>CM014731.1:81327444-81927444 GCA_004329165.1 Spatholobus suberectus | reverse complement strand
GTTGTGGCCGTGCTGACGGCAATGGTTGTGGCAGTACCGATGGGGTGGTGGTGACGAGTCGATGGTGGTGTGACGATGCTTGTGGTGGCAGCGGCGGCAGCGCTGGTGGTCGTGGTTGTGGCGATGATGATGGTAGTGGTGATGAAGCTTTTGGTGGTGGAGGTGATGTCGGTAGTCATAGTTGTGATAGTGGTGGCGACGGTGATGGTGGTGGCTGTGGTCGTGGTGGTGATGGTAGCGACGGTGGTGGTGGTGATGGCAGTTGTGACAGCAATAGTGGTGGCGGTGGCAGTGGTGATGACAATGGCGGTGATTGTGGTGGTGGTGGTGGTAGCGAGAAAAGTTATTGTCAAATATAGTGATGTGTATTGTTTTAAAAACTAAACTAAATTCACAAATCCTTTTTTCTTGGTTTTAAAAATGAATGTAAGAGAGTTTTGAAATTGAGTTAAAAATTATTTCAGCTCCATTTTAACCAAACACGTTTTGTTTTGAAAATTAGATTTGAAAACCAAAAACTAAAAACTCACAACCACCCCAAATGGGCCCTTACTTAAGGGATCTAAACTTAGTTTTACTTAGACTAATGACATATTGGTATGAATAATTTTTTTAAAACATATAATAAAATTCAACATTATTAAATGAATTCTCCTTAATGTTAATTATATCCATGCAATGCATGGGTAGAAAACTAGTTTGATTTCAAAGCAACTCGTTAATAGATGATCATGTAATATTGTCATAAATCCTAATTTTTTTGAGCGTGTCACTAATCCTAATTAAAGACAGTGGTCTTCACTATTTTTATATGGGAACAAGTCTTTCTTCCCTGATCTAAATTATTTCTTTACCAAAAGAATCAGGGATATTTAGAATATATTGTACGTGAAAAAAGGATTACAGCATTTTGAAAGAGCTGTTCGTGACTTAATCATAAACAAGTGAATCATATATACATTTCTGTTACAGACCTTGACTTGCTGTGATATTTATATTTTATATAAAAGAATTTCATGTCGCTGAAAATATCTCATGTTAGGATACTAACGTGAAATAGTTTTAAATTCATCATATTTTGCTTTTTCGCCTCAAGAAATCAGTAATCACACCCACGTTTCACGTATAGGATTTGTTATAAAATGCGTACAAGTTTTCCTCCAGAGGGGAAAAGAAAATCACCCCAGACAATGAAATAAAGTTAAAAATACTATCAATATAAGCCTAAACCATATATAATATCACTTTCTATAATTAAATTACTTAGAATGAAAACTACCTTTTTACATAAATAATTTGAAATCAAATGTCGATTTTATTTGATTTTAAACATTTATAAGAATTTTAATGTTACATATTAGCGTTCTCAAATTATGGGTGCACAGATCACTCAACGTGTAAATCGACTGGTTGGGGTTGTTCTAGTTTAACCGGTGATTTCGAGTTCGAATCTTAATTATGCAGCTATGTTAAATACTCAGAGAGAAAGCTTTGCTGTCCATAATAGTCATACCCGGCTCGAATAAGACTATCTCTAGTGGAAAATACTCACTTGTGGTCTCCACCAATAAATTATGGGTGCACAGTTAGTACATAATTAATAAAAGCATCTAAAACAATTCATGTTTGTGTTTGAGCACCTGGAAAAGGAAAAATATTATATACTTTTTTACATTGACATGCAATACAATTAACATTTCATCAAAAGAGGAATATGACTTCTCCAGACTCTTTATGGATATTCTTTTATATATTTATATAATATTAAAATTCTTTCATTATATCTGTTGTAATTTTTCGCCTCGTTATTTTAATTATTGATTCATTATTTTAATCATTATTTCCCTTATACAAACATTTATAACTATTTAGTTTAATAAAAAATTATTTCATAAATAATTACAAAATTATGTCTTGTTCTTGATTTTAAAAATTTGTTCATTGAATAGTGGAAATAATAAATCGTACTTTTATTATTTTATATACAAATCTCTAAAAAAAAATAAGAAATAAAATGATAATAAGTGATTTTTTCAATTTTTTATGAAAATAAAAAATGTATTTTTCCCTCAAACTAAATGATCTATAACTTTTTATTTTTCTTCCTTTTTTATTTAATATTTTCAATTTTATTTAATATAGTTACCTTTTCTAAATATTTTAAATAAATGATATTAAAAAGATATTACTTTTTAGTAAGTTGAAAAATCTACATTTGGTGTATGTTTGGCAAGCAGTTTCAGCTAACTTCTAATTTTTTTTTACTAGCTAAAAATTTTGCTTAATCTTATTAATTGTGTTTGGTAAATAAGATTCTTTTAGTAGTTTATAACGTTTTTTAAGATGATACTTCAAGTAATATAATGTTTTTTAAAATGTTAGCTTCTAGCTTCTTATATTTTGTTTTTTTATCCTTAAAATAACTATTAAATTTATTTTTTTATCCTTTTACATAAGATATGATTTTATTATTCTTTTTTTGTTTCTCTTCTTCCTCTTGTTAACAACAAAAAATTTTATTTTATTTTTGTTATTATTTTTGGATATGTTTTATATTACACTATTTATTTTAATCATTACACTATGTACAATATTTATTTATTATTTTAACATTATTCGTATATTGATAATGATAGATGATAAGTTTATTTTATTTTATTTTTCTATTATTTGTTGAATTTTTTATATTACACTATTTATTTTAACTAGCACATATTTACATTATTTATTCTATTATTTTAACATTATATTCCAAGATATTTTAGCCATTATACTAATCAACATGATAAAAGTATGATGTCTACTTAAGTGCATGTTATTTTTATTTTATTTTATACTTGATTGAAAATATTTTAAGATGATTAATAGTAGAATACACAATATGAAAAAATAACAATAATCGAAACTAAAAATTAATTAAAATAATTTATCTATAAATTAAAAATTCCAAGAGTTTAAAATTAATTAAAAAACTAAATGTATAAATACTCCAAAATATATTTTTGTCAATAAAATAAAATTGAAATATATTTAAAAAATCATATAAACATGTATATTTTTTCCATTTTATATTTATCAGTTATTTTAACAAATAATTTTACCAAATATTTATAATTTAATAAGCTAGCTTAACAACTTTCAACTTTCAACTTTCAATTACTAGCTACTAGCTTTTCATCTTCCAATTATCTTTTCAACTTTTAGTTAGCTTTTTAGCTATTTTGTCAAACATAACTTTGATTACAAGTATTAATCTTAAATAAGAAAATAAAAAATAAAAAACATATATACATTACTATAATGCACATTGCGAACATTCTTTTTTACTTGTTTACAAAAATAGAGATATTTATATTTATCCAACTTTAAAAATAATCGATATATAAATACTTTTTATCTTTGGCCTTTTTTACTTATCTAATTAATTATTTTTTATATTCTAAAAAAAATTCTAATTTATTAAATTTAAAAAATTCTTAAAAGTTACTTCTGTTGATATTTTCAATAGATTAATTATGCTTAACTCTTTTAATGCATCAATAGATTAATTTTAAAAAGCATATAACGAAACTAGTAAAAACAAAACAATCAATAACCGTTCTCTTCTCACCGTAAGGGCTTGTTTATTTTGTAAACAGAAAAATCTAAAATACATGTCACTGTATAGTATAAAAAATAATTAAAAACCTTTTCATGTTAAGTATGATTAGAAAAAAGAATTAAGATAATCTTCAAGAATCGTTAAAGGAAAAAAAATTGACTTCCTATCGAAAAGCTTTTCTTTTTTCTTTTTTGCACCAAAAACATATATTTTATCTACAAAATTTCCCAGCTAAAAGTATTATAGAGAATTCCTACCATTATCGTATACCTTTAAAAAAAGAGTTTCATAGCTATGTACTATCAATGTAAAATTTTTTATATTGTCAATGATTTAGAAATCACCGTTGATATGATTTTTAAGGTAATTATTGTAAAAGTTAACAAACTTATCATACACAGTAGTTTCTAATTTGATGATAGTGTAAAATTATTTTACGCTGTTAGTGCATAGCCTATTTTCTCTTAAAAAAACTTGAAAGTTATGAAATTAACATTAAACTTTATAAGAAAAATGATGCATTTGGTAAATAGTTTAATTAAATATTACTTAATAAGTTGATATTAAATCAGACTTTATTTATAAGTTTTACTATGAAATTTATTGAAATAAGTTAAAAAGAATTTATAAAAATATCATAAATTATTCTAATAAATTTATTTATAATTGTTATATATTTATTAAAATATATAAGTTTATAATTATGTAGTGATGATCCATAACAAATAAGAAGTAAGAACTATAACTCACATTTACAATAATTTGTAGATGTTCACGAATTCCTAAAATTCAGCGTAAACTCAAAAGTCTAGTGTGTCCTACAATATGTGACCTAGCTAGCATGACCAAGGCTGATTATACCTATTTAACAATTGTGTCCTGCTTTAATTGTTTGAGCCCCATAGATTCTTCACAGTCTAGGGCTCCTCCCAATCATTAATGCGCTAGGGTGGATCAATCATGACATTAGGCTAGTTCTATAAATGTGGATTGTGGTATTAGACTGGCTCAACAAGTGAAAGTTGGCTCATGAGAGAGGTTTGGCATGACACAAACTCAATTACTCCTTTAGTGGTATGTGGTATGGTTCTCGACTAAATGTTCCATAGCTCAAATGCCAAGCCTAAAAGGCATAGGCAATTCTTCAGTTGGATGGTCCAATAGACATATTACATGTTTCAATTAACTTATTTTGAGATAATTTTTTATGGTTTAATTAAGTTTTTTATTCTTTAAAAATTTGTATTTTTTATTTATTCTATCTCTTTTATTTCAAATGAGTCTTTCATTTGTTTAGGGTTTCTACGTCATCTTTCATTTGTTTTTCTTTTCCATTTTATTTCCTATTTGATTCATCTCAAATGGAAAACGGAATAAAAAATTTGCAATATTTAAAGGACTAAATATAAAATAAAAATTATACTTAATGGAAGAACAAATAACTAATACTCTGGTAGGAGTGAAATGAGTGAGAAATTGGGGAGAGTAGAAATAGAGTGGAGGTTAAAAAATGGGATTTTTTGGTTGAGATGAAATAATAAGGAAAGAAATAAAAAAGTAGTGGGTCCCACGGTTAAAAATTTCTACGATGATATGCGAAGAAATAATGAAGAAATTGGCTACAACTGAAACCTTTTTCTTTGCTTACCAAAATAACCCTCTTCTTTCTAGTTGAAGAACCCTCGAGTCCCTGCAATGTTTTCTGATTTGCTCAACGGTGACATAGATGTGTTTTCCGATTTGCTCAATTGTCCAATTTGGTCCACCTAGGTTCCAAGTTCCAATTTGTTCTCATTTTCCCTTTTCTTAATCGATTGTAATATCTTTTTATTAGAGTTGATAATTGATTTTTTGTTGATAAAAATCAATTATTTCACTCCAATTTGCTCTAATTTCTCTTAATTGTTTTTTGTTTTTGTGAGCTCATAATTGATTTTTTGCAAATGATAATCGGTTATGCTCTAGTTGATATTGTGTGCTTATATAATCGATTTTGTTGAGCTCATAATGGATTTGTGTGTGCTACTGATATTCGATTAAATACAATGTACAATCAATTAAATAGACACTCTACCAACTCTTGTCATTGGAGTGCCACATTAATTAATTGTCTACAAGTAACAATCGATTAAATTGGTACCAATAATCAATTGTCTTCTGTGCATAATCGATTTATCTCTTCTTTATTTCTCTCTTTTTTATTTCCATTCACTCTATTTTTTTTCTTTGCTAACAAATAGTACATAAGAGACCATTTACTAAGAAAACAATATTTTATGAATGATTCATTTAAAAAATAAAAAAAATTACAACCAAATAAAAAATCGCAAATGTTTAAGTGGTAAAAATTTAATTAAGTATTTTCTTAATAGTTTATACATTTTTTAAAAGTATTTTTTTAAAATAATAATGTTAAAACATGTTCGTAGCCTAAATTCATCATAAAAATTGGCGTCTGATTTTTAAAAGTTTAAATTTATTATTTAATAGTTAATATCTAGTATAAAAACATGTAACATTCACTAAATCATTGAGCGCACGGATCAATTATTGTGAGATTATTCCAGTTTAATCAATGATATTGAGGTCGAGTCTAGGTTATATAGTTGCGTTAAATATTTAAATAGAAATTTTTTACCACCTATAATAATCCTATTCTATTCCCATAAAAAAAAAAATCCTATCCTACTCAAACAGAACTGTTTCATATACAGAATACTCACAGGATACTTGTGTGATATATAAAAAGAATGTAACATTCACAAAAAAAAGGTTGTGTGGCTAAATAAATAACACTTTAAATCTGATATTAGAGCAATTTCTTATAACTTTTTAAAATTAATAACACCGTTGAAAAAAATCTTATAAAAGTAAGATATTAAATATATGACAAAAAGTATAAATGGTACTAAAATGAAAATATGACCTAAGGAGACAGCTTAAGGTTCCAAAAAAGCAAAAGACAAGAAGCACATCATTTCTCAACGTCCTCAATCTGTCACCACAATAATTATATACCTTTTTTTTTTCTTCTTTATTCAAATATAGTTGTCTATCCATAAGATTCCTGATTCCACTTGAATACTGGTGGTTTGGTACTTTCAGGTCAACAAATTAATTAATTAGTAATTACACAAACACAAGGGCAGCCAACAGTTATTATATGTTAGCTTATTGCGTCCATATTAAGAAGGCTTTTAAGCGAGCAAGTACTGAGGACGAGGCCGAGGCCGAGGAGAAGGGTCGAACACGATTAACGGCTTTCTATTTTTAGTAACAACTTTATGTACTTTTAGCAACCGGTTTATGTGAAACTGCCGCAAAAGACTTACACCACTCACTTCTATTATGGTCCCTTTCCTTTTATAGAAGCTGTCTTTTCCAGCAGTGTGTACAGGGATTCTCCTAAGTGGGAGGTCTCTGGCTTGATTCCTTGCGAAAAGCATTTTCTTGGAGAGGGAGTTTACTCATGTCGTTCTGATTTCCGGGACTGTGAAGTTACCCCTTTACAGTTTTGTATCACCAAAAAAAAAAAAAGCTGTCTTTTCCAGCTACTCTTTACTACTACTACTACTACTCAGCTTCCATCAGGGAAGACAATTCCTGGGGTTTGTGAAAATTCTGAAACTTGTTTGCAAATTTCAAGTTTTTGGAATTTGAGAACAGCTTGTGCTTCCACACTCACATCACGTGCAATAGACAACTGGGTTTTTTTCATTGCCAAAAATGGTTGACACCCTTCACAAATCCTTGGTCTTGGTGCCTTAATTCTGTATTACACTCTTTCACTGACTGCACTTGCTCGGGTACAAGCATTCAGGTTTTTGAGAAACCCAGTTTCGGTGTTAAATTTGTTGTTTGTTTAAGGTGTGGTGATGTTTTAAACATCTTTTATGATGAACTTATTGTTACACAGTTGTGCCTAAGCCTAATTTTAAGATTGGAATTCTTTTTAGGCTTTAAATAATATCTTTAGTGTAGTTGGTGGCTACTCATTAGTTGGTTGGTGAATTTTGACTTTAGGATATGATGAGTTGCTTATATTTATTATTACTAATTAAGACTTTTATTAAAAAGAGGAACTTGAGCTAACGATTCTTGAATCCTGAATCCTATCTAATCCTCTCAAGTTTCAAATACAGGATTTTAAGTGAGGTGATGGGTTTTTTTAGTAGTTCAAAATGACCTAGGGAGGTGAAATTAAGATTGAGTTTAATTTTCAAGTACTGTCATTTTACATTATCAACTAATCAGAAATTATCTCAGGTATGAGTCTATGACTTTTAAATTAGTTATAATAAAAATTAACAAACTTACCATACATGACAATATGTGATTCAATGACAGCATAAAAAATCTTTACAACATTAGTGTGTTCTAGTTAAATTCTAGAAGATTAAAATATACAGAGATTTAAATCAGCTCAACACAGTGCTCAGTGAATTGCCAGAATCTAAATATTCATCTTAGAAGTTAATTTGTTTTCCTTTCTGTTTGAGGGGTTAAGATTGTTGTTTTTCTTTCTGTGATCAAAAGAAATTTGTGTTATTTTTTTATTTAATTTCCTAAATTCCTACCCTCTGCTGAGATTGTGCATGTCATACAGTGTAAACCTTGCAGGCTTTTAGGATGTTGGTAAACTGGAGAAGAAGCCTCTGGAACAAATTTTTATTCAAAGGGACTCTAACATTGGTCAAATTTCAACTTCAATTTTTCTCTCCAACCTAATCATGGAAGACCATTTTTCCCCTAAGGGAAAGGAAATTGACTATTGCACACCTCCTGGGGCTCAGTTGAATGAGGAATCAACACCGGTAGATGGTGGAATGAAAAATTCAGCTTCAGAGGACATGTTTAGCAACTTCTCAGAGCTCCTGAACTTTGATACCTATGCTGGTTGGAGCAATAGCCCATCCATGACTGATCAGAGTTTGGCTAATGTGTTTTCATCATTTTCCTCAGCACCATATCCACCACCAGATGGATTGAATTTAGTGGAACATAGCAATGGTCCATTCTTTATGACAGAAGTTAGTGAAATTCACAATGGTATGGACATCCAACTTGGGTTCTTAGATGATGCAAATAACTTAGATTCAAAACAAAAACACAATGTTCCATCTCAGCAACTTAATACCTCAGACATGTGCAATTACATAATCTCAAGGTCATCAGGTCGGTCACTTGATGATAGAATGCTGAGGGCTTTGTCCTTCTTTATGGAATCAGCTGATGGGGGAATGTTGGCACAAGTTTGGGTACCTATAAAGCATGGTGATGAATTCATCTTAAGCACAAGTGAACAACCTTATTTGCTAGACCCAAAGCTTGCAGGTTATCGTGAAGTGTCAAGGGCATTTACATTTTCTGCAGAAGGAAAGCCAGGATCATGTCCTGGGCTTCCTGCTCGCGTGTTTATATCGCATGTTCCTGAATGGACCTCCAATGTTGGTTACTACAATAAAACTGAGTACTTAAGGTTGGAGCATGCAATGAATCATGAGATTCGTGGATCGATTGCTCTTCCTATATCTGATGTGCACTCTCAAGTGCCATGTGCCGTGTTGGAACTAGTCACCACAAAGGAAAAGGCTAATTTTGACAGAGAATTAGAAATTGTTTCTCATGCACTCCAGGTGGATTTTTCTTTCGCTATTTCCAGCGTATACTTCAATTTCTGCTGCTTTCCTGTGTCACTGCTTCTTATATTAAGTCTGTTCGGCAAATCTGTGTTATTCTATTTGAGACTTGGATATCTTATTACAAGGTTATCATGGAGAAATTTCTTCCTTGCCTGATAAAGCATCTTATCTTGTATTTTTTATCTATTTGATGTTGACCTCTTGCTGTGGTTGAGGAGCAGCTAGGCAAGAAGAATATTTTCTCAGGATGTGTTGTGAATGGTGCTGTCATATTTCTTGTGATCAAACTAGGACTAGTTTGCAAAAATTGGAACCATAAAAATCATATATACTAATCTACTTCTAGTCTATAGTCATCCTGTGTAGGCACATCCTATATTCATTCGTGCAGAAGTGTATCTTTGGTTTAATTGACTGAGAAACCTCTTGGATTGTGCTAATATGTTTCAAAATCATCTCAGTCAATTCAGTTATGGATCCACTCTCCAATTACTTAGAGAAGTAACCTTCTTCTATGTTTTAGATATTTCCATATTATGTTATCATCAAAGGTACTAATGATAAATGTCCTTATTTATGATGACTTTCTGCAGCTTGTAAATTTAAGGACTACTATGCCTCCACGACTTCTTCCCCAGGTATTGATAATCCATATTATGATGACTTATCATATTGATTTTCCCCCACCATAAAGGCAAAGCTAAACTTTCTGAATTATGAGTGGAGTGGAGGGGTTCGAGATGTGTTTTTATCTGGATTTCTGAACTTCTTACAAGATTGGTTGTTTTTCTGCAGTGTCTATCAAGTAACAAAAGAGCTGGTCTAACGGAGATAATTGATGTGTTACGCGCCGTGTGTCATGCACACAGATTGCCACTGGCACTGACATGGATTCCCTGTTGCTACAGTGAGGGAATAGGAGATGAAACTGAGAGAATACGAATTAAAGAGGGTCATACAAGTTCTAATGAAAAATGTGTATTATGTATTGAAGAATCAGCTTGCTATGTAAATGATGGAGCGGTAGGAGGATTTGTTCATGCATGCGTTGAACATCATCTTGAGGAAGGGCAAGGTATAGCTGGGAAAGCTCTTCAATCGAATCATCCATTCTTCTATACTGATGTGAAGACATATGATGTTAGTGAATATCCCCTTGTTCATCACGCGCGAAAATATAACTTGAATGCTGCAGTTGCAATTAGGCTAAGGAGTACCTATACCAATAATGATGATTACATATTAGAATTCTTTCTGCCTGTCAATATGACAGGGGGTTCAGAACAGCAACTATTGTTAGACAATCTCTCAGGTACCATGCGGAGAATTTGTAGGAGTTTGAGGACAGTTTCAGATGCTGAGTTAACAGGAATGGAAGGCTCCCAAGCTGGGTTTCCAAAGGAAAAGGTCCCAGGTTTTTTTCCTATGTCCAGGAGAAACTCTCAGATAGCATTCATAAATGATGACCGTGATTCGGTCCAAAAGATGTCCTTGAAGGCATCTAACCTGAGAAAGAATGGAATTGAAGCTGCTCATAGCCAGGTACATCTTGACCATATCCTTTATCCTTTTACCCTTGTGAAATTTGATATGAAATGGATGCTTTATTTGAGAAAGCATTTGTTCCAAGTTATTGTGATCATGGAATAAAACGGAAGGAGAAAAATATTTGAGTGTCCATCACGTTTCATTTATGTTACAAAATGGAGCAAAAACTTCATGGAATTTATGCTTCAACTTTGTAACTTGTTGGTGTAATGATTTTTAATGTCTTTTTGGAATTGAACTTTGACATAGGAAATGAATGGATCAAGAAAGCAGGTTGAGAAAAAGAGAAGTGCAGTGGAGAAGAATGTTAGTTTGAGTGTTCTCCAACAATACTTTTCCGGTAGTCTGAAAGATGCTGCAAAAAGCATTGGCGGTGAGACCCCAATGTTATTTATGTTAATTTCTTCACAGTTTTTAACTCAGCTTAATGTTTTTGGGTTACATGAGAGATGTTTGTGATTAATCAGACATGCAATCGTTTGAGTTATATATTGGTTGATCTTCACCATCATTTAATTGCATACATATAAGTTCTAAAAGCCTTTGTATATTTCTTTTTTCTCCCAAAGTTACTACTTACTAAGGAAAATTAATGAATGCAATTTCATTGAAATTTTTACGGTGGAATTGTTTAGAATGAAAGATTCAAGAGAGGTGTTACAAAGTGAGATATGCTAGTGTAGTGTCAAACCTGAGTTGAGTTCACTAACATCCTTGTTAATAACAAAATTTCAATTGACAACACATATTATTGTTTCTCTATGATTTTATTTTAAACTGAAGATGTTAAACATTTCTGAAAGGTAATTCTTGTTAATAAAGACAGATTTGTCGTTAACAAACATTCTTCTTTGAACAGTTTGCCCAACAACTCTAAAAAGGATATGCAGACAACATGGAATTTCAAGATGGCCATCCCGCAAGATCAATAAGGTGAATCGTTCATTGAAGAAGATACAGGCTGTGCTTGATTCTGTCCAGGGAGTGGAAGGAGGGCTGAAGTTTGATCCTTATACTGGGGGGTTTATAGCCGGAGGATCAATCATGAAGGAAACTGAAGCACATAAATATCTTCTGTTTCCTGAGAAAAGTGATGTGAAAGACCCTAAGCCTGCAACACAAAAAGCAGTCTCAGTAAATTCAGCACCTGGCAGCACTGATGAGAATTCAGCAATTAAGTTGGATGATGCTGATGGTGTTTGTTTGATGGGAAACCAGCTTGTGCACTCAACAAGTGTGCTTATATCTAATACCAGTGAGGGAGAATTGAAGAAAGACAATGCTTCTTCTGATGATTGTTGTGAAAATTCAAAATCAGTGGCCATGAATGATGGATCATGTCAGAAAGCCTCCCTTTGGACCAAGACTAAGGATTGTCCTGAACAAACTTGTTTGGAGGTGGAAAACTCTATCCGTGATATTGCTTGTCATAGTTCCATATCCTTGGTTACTGATGAGGTTGAAATTGGTATAGATAGGGTAGAAGGAGCTGATGAACATAACCATCCTACTTCTTCAAGCACTACAGACTCATCCAATGGCTTTGGCTCAATGATGCATGGCAGCTCATCATGCTCTCAAAGCTTTGAGAACCAGAAGCATTCAAAAGTCAAGTCAACTTGTGTTGATAGTGGATCAAAAATTATTGTGAAAGCTAGCTATAGGGGAGATACTATTCGTTTCAAGTTTGATCCATTCGCAGGTTGTTTCCAGCTATATGAAGAAGTTGCAACAAGGTTCAAATTACAAAATGGGTCATTCCAGCTTAAATATCTAGATGATGAAGAGGAGTGGGTGATGCTGGTGAATGACTCGGATTTGCAAGAGTGTACAGAAATTTTGGATGACATTGGCACACGTTGTGTGAAGTTTCTTGTCCGTGATGTGCCTAGTGTTTTAAGCAGCCGTGGCAGCAACAGTTGCTTCTTGTCAGACTGCTCATAGTGTATGATATGATGCATGGCTTCATTGCCATAATTCAAGTCTTGCTTCAACAATATTTGTTACATTATCACATTCTTATGTGGGCTTTGCTTCACACTGGATTCTAAAACCATGCTGGTTGAAGGAGTTGGCCTTTTAGTCCACCTATGGTACATGCAAAACTTTGTTTCTGTGAAGATCTTGCAGGTGTCATTTGTGGCCATTTGGTCAAATATTTGTTATAGTGCAATCTTCCAGGGTGGCTGTTTTTAGAAGGTAGAAAGATAAACTCATCATGGTAGCGCTAGTACTAGCATGTTAAATATGTAGTTCTCTCTATATGCTAGACTAAGGCTACATAGAAGTTTACAGTTGTAGACAGGACACACGTAAATAGCTCAATCTTCAGTTTGTACAGATTTGTCATTCGAAAATATGATCAAAAGTTAAAAAAAAATAAAATTATATATAATAAATATAATATAAATATATATATATATATTATCTGTATATTTGAGTCTAGACCTATGGTAAGGTAGAAAAATAAAAATCAGCGTGTGAAGTTTTCTGGTGAGTAAGTCTAAACCTATGGTAAGGTAAAAAAAAAAAAATCAGTTAGTGTGTGTGCGCGCACGTAGTGTGTGCGCCGTGTGTGTGTGTGAAGTTTTTTGGTGACTAAGTCTAGACCTATGGTAAGGTAGAAAAATAAAAATCAGTTAGTGTGTGTGTGTATGCGTGTTCATTTAAAATTTTATTTTGTCTTATTAATAAGATAAAATTTTTCTAAAATCCTTTTTAAAATATTGTTTTCATATATAAATTATTTACTATTAATATTTCTTTTAAATTAATATTTTAATATCAATTCCTTTTAAAAAGGTTTTAATCTAAATAAAACATACTTTACTTTCTCAAAAATATAAAATAATTATGCAATCTATCTTTTTATGTTACTACTTTAACTTTACATAAAAGAAATCCATCCTATATATTAAATAAGAACCTCTATTTGTCACCAGAAGAGTTCACTCTCCCCACTCTCCCTCACATTTATGTTCGTTTGAATACTATTTTGTATTAAAGTGGTGTAATTCACATTCCCACAGTGCAATTTCTTCTTCTCCAAACCACTCCCCCTCCCTCTCCCAACCTCTCTCTATCAAAATTAACAACAGAAAATATCATATCATATTCTCTGATCTTTTTCCACATTATTGACTTATCTTCTTTCATCTATTACTTTATTTTCTTATCTTAAACCTTGCCTATAAAATCATCTTTGTAATTCGTCATCTTTGATATCATGAAAATTTTATTTGATTTCTTGAGAATAAATTATCTTTATCTCTTCTAACTTACATATTGATTTAAATTATTTTATCTCTTACTTGAATTAAATTCTTTTATCTCTTACCATATTTCTTGGATATAATGATTTATATTATCCTTTTTTCTATCATGAAAATAACAAACTATTGTTTATCTATTTAAATTTCTCTCACTTTACTATTATCATTAACTAGAATTGCAAAAACTGAGATTATTATTGAATTTTAATTATTTTTTATTTATTATGTTTACAATTATTATATTTATATATATTTAATATTTTTTTTGTAAACAAATTTATTAAATAGTATGAATAATTTTTCACTTTTTTATGATAAAAATTTATCATCATGAAATTTACATACTGAATTTGACCCGTGCAATGCACAAGCTAAAATACTAGTATATTAACAATAATATAGTTTGACGCTATAATCTTTAGATACCAATTAAAAGCGTTGAGTAAGTGAAATTTGAATTTCTGAAAGAAGAATGGCTAAATTAAAAGTATTGAGATGAGGCAAAATTATTATGTGGTTTGAAATTATTATGGTCTCAATTAATCTCTACATAATACAAGAAGTGTTATTAATTTCCTTTTGTAAATTAAAAAAAAATTATTACAGTGTTGCCTAAAAATTGATCGAGAGTAGAGATATCAACGGAGTGGGTGGATATGGGTAGTAGTCCTTCTATATTTGTCCAGTGTTTATATGGGTATCCCTTAAGTGGGTATCTATGAATTTTATACATATTTGCGGATATCCGTGAAAATTTGTTAAAATGTAAAATTTTAAACAAAAATAAAATAAAATCAAAAATAAATATTTTGAAACATATATTTATACTAAAAATAAATAAATTTGAAATATATATTTAAAATAAAAAATTAAAGTAATTTATTTTATATATAATTAAGAGTATTTAAATAATTATAAAGTGTGAGCATCTTCGAGTGCGGATATCCTACTACCCGTTTCCACCCCATTAATAAACTGGATATCTATTTAATTATCCATTTAATATTTATAGCAAGTTTTACCCATAGATATTCATGAGTATGGTTTTTTTTTCCACCCTAATCAAGAGTATGCACATCTAATAATTTGCGACTATCTAATACTCCTTTTGATTTCGAATATAAGCAAAAAAAAACTAACTTACACTAATTAAGGGCCCGTTTGGGGGTTGTTGTGAGTTTTTGGTTTTTGGTTTTCAAATTCAATTTTCAAAACAAAACGTGTTTGGCTAAAATGGAGTTGGAATGGTTTTTAACTCAATTTAAAAACACTTTTACATTCATTTTCAAAACAAAACAAAAAAGTTTTATGAATCTAGTTTTTAGTTTTTAAAAGAGTACACATCATTATATTTGACAATGGGTCTTCACACCACTACCACTAACACCATCATCGTCACCGTTGCTACTACCACTACCCACCACCATCAGCGCTACGACCATTGTTACTGTCATCGTCACCACCACTACTACCGCCATCTTTACCGCCACCACACAAATATATCCTTAAGCTAATTTTAACAAAATAAAAAAATTTCAAAATGACTTTATTTGAAACCAAAAATTTGAAAAAAAAAACTAAAACTAATTTTTAAAAACTAAAAACTAGTTACAGTTTTTAAAATTTTTGAAACTCATAACTAAAAATCACTCCAAACAGGTCTTAAAAAGTTAGTTAGTAACATTTAATTTTACTTATCTCATTAAAAAAATAAATTTTTTTTTCTAAACTGTCCTTTATTGAAACTTAATATCAAAATAAAATAAAGTCATTGAAAATAGAATTTCAATTAAATGAAGGGTATTTAAGAGATGATCTTATTAAATAAGATGAAATTAGTTAAATTTACTTATATTTGATACCAAGATTTTATTTTATTTTTTGCTTATATTTAAGGGATGGTCTCAACAGAATTCACATTGAGGAAGGTTGCCTTTTAAAAAACGAAAAACACGTGCTGGGGTAATAACAGTTGGAACAATCGAGACGAAGGTTCTTGCCATGCCAGGGTCAAGATCAACACGCTAAATACGAATTAGTAATTAAATTATCCTTATTGTCTATTCTAAAAAGAGAAAAAAGACTATACACAAAGTAAAATTGTTTTACATTTTTTTCAATCACAAACTATTATTTATCTTAAGTTTATTAATTTTTATAATAATTACCTTAAAAATCATAATAACGGTGATTTGTGATTATTTGATAATCTAAAACTTTTTATATTGATAGTGCATAATCATTAAATTAAAAAAAAAGTAAAAAAGTTGATTAAATGTATCCACCGTTCAGATCCACTCCACCGAAGATAAATCAACGGTTGAGATACAGCTAGCCCAAGTAACTAATTATTAAATAATCTTGTTTGAGATCAAAGATATTCTAAGACCAACCAAAACAAAACAAATTAACAACCCAACAAATCAAAATCGCGTTGAGTTGTTGTCTGGAAGAGCTTATGCTGTTTGTTTGCAATTCGCATGGAACCATCAGCTTCAGGTTCAGTTCGCAAAACCCTCAATTTTAATTTCTTGTTTTTCTAATTTGTTGATTAAATTGATTTTCATTCCCATACATACATACTACGCGCGTTTCGTTGCGATTAAATATTTCTAATTATTATTGTTGTTATATTTTTCCCTGGTGCAACCAAGAAAAAGAAAAAGGGTAACAGCAATCATTACCTTGTTCTTTTGATTCACCTGATTTTTGCGGAGATTATTAATGAATTAGAGTTCATAGGGCGGCCTCTATTGATTTGGCAGTTCTAGGGGTTCAGTCAAACGGGATTAATAATTATGTTGTATTCTGAGCATTCTCAAAATAAAGTGTGTGGTTTGTATCAGCATTAGAGAAAATAGAGGTTTTGATTTGAGTTTCTTGGGTGGTGTTTGATAATGAAATGTGTTGCTCCTCCCTCTTCATGGGGTTTCCAACAATTTTATAGTTTTGTGTTGCAGCTCCGCCAAAACCGTGGGCGAAAACAGCAGCATCATCTGGACCAGCACCTTTTAAACCCCCATCAGCAGGTAGCACAAGTGATGTAGTTGAGGCTTCAGGAACTGCAAAACCTGGGGAAATAGTTTCTGCTTCCGATAAGACTGCAACTGTCAATAGGAATGTTCTTGGGAGGCCCCTTCCCACAAGGCCATGGGAGCAGAATTATGGAAGTACCAGCTATGGAGGTGCTTTTTTTATTTTAAATTATTTCTAGTGTCACATATTTGGCCCTATCCTTTCCACTTTTCTTTATTTTACCTGTTTTTTATGAATCTTTTCATTTGTGATATACAGGTTATGGTTCTACAATGAATTATAATTCTGGATATGGATATGGATCTCATGGTGGAGTAGGAGGGTTGTATGGCAACAGTATGTACAGGGGAGGATATGGGGGGCTTTATGGCTCCTCTGGGATGTATGGAGGGGGAATGTATAATGGTGGCTTTGGTGGTCCAATGGGTGGTTATGGCCTGGGTGGTGGTCCTTATGGAGCTGAAGATCCCAATAATCCGTACGGTGCTCCTCCATCGCCCCCAGGAGTTTGGATTTCTTTTTTACGTGTGGTGAGCAATATCATTCTTTGCCTAACTTAGTTCTTTTTTTTTCCTCATTAATTGACATTGGTTCTCACATTTTGGG
Organism: Spatholobus suberectus; assembly: GCA_004329165.1. NCBI lineage: Eukaryota > Viridiplantae > Streptophyta > Magnoliopsida > Fabales > Fabaceae > Spatholobus > Spatholobus suberectus. The sequence goes on along the minus strand of CM014731.1, from coordinate 81,909,739 downwards.
TTACTAATTACTAGATTACGAAGTAATGTATAATTCCTTATTACTGGCAATATATTTAATATTTTCTTATGGTTAGTTGGATATATTATTCAAATTCTCCGTCTTTTATGAATAATCTTTATTTAGTGCAATGCATGTTTCTTGTATGTTATTGTGTGAGAAGAACTTCAATCCTGTGTTTCGATGTTGATAATTATCACAAGTGACTGAGCCATGTGAAACAAGATGCAACAGAAACTGGGATAGTATTAATTTTCTTAGTTGGGATAACAGATCCATTATGAAACTCCTTGTTTTTGGAGTACTTGGTCGTCCAATCAGCATCCAAAAGGGGGATGTTATTTTATGTCCTTTTCATGGTATACTCTTTTCACTGTTCTCATTCTACACTATTACTCTTCTCTCTTTCTCCCCTTGCCCCGGAATTTTTTCATATGAATATGGGTTTTTTTTGTTATTTATTGTTGAAAACTTTGCTTTGCATATGTTGAATTTATTTCCCTTTAAATTGCAGATGCAAGGCGTGGTTAACTTTTTTGGCCGGATTTCAATTCTCATGGACCAGAACACGCAGGCTTTCCATATGTTCATGACTGCACTTCTTCAGGTTTTGTATTCATCTATCTTTTCCATTTTATGTTCTTTTGTTCATTTGTTAAAATTATACTATGCTCCTATGGCTATTTGAAGATCAAAATTAGACTTGAATGTAATCAACTATGCTCAATTTTCTATCCTTTCAATTGCGGGAATTAGAAAAGCTTATCTAGAATCAATTTTGGCAAAACCAAAATCTAGTTTGGACCTGGTTTGTCCAAATTCAAAAATCAGTAAAAAGTAACCAAGTGATTTAATCAAAGCACGATTTGATTAATGGATGTGTTATTTTATTCACACAAATGCATTCAGTGTACCTTCTGTTATATTTATGTTAATACATATTGCAGTTAGCCATTCTATTTTTTATTTTTTGCCTTCTTTTTACAGAGCATGTTGCCAAATCTGATAGCCCATGCCAAACATCACTTATGTTTTTTCTCCCTTTCAAGTGGTATGAATATTATTTTAATGCTATATGGTTACTTGGTATCTTGGCAGCTTTTTGATCGCTCTGGTTTATTGTATGGAGAGCTAGCTAGATTTGTGTTGCGGTTGCTTGGAATCAGATCTAAGCCCAAGAAGATTAACCCTCCAGGTCCAGATGGACTTCCACTACCTGGGCCACACAATTCCTCTGTAAATCAGAACTATATTGAGGGAACAAAGGGTGCTCCAAGTGGTTCTTGGGACAATGTATGGGAAAATGACGCCAAGAAATGATGTAAATTTGTTTTGCTGATGGAGCGAGTCCAAATACAATCCAAGGAATTGAGAAACAGCTGCGGCAATACAAATGAAGATACTGAAGTTGTGAAAGTCATGCAAATCCTGGAATTTTAAGTTCAGTATGCTTTGCTTAGATTGGTTTGTTTTACCGGAAATGGTATGCTCTGATAAGAGAGAACAAAGTAGCAATACAATTTACCTTCTAAACTATTTGTATAGATAGTTGTATTACTCTGTATTTCAATTGTTGCTTAACCTCTTGGGGGCAACAAATTGAAATAAATAAATTTTGAGCAGAAAAAAATATATAAAGGTTTGTTTGATTCACTTCTCAATTTTTGGTTTCAAAAACTGATTTCTAATATAATTTTACACTACTCTGCAATTAATTTCTCATCTAAATTCTATTAAGTTTTGAAAATTGTTTCCAAAACAAGTATTTTAAAAATTAAAAAAAATAGTTGGAAGATGTTTCCTCGTCTCCTTTTTCAAGTGTTTAAGAAACAATTTTTTAGAAAACAGGAATGTGTTTGCGAAACAAACACTCTTAAATATAGAGGGGACAAACAAATTTAAGAAGGTAGAAAACTGTTTTAAAAAAAAATAAACAAATAAGGCCTTGTTATCGTGGAAAATTTAGCCTAATGATCAGCTAACTGTGTACAATGATTCTCAAAATAACTAGACGAATTGTGTCAAAAAAATGACTCTGTTTCTCCGCTATGGGCTTTTAAGCTACTCCAAAAAGTGCTTAGTGTTGAAGGTTGAACAAACTTAAATTTGTAGAAACATGAAAAGTAAAGATAAAAAGCAGTAAAGGAAGGCATTGATTCAGCTAATCTGATAGTTACATTTGACTAATTCATATGGGTTTAGTTAATCTTCCAGTAACCACTCACATATGTGCCCCCTAAATTCTTGCCTTAATCTCCTTTTTTTAGTGCATTGATCAGCCTCCAACTGCCATTATCTTCTTTTATTTGAAAAGCGTCAATTGCCTCCTATTTTCAAGGGAGCACTATCTCACGTCAATTTTAACCACTACTCCCCATAACTGATGTTTGAAAATCTTCTAGAATCGTGAGATTTTCTTTCTCCACTTCAAATGGACCTTTACCCATGTTTAGCTACTCTTCCTGTCGGCTACTACTATAAAGATGAGTGCTAGTAACGCACTCTCTAATACAATGCTCTTACTAGCTTATGCCAAATTAGTTGAAGCTTCGGGAGTTGATATTCCAACATTTGATACTTCAATAGGCACTCGATTCTCCATTAGCTAAGGCTTAAATTAAATAGCCAACGTTGACAGTGGCCCCTTCAACTATTTTCAAATCAGTTGATGTTCCAACAATTAATGCTTCAATAGCTAACATTGACACTGGCCCCTTCAAAGCTAGCTATAGGGGAGATACTATTCATTTCAAGTTTGATCCATCCGCAGGTTGTTTCTAGCTATATGAAGAAGTTGCAACAAGGTTCAAACTACAAAATGGATCATTGCTCAAATATCTAGATGATGAAGAGGAATGGGTGATGGTGAATGACACGGATTTGTAAGAATGAACAAAAATTTTGGATGACATTGGCACTCGTTGTGTTAAGTTTCTTGTTCGTAAAAATAACATCAAAATAATATATTAAAAGTAAATTATAACTTTTATATAAAATTTACAATGTTAAAAATAAAATAGTGAAATGAAAAGTAAGAACAATATTAAAAGCAATAAAAATTACTATTCATAACATATTAAAAATTAAAAATAAATTATAAAATTAAATTATATGTAATTATTTTATTTATATAAAATAATAAATACATTACTAATTGAATTACACACCTAAAAATAATCTAATTATCTTAATTTAAAATATTTTTCATTACTTTAATTTTTTAAATTAATATTCTTTATTTTATTAGCCATGTCGCACTAAATTAACTATAGTTAATGATAAAGGCTAAAAAAAAACACTAGAAAAATGTCAAGATCTAAAAATAACAAAAATTTTGCAAGGACAAAAACTAAACAGAGTCATATTTGCAAAGACTTAAAATATATTTAAGCCTAAAAAAATATAAAAATTTATTTTTTTTATCATAACTCAATAACTCAAATCAAAGCAACCAATTTTAATTAGATTGGTTTAGTTTAGATTGGCAGATTTTTTTTTTTTTCAAAATCCAAACCAAAAATGAAATATGATTATCTCGAATTTTATTTTACCCTAAACTCAAACCATTCCAATCCATGAACATCCCTACATGAGAGTTTGTTGGTTGATGGGGGAGTTCCAACGATGGAGGTGGCGATATCAGTCTAGACTTTGATGACATGATAGTAAAACTATGAAGTGGAGGTAATATGAATTGGAGATTGGGTGCATACCTTTGAGGGAGAGTAATGCTACTATTTATAGGCATGAGTTGGGTGAAAAATCAGACTAACAACATATTGATTGATGTTTTACTTAAATGTGTTATTCCTTAAAATAAAAAGTAAAAATTAAATAATAAATCAAATCGAAATAGCAAAAGATTATATTATATCAAATCAAATTTTATATTTTATTTAAGAGAAAATAGACTATGCACTATAAAGTAGTTTTACGTTGTTATCCAATCACAAATCAACATGTATGGTAAGTTTATTTAAAAGTCATACCAAAAATAATTTTTAATTGGTTGACAGTGTAAAAGTTTTTATACTGACAATGTATATCCATTAAACTCTTTATTTAAATTGATCCAAACTAAAGCAGAATATCTTTATTAATGGGATTCAATGACTTTTTTTAATTTAAAAATCGATCTAAATTAAACTGGAAACACTTCTAAAAAATGGGATAAAAACAAGACAAAAAGTGTTACTCAATAAATCAGGAGTCAAGTTTTTATCTCATATACTGTTACATAACGTTATTATAAAAATGAAGATATCCAACTCACTTCCTTGTTTGCCACTGTAATACTATTGTTGTTACGACCACCATTATGTGACTTCCATTATATTACACAAAGTGCTGTATAAATTTTTATATTATTTTATCTAACAATTACACGTATCAAACACCATACACCATAATGTTTAAAAAAGAGTACTGTGAGTATTTATGCGTCTATTTAAAAGAAATGAAATCAAGATAATCCCTATCTTGATTATTAACCATTTCTTATCTTTTTTGTCTTGCCAATCAACATGAGTTAAGAACAATTTATTTGAAACGCTGAATTGTGCTGCCTCGCTCATTTTTAACTATTGTGAACTTTAGTGTTGATTTCAAAATAATAATAATAATCAAATATACTAATTACTAAAAATAATGTAATATTTAGAGAACATTACCGTAATGAGTATGTTAAATTAACTACTACTGTGACTCGTGCGATGCACGAGCCTGTCATTATGTTTTAAAATTTGAAGTTTTTATTTTAATTTACATTTATTATATATTATTTAGTAAAAATATGTTATGTACTGACCGTGTAAAATAGTTTTACATTCTCATCTAATTATAAACTATCATATATGTTAAGTTTGTTGACTTTTATAATAATTACCTTAGAAGTTATACCAAAGGTGATTTTTGATTATTTAATAATGTAAAATTTTTTATATTAACAGTGTATAACTCTATTTTTTAAGAATTATAAAACATAAAATTTAAAGTAATGATTACAAATAACTAACCAAATTTAAGTTTTGAAAAACTTCTTAATACACCATATTTGACAATAAAAAATATAGATTGTAAGATTTGTTTTAACATTGCAAAACTTCAGGTTTATAAAAAAAATATAACTTTTTGTATAAATACAGTTAAACAATGTTGACACTGAATTATAAGAATAGGCTAAATAACTATGTCAGTCTTTTATCTTTTAAAATTTTTTTATTTTGATCCTTTACCTTTTAAAAATTTCACTTTAGTTCTTTATGTTTTAAGAAAGTTCAAAGTTGTTCTTCCCTCACTCTAAAACTAACTCAAAATTGTCTTTCCGTCAATTTAAAACTAACATCATTAATAAGTTAAAGATAATGACAATTAAAAATTACGGCAAAATATTTTTTTTAGCGTTCCTCTTCCTCCCTTACCCTCTTCCTCCCACTCTCTCTTGCGTCTCTCAGGCCCTTTCCCGGTCCCATACGCAGCAAAGCATCCATGGTCCAGTGTTTTGATCCTCCATGAACAGCCACTTGCTAGACTTTTCTATAATATGTAGCTCATTCAATTCCTGCTTCCAGCACCACAAAGCAATTATTTATCTTCAGTTAATTTAATACTCCATCCCGTTCTAGCTATCATTACTGCAAAATCATTATCATTTTCCAAGGGTCAAAGATCATTCCATTTTTTCTAAACAAGTAGCACAATCACATGGATTATTAGTAGTTCCTTGAGCAGAAAAGCATGGATTGTTGCTACTATGGTATTGTCCCAAAATTCACAACAGCAACAGAAGAAGATATTGAAAATTTTGGAGCACAGAAAATAAGAACTCCGATCCACACAGTTTTAATGACAGTAAGCAGTTGTTCTAATATCCATGGCCAATTATTTCTCCCTTTCCTACTTATTTCTGTTCATTAAATTTAAATTGAGAATTTGGATCTCTGACTTCCAAGTCCATCTGTATTAACATTTTGGGATGATATAAAATATTACTCAGTCATAATTGTTACACACCTAGACATACTGTTTTGCTTTAAGGTGACTTTTTTATTTATTTGGCTTGTAAGGTCATAGTTTCATTTTATCAAAAAGACAAGTTATATAAAAGCATTGGTTCTTTGACTTATGTAGATATGGGGCTATAGATAAATAAGCCATACCAAAACAATGGACCATGGATACTTTGGTGCTGCGCGTGGAGCTCACAGGTTTTGGTTGCAGGGTCTGTTCATGGGGGCTTAAAAGCTTCTGTCATGATTTGTGGAAATATTTGGATGGAGGTGGATGAGCCAGGGTGCATCATGGTGACCTATTCTTGGCTGTGCCTACTTTTGATGGGTTGCTCATGGAAGCTCATAAGGTCCTTTCATGATTTCTTCTGAGAGTGAGAGAAAGAAAGGGATGAGGTTGGGCAAGAAGGTCTCTGTTGATGATGGGAAGAAAAGGGAAAGGGCCCAAGAGACGTAAGTGAGAGTGGGAGGAAGACGAAAAGGGTAATGGAGGAAAGGGAAAGATAAAAAAAAAGAAAATTGATTTGGGGCTGTTTTTAATTGTCATTATCTTTAAATTATTAACAATGTTAGTTTTAGATTGACGGAAGGACAATTTTGAGCTTTTTTTAAGACATAAAGGACCAAAACAAAATTTTTAAAACATAAAAATCAAAATTGAATTTCTTAAAAAGATAAGAGACCAAAATAGTAATTTAGCTTAAGAAATACTATGTTTTAAAGTTATAACACATAAGCTAAATATAAGAGTAACATATTCCTATTATAAGTGATTTAATTAAGTATTTTATGATAAATATTGTTAAGCCAAAGGACGAATTTATGATCCTCGTTTCATTTTGATAATAACAAACAGTCTTATGCTTAATTGTCTGATTACACACTCTTATCACATGATCTCACTATTGTTTACTCACACGTAATTTATAAATTAAAGATGTTATGCCAACTAACCCCTTCAGACAATATATATATATATATATATATATATATATATATATGTTGAACATCTTGTTTATTCAGAAGCTCTGTTACACGAGAACCTTTATAGTTTTGGAAATCGCGCACCCTCTTGAAAAAGAAGACGTCTACATTCCTATCTCTGAAAAAGTTTAGTTTTATGCTAAAAAGAAGGAATTTTTGTATAGATGTAAAAAATCGAGTACGAGGAAGGCTAGATAAGCAGACTGCTTTATCTTATCAGAGTGATCGGTTGGTGAAAAGTATTAAATGCAACATTTAATGCTCCAACAACTATTTTCTTCTTTTTACCATACCAGATGAAAAATATCTGTAAAAGCTTTCACAATAGATACTTTGGGAGCACTCTATAAATAGAAGAGAAAATCATTGTCAAATTCATAAAACTCTTGGCAAATTTCTCCTCTCTCAATCTGTAATCTTGAACAATTCTTCTTGTAACAATTTCTCGAGTTTCATTGTATATCCATCTGATAAGACGATAGTCTAGTGTAATATCTTACCCTTAACCATTTCTCTGTGAAATTAGTGAAAGCCTGAAAAGGCTTTGGATCAAAGAATACTTGGGTATTTGCTTGGAGAGGTAAGTGAAAGACTACTTGGGTTGAGCTTGAAAAGGTTTGGACAAAAGAATACTTGTAACTTTGTTTCAGTTATAGTGGGACTTGGTAGTATACCAAGAACTGGATGTAGTCTTTGGGGTGAGACGAATAATATAAAACTTTGTGTTTCTCTCGTTTACAACTTCTTTTCGTTTTCACAAAACTCTTTTAAAAATATTTATCTTTTATCTGTTAGACGAAACATCTCTTTGAAAAAAATTTATAAAACATTTTAAACAACACAATTCAACCCCCCTTCTCATGTTGTTCTTGTGGTTTACAAATATAAGACTAGTACAAATAGAATATAATTAGTTTGATCTCAAAGATACCATATAACATATCCCTAAATTATCCAATTGCTTATTAACCTTAAATAGCAACCCACAAATCCAAAAAGATTAAAGCTAATTATAAAAATCTTTTTATATTTATTACTTAATTCTATAAAATTTGAAATTGAAGTCCAAATAAACAAATTTATTTTATTTTTACATTTATTATTTAATTCCAAAAGGGAAAATTCAAATTGATTAACTTGTTTATCACCTGGTCTAAAAAAAGTTCTTTTTATGAAAACATTAATATAGAGTGGAAATTCCCTAAATCCATCAATCAAATAATATTTTGTGTTTCATGTGATAGTCTTATATTTATTTCACAATAAAAAAAACTTAAGAGAAATAAAACATTAATATTAAGAAAGGAATAAATTGCATTATTATATCAAAAAAGAAATAAAACTTGAGATATTTTACTTCAAATATTTAAATTGGGTACTCCAAAGTAGCAAATTGACAATAAAAAAAAAAATACTTAACAAGATCAAAACATGACTTATGTTGTTCAACCACAAACATTAATAACATTAAGATTTCATAAAATATATAAGTCCTAGACAAAATAAGAATACATGAAAGACTTAATGATAAATAATGTTGAGGTTCATCAATCTTTGAACTTTTTCATCACTGCCACTTTCCTAATGGACTTAGTGGTGGAGGCTTGTGTCCCTGGTTCCTCAACAACAAAATCTTCTCAAATAATTTTATATAACCCTTCCTTATAGTAGCATGAATTCTAGTACCCTACAAAAATGATAGCAAATCAAATAAAGAAGAAAATTTTAAAAAATAGTTATTGACTTAACTCTTATTATTGACTTATCATCCACGAAAATCAAATCAAGGCTATTGACTTAACTCTTATTATTGAAATCAATACTCAATCAGAATCGAATGATTCGAACTAAAATGATTTTATACTTGATTCTCTCAGACTTAATCTTAGAAACCATATACATCCTTGACATCATTATGCAATAAGTATTAAACAAATAGCAAAAAATATCAAACAAAATATTGATATTTAGCTAAGAAAACATTAGTAAATAGTGAAAACATAGTTTTGAGGTCAAGAAAATGAAACAATTTTTTTTCCAAGTCAACTGAATAGATTGTATTATGAGAGGATATTCACAACATATTCATAATAGAAGAGAATGACATTCGTTATATATTAAAATTTGGTGAGAATTGATTTTATTAAGAGTAACAAAAAAAATAGGGGCTTGTAATTTGGAGTAATATTTCTTAAAATTTGAGATTTGGGCCTAACTCAACCCCACAAAACCGACTGATGAGGTGAAGGTTATCTCTCACTTATATACTTTATTTTGTCATATCACTAGTCGACGTGAGATTTCCAACAATATTTACACGCATTTATCTCTTTAGAATTTAATGAGATTTGAATTAACTAAGTAGTGTCCAATAAACCCCACATACTACAATACATATAAGAATTTAAGTAAAAATAATAATAAAATAATTGAAATAAGAATAATAATAAATTAGAATAAATGTTAAAATTCAAATACACAATAAGTAGAAAAAAAATAAATGAAAAAATATAACAAATTGTGATAGATTACAATACATATAAGAATTTAAGTAAAAAATAATACAAAAATAAATGGAATGAGAATAATAATAGGTCAGAATAAATGTTAAAATTCAAATACACTTTAAATGGAAAGAATAAAAACAAATTATGTGACAAATTACAATACATATAAGAATTTAAGTAAAAAGTAATGAAAAAAAATAAATGGAACGAGAATAATAATAGGCCAGAATAAATGTTAAAATTTAAATTTAAATACACAATAAATGAAAAGATATAATAAATTATGTACAGCAACATCTCATGGGAGATAAATTGACTATTTGTTCCAAAGTTATTGCAAGTAGGCAACTGATCATACAAATACCCTTAATTGCTTAAATAACTAATTACCAAATTATCCTTATTTTAAGCAAGATTAGACTAAGTAAATTAGATGAAAGAAAATTACTGTATAAAAAAATAATACTCAATTGTATAAGAGTTTCCCGCATAAACTATTTTACTTTTATTAATATAAAGATTATCTACGATCAAGTTTAATATTAATGTTATCATTCAGTACGTAATAGTAACAACGTTACATACACATATATTACTTAGAATTATATATTTTTTCATGCCATAATAAGTTAAAATCCATACCTTGATTCAACACACCAGGGAAAACACTAGTTAAGATTCTGAAGATATTCTATCACCAATCTTTGATACTTGGGTTAGATATTAATGTGAAGGATACAGTGCCCATCTACTATAAATTTGATTGTTAAATGAAATTAAAATATATACCCACATTAATATTAGTTACAAATTTTACATTAAAACATATATCACATTATATGAATTTAATTTTAATGTCTAACGGAACGGACACTTAATTATAAAAAAAAATAAAAAAAATAGGTAACTAAGAAATGAAAGGATAAAATGATTTCACCGGAAAAAAAAAATGAATGAAAATGAATAAAATTAGCACCCTACCATCAACTAGAAATGAAAAGGTGGTAACAATACCAACGTAAGTTTCCTTTTCACTTTTCCGCTTAGTAACTCAAAAATATTTTCCATCCGGGACTTTCACTTTATGTCACGGTTAGATTGCAATATTTTAAAAAGTTTTTCATTTTTTCTAAAATTGTTAGTTCTAAAAGCATCTTATAACATCTTTTAGAAGATACTTGTATTTTGTCTATGGAACACACAAATAGCTCTTTATAGTGTGCTTTCATATTGTTTAGCTTTCAAAATTTGAAAAATTTTGATATCAATAGGAATTTTAATTATTTTGTTTTTTTAACCATAATAAAATTAATTTGACTGTAAATCACCATCTTCTCTGATATAAGGATGGAAATGCCAAGTGTCTTCACAAATACTAATTCGGATGAGATGATCTTGTTTGGGAACCTTCAACTTCTGGTAGTTATAATAGTGCATACTCTTGGTTAATTCTTAATTATGATTCTCTGCTGCTTCCTACCGAGAGCTGGTCTTGGGTGTGGAAATTAAAGGTTCCAGAAAATATTCGATTCTTTGCTTGGTCCATTCTGCAGAACAGCTTGCCTACAAACTGTAAGGTTCACTCACCATGTTTCCCTAGATGCCTCTTGTCATAGATGTCTTGCTCAGGAGACTATTTTGCATTCTTTGAGAGACTGTCCGAGAACTAAATCAATTTGGTTAGCTTTAAGATTCACTACATATCCTAACTTTCATAGTGACAACCACTGCAGTGGGATCAAGGTGCATGCTGGCACTGATAATCCTCTTTTCCTGATCACTTTGTTGGGTTACATGAAAATCTCGGAATGATGAAATTTTTTCTGATATAAGATGGCAGCATTGACGGGTGTTAAGTAATGTCAGCTCTCTCTTACATACAACAACAAAGGCTTTTGGTACTGTCAGCTCTCAAAGAGTGTCTCGTTTTGTGTCTTGGTATCCTCCTACTGGTAATGTTGTCAAATTAAATGTGGATGGTAGCTTCATTGGGAATCCTGGTCGCTCCGGGTATGGTGGATTAATCAGGAACACAAATGGAGAGTGACTAATCAGATTTTCAGGCAGCTGCAGTATTAGCACCAATATTAATGCTGAGCTTCAAGCAATTTCGACTGGTTTGGTGTTGGCATGGAACAATGGTTTCAGAGATATCATTTGTAAATCAGACTCACAAGCTGCTTTACGGTTAATTGAAGGAGTTCAACCAACTCATCCTTATGCCCCTGTTGTTGATCACATCAGCACTTTCAAGTCTTGGAAGCTGTCATTTACTCACACTCCGTGTTACAGGAACTTTAGTGCGGACTGGTTAGCTAAATTTGGTGCTAATTTAGATAGTGGTCTTACAGTGTTTCAACTTTGCCCCCCTGCTCTGTTCAGTTTTGTCTTAGCAGATGCTATGGGGGTTAAGACCTTAAGATTTTAATCTGTTTTTTGTCCTGTCTAATTATTCTCCCACTGTTCAAAAATCACTATCTTCTCTATTTGAAGGGCAGAATACAATGAGTCTTGTACAGCTTTCCTGTAATTGTAAATCACTATAGTAATTTTGAAAAAGTGAATCTAAAAAGTTTTTTTTTTTCCTTTATCTTCATGTACATTAAAAAATAATGATTATCAACATCTGAACTGAACACAGGATGAACACATTAATAATATAAACATGCTGCCGCAAAGCTTATAGCTGAGGTTGGCCAGGAACATAGTTCAAACCTTCAAAACTGATCGTATGAGTGCATGACATCTTTGTGCAAAACTGTTGATTTGTTAACTAATCATTTAGGCCTCACCAAGTAAGATGCCCATATCTCATTAGCTGGAGGAGGAGGCTGAACCCAGTGCCCTGGTATGCGGCTGGATGAAGTTGCAAGGAAAAAAAATCAAATAAGATAAATGCTTCATTTTCATTTTTCACCTCATTGATTACAATGCATAATAGACATTAACAAACCAATACACTTGCAGATAAGTCACATAACAGTGGTGTCAAGGATTTAAGATAAGCAATAACTATCAAAATAAATTTTAGTTGTAACTACAGCACTAACATGTGAAGCAAGGACAGAGGAATAGGTTGCGTAATATAGTACACAGATCATTAGTGTCATAAAAGGTTGTGGTGACTTTAGTCGGAGTATTGACCTCTCATGAATATATTTTAATGACTTAACATCCGATGTTCTCTCTCTTAACTCAGTTTGAAATGCAATCTAATATATGCTTTAAGCAGAAAAATATTTTTGGTATGCCCTTAAAAATGAGGGTGAAATATTCATCAATGAGATTTATATGTAAAATTACGTCAAACACTGAGATCTATAAGTAAAATATCCCTTAATGGTCACCCCCATTTTTAAGGGAATATCGGACTAACCCAAAGAATTAAGTATTAGCAGAAAAGTTTCATCGTTCTTATTTCTTACCTTCCTCCTGGTCTGATATAGGCATCCCATCCTCTTCTAACCTGCATGAGATTGTTCAGCAGCCTTAACATTAACAATCAAGAATTTATAATGAACAAGCAAGTGAATTAAACATAAGCTGGTAATTAAAAAAAAAAGTAGCCTCATTAGGCTGTTAGTGTACCAGTTAAGAAAAACTAGCAGCCTTCAAACACAGAAAGGTTGACTAATTCCATATGTATTCTAAGGAAACAAAAAGAAAAGTGTTGTTTTGCAAAAGATAGCTGAGTTTACCTCAATAAGTGTGCCCATGTCATTGTTGCTTCCATGATAATAATGGTAGAATTCAATGGGTAAATTTGCCAAAGGATCATATGCTCCTCCACAGATCTGTCCTATTTTACTAGATTTCTTCTCATCAACTGCACCAGATCCCCCTTTAGTCACACTATGAACTACTTCCTCTTTGCTCTCCTTTACTTCACTATCATCATTGCTTCCTTTTGACAGTTTCCCTTGATTCTGAATAGCTTTCCTGGATTCCTCAGCAGTTGCAATTGCATCCTTAGCAGCATCTGTTTCAACTGCAGCCAAAGCTTCACGCTCCTCTTCTTCCACTGCAGCTTGAACTTTCTCAAGAAACCTGTCATCTTCCTCTGGGAGAAAATGGCCTGCATAATTTGTAAAGAACCATAGAAACGTCAAACATGAAAAGAAATTAAATGTTAAATATGTGAATATTACAAACTCTTGCATACGCAAAATGTGAACATATTGAAACTTTTCCAATCAGAAAAGCAACTAAAACCATTCCTATTATATTATCAAATTAAGAATGTATGGTTTCAAATTGATAATCAACAAATTTGCTAAATATATTTCTCATGATACATTTATAAGGTGAATAGGTAACTATTCAGCTCTAATCAAAATGCCAAGCATCAAAACTTGAACTCAAGCACACATAATTTATAAATATGATCGATCAATCATAAACCTGTATTCAGGACTGTAAATTTAAGGTAATAAATTAATATAACAAGTTCAAAAGTTATATATGGCAGCAAGGGTGGATAAAAAGAAACCAAGCAAACCGACAAAGAGACCGAGTAATAATATGCACTATAATCATAACACAGCTAACAAGAAGCAGAGTGATTTTCTTATATATACCTTGTTTTTTCAACTTTTGTATTCTTATGGAGCGTAACTCCTGAAGCTTCTCCATTACCAAGAGCAGCTCAAGCTGTGATATAAAATAATGTAAGAGAATCAGTTAATTAACACCCAATGGGAAGGTAAGAGGACGTGATGGGTGATAAAAATAAAATGTCATGGTTAATATCCAGCGAATAGACATACAGACAGAGATGAAGGCCAAGCATATGCTTATTTTTTAAGATTTAAGAGACTTTGTGACAAAAAAAGAAGCAATGAACCCTTTGACAGACTCAAAATGACAACATAGAAAGACAACAAGACAAAAGAACAAGGAATTTGATGGTGAAAAGCTAAGGAACATACTGCGTTGAAAAACATAGGGACAAATTAAATGATTTAGGTAGTTAAGGCAAGTGAAATAAAAGTCATAACATATGCTATATTTGATGGAAACCAAGGAGGCCCAATTGGTGGTCCAAAGGGAGCAAAGCTTGAAGATGCATTACAAGGACTTGGTGGGCCCTTGACAAGGTCAAAAGTAAAGAAGGTCAAGGAAGTTTTAAAACAAGAAGTGAATAAACTTCTTTCAATTAAGTCAAATCTAGAAGAAGAAGCACTCAAGATGGTCCAAATAATCCAAGTTTATGAAGGACCCAATGTGGGGCATTATGCATTCAGTTTGGTTTTTTTTCTGTTATTTTTATTTTCTTGTTTTGGAATAATTTTGTAATTGGGCCTATTGTTTTGGGCTAATTTATGCGCATAGATAAAATAGGGTTAAAGTACTGCCTCCTTGTCTTGGGCTTGGACTAAATTACACTAGGTCAAGCAAACCTAGCTGCCCATTTGTAATAAAGGAGGGGAGGTGCTACTTTTCCCTATAAATAGGGATGTGTTTCCTTTGTTTTGACACTTTTGAATAAGATTATATTTTCACTCCTTTTGTGAGTTTAAGAGCTGTGTCTCTTTCGGGTTCTTAGATAGAACCTTCTTGGTTCTTATCAAAGGTTTCCATACCTTTGTAGCGAATCTTCGCTGGACTTATCACTCTATATAGAGTGTAGCGTCTTCTGCCATCTCCTTTCCTTTTCTTGTCTTTTTATTTTTAATTCATATACTTATCATTTCTTTTCCATTCTCTTTTCAATTTTAGTGTCATTACTTCAAACTTTACTCTTTGTGCTATTTCATCTTCTTATTTTGTCTATACTTCGTTAAACAAGATAATCAACTCAAAGGAAGATCCATAAAAACAATATGATTCCCATCAGGATCATATCAATATTGCACCACAGAATGTTTGACCAAGTTCTTCAGAGTTAACTTAGCAATGGTTTACCAGTCATTTGTACAAAAAGAAAGTTACCTCAGCCTCTAATTTCTTCTTCTCTTCTTTGGTTTTAGACTTCACAATTTCTTTCATCTTCAGTACCTGCAAATAGAAATTCCTCAGACATTACGAAGATTTAGGGTGCAAATTGATGTAACAGCAATTATGCTAATATATCAGTATCACCCTTCCCAATTTTTTTCACTGAGAACACTAACAGTAAAGAAAATATAGTGGCAAAGAGTTTGAAACAAGTCTGCAAAATAGGCACAGCAGGTAATTTGAAGAGCAATATGTAGAAGGGCATTATTGGATCATGAACTGAATGCCTTTCAATTAGCTCCACTCTTAATCTGAAACTGGAAGTATATAGGCATATAAACAGCACAGTAACAGGGAGTTCACTATAATTATGTGTAAAAATGATTAAAGTAATAACAATAATAAATTATGAGAAGTTTACCATAATGGAATAATATTCATGTTTATTTAAGGCTAAGCACCAATCCTTGAATTTTTGTCAGGGACAGTAACCATACATCATTTTGAAAACCCTTTTTTAATTAAAATTTAAAATCACATTGACATGGTATTTCATTCAGCCTCTGGTAAAAACAATTACTAATGTCAGTCAAAATAAAAGTAGGTACAGTTTGCAAAAATGTCAATACCTTGCTGTTGGCAACGTCCTTGGCAATCTCCCTAGCCATCCATTCGTCAGCTTCTCGGTTAATTCGATCAAATTGCTCAGGCTCCTAGATTTTTTCAAAAAAGAAAACAACCAAGCAAAGTTATCAGTTCCAAACAGCAGCTACGATGAAGAGCAAAGGAAAAAGCCTAACACAAACAAAACAAAGCAGAACAACCTTTGCAATCATCTCCGCAACACACCTCCTCTTCTTCTTCCTCCATAGTTTATTCCGTTTAGACTTATTCATTTTATTTGCAAGCCTAGCCACAGCAGATTTCTCCTCCCATGGACTTGCTTCATCCGCGACATACCGGAACGGCTCCAGCTGAGCTCTTAGCCTTGACATCAAAGAATTTGCTGCTTCCACAGCCAATGATTCTTGGGATTCTATACTAACCCTTCTATCTTCTAGACATTTCAGAAAACCAGAAAGATAAGGCTCGTTTGAGCCATGTTTTACATCTTCTAAAGACCCTTTACCATCTTTGATCATCATCAACACCTCTAGCTCCTTCTGCCTACAGAACATAACACCAAACTAATTCAACAATATCAAATAGCACGATAAAAAATAAAATAAAATTCAATGCGTCTTTAGACAGCGTATGATCATAATGAAACTGAGAGAGGTTTTGGCTGTGTAAAATAAGAACAACATACATTGTCTTTGCGAGATTAAGCGTGTGCTGCAATTCTCTGAGGCGATCGCAGACATTTTTGTTCTTCCAAAAGGAAGTTGAATTCGGTGGTTCGGGTGGCAATATCGGAAACCATGGAGGAGGTGGTGGTGGTGGTGCAGATTGAAAAGGATTCGGATTCATTGCTATGGAGTAGTGTGAGATTCAGAGAAGCGAAAAAACCCTAATTAGAAGAATAGGAATAACGGGAGTGAATGGTAATAGCATTAAACAAAAACAAAGAGGAAATACGATTGATTTTGGTTTCTGGTTAGGACTTGTGAGCTCACTTCCATCAGTTCCATGTGAAACAAAACAACTGTTTGATATAAATTGAAGAAAAAGTGAGGGAGGAAAGGAAGAAGGGAGGGTAGGAAAGAGAAAGAGGAAAAAAAATATTATTATATACTTAAAATAATTAAAGAAAAAAGTTAAAAATAATTTATTTTAATTTGCGCAAAAAAATATTTTTCTATTTTTGTTAATTTTAGGATAAGTAAAGTTGAATAAGGAAAAATTTTGATCTTTCCCTTTAAAATTTTAAACTAAATAACAAAAATTTATATATATAAAAAAATCTCTCCCCTTTATTCTTCTCTAATTAAATACTATGAAAGTTTATTTATATTTTCTTTCGAGCTTCACTTTCTCTGTAACAATATATTTTCATTTTGAAAAAAAATAAGTTAAAAAGTGTGTTTTAACATTCAAATTCTGTTTCAGAGCGGCAGACAATCCAGCCATAAATCAAAGTAATGATTCGTTTGAACCTAGGGTAAGAAAAGAAAAGAAAGTGAATAGGGAAAAAAGATAAAAAAAAAAATTGTCATTTATTATTTAGATGAATGATAAGAGAAAAAATTTTATTTTTTTATTTTTTATGAAAAGAAAAAAAAATAGAGAAAAACTATCAAAATAATTGTATATCATTTTAATATAATGAATAAGTGTTCATGTTAGAGAATATATTCGTCGAAGACCCCAAAGTTCAATGCAAACCTAAGAGTTTAGTGAGTTTCAACAATGCACAACTTGGTGTCTATGAGCTTATTATGTCTATTTAACGGGGTGTTCTGCTTTAACTGTCCCTGCCTTTTTCAAAAGTGGTGCAAATGATACTTTAGCTAGATTGCAGGACGAATCTACAAGTCAGTATACTAGGCCCAAGGATCAAAGGTCCATGAACTCCCTGTAGTATAATAGTATAACACTTCTCCTTGCCATACAAGTGTGAAATAGCCCATGAAATTGAGGACAAGTCTGATAAAGGGTATCCTACTCGATCTGCTGCACAATAAGTAAATACATATAGATAAAATCTTTCACTATAATAATAAAAAAAAATTCTCATCCATTTATTTATCTAAAAGATTTTTTGTGTGTGTGGAATCTTTAGCTTTTTTGGGCTGTACAATGGCAAAGTTTAAACTTAGGACTTTATACAAGCTATCCAAACCCTCCAACACTAAGTCATTCCTAATGAATTATCTTCAACTTTGTTTGATAGAAGAAAAAAATGAGAAAAAAATCGATTGAAAGAAGAAAAAAAAAAGGAAATAGATTTGTGTGTTATTTATTATAAGAAAAAATATATTTTTTTCTCTTTGCTTATCCTTTATATAATAAAAAAAGAAAATTTTAACGCACTTTTTTAGAGACATTTCCTTTTATTGACATTTATTAGAGAGTGTTTTTTAATGCACACTTTATAAAATAATTTATTTTTCATTTTTTTATTATTAGATATTGCGGGAAGGATAGTGAGTTTTAATAGTGTCATTATTAAGTATTTGAATTTTGCATTAAATTATTGGTTAATATGTATTCATTTATTATATTTATGAATTTTAATTTAAAAAAAATATCATATGTGAAAAATAAACTAAAAAATCAAGGCTTAATTACACTTTTTGTCCCCAGATTTTCACAATCTCGCGAATTTTGTCCGCGTAGAATATTTTTCGTAGATTTTGCGCCTCAATTTACAAAATATTACAAATTTTGACTTCACGTAGAATTTTGTGGTGGTTTTTTTTTTAAATGTCACAATTAAGACAATTTTGTAATTATTTTTTCTTTAAATTGCCACAATTTTCTACATAGGTTGGAAAATGTAGCCTACCCCACTTAGGGATGGGTTGGCGGGTTGGCTAGCTAAAAAAATAAAAAAGGAAAAAGGAAAAGTAACAATTAAAAAATGATTAAAGAAAATTACCTCCTAACTTAAAATATTGGGTCTTAAACACAACACTACTTCCATACAAAAATGACATGAAAATTAGAAATCTTACACTAGTTTTTTTTTATATATATATTATTGGCTTGACGGGCTACCTTGCCTTGCTAAAAACTTATTTTGGGCGTGCCAAAACAAGGCAAGCCAAAATGGGTTGATGAGTTGATAACTGTGTCCCAACCTGCCTAATAAAGTAGGTTAAATGGGCCAGCTCGGTGGGTCAAGCTCGTTTTGCCACCTATAAACCAAAGTAAGCAAATGATAAATAAACCTCCCCAAAATGATAAATATATCCCCTTTTTCCTTTTTTTCCTAATTTTTTTGAAAATACCCTTTGAAAATTTTCCCTAATTTCAAATTAAGCTTTCCGAACTCACACAACACACCTTTTCCCTTTCCTCTATGGCTCTGTCGACTCACCCCCTTCTCAATTAGAGAATTGCTTTTCGAAACGTGCACTGCGCCCCTCTTTCCTCTCCTTTACAAAAAAGAATAATAATAATAATAAATACTTTTGAAAATTACTTTTCAAAATAAACAATTTTGTATTCTGGAAAGTAATTTTTGGAACTGTGAAACATAGTTTCAGAAATTACTTTCTAGAATACACAATTGTTTCTTTCGGAAATTTATTTTCGAAATATTGACGAAACGATCGAAACGCACTTATTTGCAGAAACAATGCCTGATATAAACCATAAAGATGAAAACACTACCTGAAATACAATCACAAAAATGCACTGCTTGTCACAAATGATGAAAATGAGTCATATATCACGTATTCATTATCATGAATAATGAAAAAACATAAAGAATGAAAATAGAAGAAAAGGGTTTAAAGAATAATGATGGAGGTGCAACAATAGGGTTAAAGGATGATAAGACGAGGATGCAAAATCCAGGTTTTAAAAATAATGAAGATGGAGATGCAAAATTAGGGTTTAAACAATAATGAAGATAGAGTGTAAAAATATATTAATATTATTTTAATATGAAAGGTTATTTTGGTGATAAAAAATTATTTTAAAAAGGAAGGGGGTATACTTATTAATTAGGGAGGAGTAATTATCAAAAGTCACCAAAATATTTTCAGCATAAAGTCAATGACTAATCTTTCAATATATCGAGATTCATTTATAGAATTGACCTCTCTTAATAGGTGTTTTTTTTATATACATAGACCAAATGAACAAACTCCTCATCACATGTTAAATTATATATATATATATATATATATATATATATATATATATATATAATTTTTACAATAATAGCTCATATATAGTAAGTTTGTTAAGTACCTTAAATGTCAGGATAATTTCTAATATATTTTAATTAAAAAAATTTAATATTATGAAAATTATTGTAAAAATCATTGAATAAATAGTGTATGTATTAATAATGTAAAAAAAAAAATACTATTATTATCTAATCACAAAGTATCATATATTAAAAAATCATACGAACAATAATTTTTAATTGAGTCACTATCTACTATGCATATAAATTAAACTAAGGAAACATTTGGTACAAGGAAAGTTTGCAATTTTTTGATAATCTAAAAGTGGGAATGTTTGTTTCTTATGGTTGGTTTATTATTTAAAGAATAACATTCCAAGAAACATTATTTTTCAGGAATTATGATTCCACATAAGACTCGAACCTATCGTATTCTTATTATGAATTGAATATTAGTGTCGAACTCACTTTAATATATATAAATACATGATTCCAAACATTCACAAGATAAGTAGAAAAGGTTATAGACATTGAAATTAAATTGTGAAGAGGAGTTATTGAAAGAATAAAGGGTTATCAAAAGAAGAAAATGTCATAAACAGTAGTATTCATGACAATAAACGCAATGCACTAAAATAAAAAGATGGGTTAGAACATACATGTTCGCTTTGGAATCGGTAGCCATTAGTGTGGCATGTGTGGTATATAGAGTATGTGTAAATGTTAAAACCAAAGAAAAAATGGCTACACGATCACTTATTTATAGGCAATCTATCTGACGGTAAAACCCTTATGACATGACACATGTATAATACATAGATAAACTTAAATGATACATTAACACCTGTCTAGAGTTGTTTTCTATTAGTAACTGCTACTAACTTCAACACGATATTCCTTTTGCACTACTTTGATCTGCGTAAGTTCTTTTTCTCGAACGTGACTTGAGTGTTTCCTTGAATATGATTCGAACCTTTCTTCGAATAACTGGAATGTTTCCTCGAATTCTTTGAAATCTTCTTGAATTGAATCCTTTCGAACATTATTTATTCACTTTCGTACTAACTATAATATTCTCAAATAGGTTATTTCGATAAAATCGAACCTTATCGAAAAACGCAATAATTTGATAGCCAAGCTTTACCTTTGTATACCATTTTCGATGATTATATTCGATAAAAATTGTAATGACCCCAATAGGAATCTTTTTTTCATGAAATTGTTCTCATGGGAGAGGTGCGAATCTAGCTTTCCTAAGTTGAAAAAAAAAAGTTGTTGTGATAAAAATAGCATGTTATTTTTATTAACTCATTTAATGTAATAAATAATTAAAATTACTGATAAAGTTTTATTAAAACTAAACATAAAAATCTTTAATTATAAATAACAAATATAAATATTTCCAAGAATATTTATGACTAACTAAACAAACTTCATTCGTTTGTAAGAATCATGATTACTGGATATGAAAAAAAATTTCTTCTACCAAGTGCACTATAAAAGTGACCAATTAGGTTTTTTTGGCATAAATTACTTATCGACAAAATTGATCGACACTTCTCACTAATAACATTATTGGTGAACCAAAAAAAATTAAACTCAAAATTATTTATTTATTATTTTTTGTGAGACAATTATTTATTTATTCTTTGTTAAGCTAAAGCTTAAGCTTTAGAATTGTAGAAAGAGAAAAGAATCGCTCTCTAATTTCCCGGAGTGGTGAGTGCGTCCTTCTTTCTCTCCGCCATCTTTCGTACCTTTTTTTTTTCCTTCTTGAGTCTAACGTGTCCATCATTATCAACCTCACTCACTCACTCACTCACTCCCTCTTTTTTGAATTTTGTTTCATTTTCAAATATGTTTTGATGTTATGCGGCAATTGGCGGGAACCAACTGTCAATTCAGATACCCTTTGTGTCGAATTCGCCAATTACGAAAGATTCGCGTGGAAAGATTCAGCATCGGAATCTTTGGAAAGAAAAGGGGGGCATCAATTTCAATGGCTAACCCTTCTGGGAATCACGAAGAGCAGACAACCCATGTTGCGTCGTCGTTCAACGGGAATTTGGCTGCCGAGACCTCACCCACCGCGCTCGCCATGAATCACAACCCTGGCATCGCCCTCGACTGGACCCCCCAAGAACAACATATTCTCGAAGAAGGGCTCTCTCTGTATGTCTCTCTCATATATTACCACTTCTCTTGTTTTTGTTTTTTTTTTTCCTTTTCTTTTTTGGTGAACTTTTGTTGCATAGTTGTTTGAGGCTTTATTTTTAATGTTTTTGGTTCATGTTTATTTTGAAAGCGTTTTGCCCAGTGTGAGTTATACGTTTGGCTTTGGTTTTTGGAAATTGAAAGTGTGCCTCTGTGCTTATTTTGTCGTTTTTGATAACTCGTGTATCGAATATTTAGTTATCTGTATGGTTTATTTGATGTGGGGGTAGGTTTCGTTAAGCGGCACCAATTGAATCTGTGGAGAACAATTCTGGGTTATGCTTTTGTATGAGAGAGACAAAGGAAACTCTGTGTGTGCTTAATTGCATGTATATTTTCTGGTGTCACCGTTTTTTTCCTTTTCATTTAGTTTATGCTTAAATACACTTTTGGTCTCTCATCTTATCTTTTGGTTTCAGTTTCGTCACTAAGTTTAAAAAGTTTTACTTTGGTATCTTAAAGTGTTTCTGTTAAATCAAGTTGGTCTTTCTATCAGTTTATCACACTAACTTGTGGTGACACATGAAAAAGTGTGATAGATGTCACATCAGATGAGCGTTTGCCACATCAACCAAAATTAACATTATTAGTATAAAAAACTAATGGCAGGATCAACTTGGTCTAATAGAGAAACTTTAAGGGATTGAAGTGAAACTTTTTAAACTTAGGAAGACTAATGTGAAATTTTTTAAACTTAAGAGACTAAACTAAAACCAAAAAATAAGATGAGGGAAAAAAAATTGTATTTTAGCCTTTATTTTTATTGAGGTTATTAATTGGCCTTTTCTTGTTGTGGTTTGGTTATTGCAGTTTGAAATCAAATATTGTCGGTACATGTATTTAATTTGATGTGTAAGCACACAATCTTGGATTGCATTCTGTGCCTGTTCAGTGAATTCATTGTTATGTTGTTTGCTTTCTAACACCTGTTCCTTGACTAGTAAAGTGTGTTTGATAAGTTTTGTAGCTAGTCCTTGTTTTAAGGAAAAGTCCATTTCTTTTTTACTTGTAGGTTTGCGTATGAACCTAACCTCACACGCTATGCAAAGATAGCACTAAATCTAAATAACAAGACAGTCCGGGATGTAGCACTGAGAGTCAGGTGGATGAATGTAAGCTACATACCTGTTTGTTGCTGTCTTAATTTGTTGCTATCTTAAGTCATTTATGTCATTGTGAACGCCTTAACCTGTTCTTCAGCTTAGATAGGATTCTTAGTGAAATTTGTTGTATTAGAGAAGATACTTAGTACTATTTTTCTTTGATTATCTTTATTCTTGTCATAAGGTTAAAAATAATCATCTTATCTTCCTGAAAGAAAAGTATAATTGATGAAGGTTCCACCATTAGAATGGTGCTGGACACTTGCATAGCTTTTGCAACCTTCTAACTCTTAATGAAAAAGAAAACAAGATGCTTAATATTGTTTTGGCGCAATGAGATTGCTTTAGCCTCAGTTTCTGCATACCCTGATTAAAATGAAGACAGTTGCTCAGAAGCAGAGCTGGCTCGTTATTGTTTGCTCATTAGAGCCATCTCTGTAGTAACATACTTGCCCCTCTTCTTGCCCACTTAACTTAAGCAAACACTATATACTTTCCTTTCGGGGGCATTGTTTGAACTCAAAGCTGTTGATATGCACCTGCAGGAGTTAAATTTACAATTTAATCAGCATAAAGATCCAATAATCTACTTCAAATATTTAATAAATATATTTTATAATGTTTCAAAGAAGCCCCAATTTTTTTTAAAGTGGTTATTTTCTCTGAATAATAATGTGTCTGGTTTACATTTTTCTACAGAAAAAAGAAAATTGCAAGAGAAGGAAGGATGAACATACAAGGAAAAGTAAAGATAAAAAGGTATTACTTTCATTCATTTGATATCATGTTATTAATGTATCAACTGAATGGGTGTTTTGTGTTTCACTCTTGTGCATACCAATGGAGGTATGCTTTTTAACATCTTTCACTGTCCTGTGCATGGTACAGTCTCTCTCTGTTTCTTTTTCTTGCTTGTTTATGCATTTACTCTGGCAACACTTAAGCCTGCATTTAACCACACATATTTACTTGAGGGAAAGATATAACACAAACCCCTTCATATGACTTACTACTTTGAACTGATAATAAATCTGAAAGCAAAATAGTGAGCCTTTATATGCTAAGGATTATGTCGTAATATTGTTAATGGGTTAGTTCCTTGGCTATGTTATTTTTCTGTTATACTGAACATCTACATTGTCTGCACATTATGATATCATCTCATTTTAGTGTTGTATGGTCATTTTCTATTTAGGTGGAGAGATTATTACTATGAATTTTGTTCTTTTTCCATGGAATTGCACCCTGCTGGTTATTATTATTCTTTTGCTTTTGAAATAGACCAAGCATCACATGTGTTTAAGTGTTCTAACCAGGAAAAAGCTAGCATGTCATTTCTCTCATTTTTACTTGTTAAATAAGGAACAATCTAACGTGTTGGCTTAAAAGAAATACCAAGAAAAAAATGTGAGAAAAGGAAGCAGAAGCTAAGCAGCATATATTTGCATTTATGCAATACTGGATTTTTTTCCCCAGGAAAAGGTTTCCGATCCTGCAGCAAGGTCATCTCACTTTACTGCTCAACCCAATGTTTCCCCATATGCTCCTGCAATGATGATGATGGACAATGATGACGGCATCTCTCATAAAGGTTTGTTCCCTTCATAGCATTAAATATTTTTGACGTTTGAATATATGATTTATCTCTTGTAGGCCCTTTTCTTTCCTTTGGACATCTCATGTATTTGTGTGTCCCTTTTGAATGTTGAAGTGTCTGCTTTGAACTTTGCATTGTGCTTTTTGTAGCTATTGGAGGCCCCACAGGTGAGCTCTTAGAGCAAAATGTATGGACCATGAATAAAATCTCTACCAATCTTGCTGCTCTTCAGGTGAGTTCATTCCATTTTTAACTGATTTAACCTGATGCGCTCAAAAATAATCTCTGATCTAAAAGGCTAAAACAATTTCTGAATCAACCTTGTTAGTTATTGTATGTGCATCAAGTAGATTTCTTTCCTCCACTTTCTTTCTTTTCCCATTTTTCCTCCATGTCCCTTTATATCCATTTTCATTAAGGTCAATAATAACATGCTTATTAAAGGGATTACGTGATCTTTGAATTGAGAAATTGTCTGAGTTTTTTTTTTCCTCTTCACTATCATTTTTTTAATATCCAGGTAGAGAACATTCATGTTAGATTCTTCTGAAACCTTATTAGAGATTTTGGTTTGACCAATAATTGGTGAAGGCTTCTACAACTATGTTTATAGTAGAGATCTGATCAATCATAACATATCTGAAACTAACAAAGAGAATGTTAAAGAAGTGAGCATAAAGTGTATTCTTGGGTTCATTTTAAATTTTTTTAAAGTATAAGTATTCTTCAAGTATGTATATGAATACAATTCAATAATTGAAGCAATCTTTAATGTCTATCTGTCTTCTGAAGTCTCTTACAAATTCAACTTTAAAATACCAGTGCAGGCTGCACTAAGGTTGCAATATCTTATTTCAATAGAATTTGACATTCATAAACTTATGTTGGGATAGTTCACCTATGAAATAAAGGGGGAAGTTTAAGCATTCTAAATTTCTATTTAACACAGGCAATCATCCTCTGGGTGGTGTATCAATGCTTATACTTACTGAAAATTTTCCCCTTTATGCTTTTGTTGTTTGGTATCATGTTCTAATTTAGTCAGTCAACAACCTGGCATCATTGTATCTCAAGATGTTGAAAAACTGAAGAAATGACTATACCTTGGGTATTTTATAATGTCTCTGATAAACGAAATATTGTTTAATTTTCTAAAACTGGTTTTATGGTTTATGTATCTATATTGTTTGCATTCTTAAGCCATTCTTGGTGGCTGTAGTGCTGACATTTAACCTTTTCTGTTCTCTTTCCAGTTTCAGGATAACATCAAACTTTTCATCCAAACGAGAGACATCATCATCAAAGTTTTGAATGAGTAAGTTAGAAACTGATTTTTGGTTGTTTAAAAATATTACTCTATTTACAAAAGGCAAAGTGGTCTAAGTGATCTATTTCTTTTTCTTTTTACATTGTGGTTTGTGAATGACTGCAAGTCCTTAATCAATAGGAAAACTAAGGTGAAACATAACAGCTTCTTAACTCTCTTTTCAAGTCTCAATCAACAGGGATAATAAGGGAGAGAATTGCTTTATGTTTATATCTATATTTAGAGCGAACTACCTCAAAAGTTTAAGTTATGAATAATCTCTTATATTGCCATAGCATATGATCCAAAATTTCCGGCTTCTGACTGGCTTAAAACTCCTGGAATTTTTTTGCTTTTATGATTCCAGCAGAATTGGATATTTTTCGAAAACAAACCTTTTTTTAGTTGTGAAATATTATTACCTTAAACTAATAACTGAATTAAATTGAGTGCTCTTGTTTTCCCCTTCGTGTGTCTTGTCTTGTGATGTTTTATGTTTATTGGATTTGTTAATGAGTCTTGCTAACAAATGCTATGATGTTAAGGAAAATATATATGAAAAACACGACATATAATACATTTGGAACTTGAAAAGTTTTATATTAAATTTTGTTTAATGCTTTCTATTTTTGAATGCTTTAACAGTCCTAAGAGCACTCTTTCGCATTTGTCTTCGTTTTTTTTTTTTTGCAATTTGACTTTTTCCCTTGTATTCTTTTGGCAGCATGAATGACATGCCAGAGGTAATGGAGCAAATGCCACCACTTCCTTTTAGGATCAATGAAACGATATTCAACTCCATACTTCCAAAAACAAATCACCAGATGCAATAACAATTCATCGCGAGCTTGCTTCTTCCATATTTATGCTTGCATTCAAATTGACCCAGCATTAAAGAAGAAAGAATGGAATAAGTTGACCACCATCCAGCAGAATTATTAGCCTTCATTTTTTTTAACATGCTGGTTTTCTTGCTCTTGTTCGCTTATTAAGTTATTAACATAATTGGAGTATAGGAATTAGCTGGTTATTATTTTGGGGTTGAATTTAGAGACTGATAACAATAAGTAGAACTTAGTTATTTGTAAATTTTATTCTCCATATTATATAATGGTAGATATTGTTTCCCTTTTTATGCTAACCACTTTTTTGGAGTTTTTGGGGGTCTTGTGGTTCTCCAGCAGTGAATGTCTTACTTATTTTGCGGGATAAATGAGTTTTTCCGTTGAGTAAACAAACAAGCACGTTGTTATGTCACTTTAACTTTGTTTAGTTGCTATTGCCATTGAGGCAATTGCATTGACAATAGGAGTCTTCTTAAGATGTGTTTGGGACAACTTAAGTTTGTCTTTTATTGGACTCAAAATTTTGAAAAAACTATTTGGTAGGGCTCAAGTCTGACTTGACTTAGAATTAATAATATGCTAGATAAGATTAACTCGATTTATTAATACAATATGTAAATTCTAACATTAATATAGTTAAATCATAAAATTGAAGAAGTATACAATTAAAATTAAGGTATATTTTATTATTGTCGGTGGTGTTGGATAAAATTTTGTAAGTTATGAAGATAGGATTGAATGGATCTTTTGAGAAATCGAGAAGCATAGGCGGAGACAAGAGAAAATAGCTAGGGGAGGAGATGGAGAATTCGAAAAAGTGCAAGCAGAGGTTGAGAGAAAGAAAATAAAAGGGAAAGATGGCTAAACGTCAGCAGCAAATCTCCATATTGGTTTATGATCGAAAAGGTATTTTCGACATGTCTTGAAAAAAGCTTTGAAGAAAGTAGAAGACGAACAACAAAGACAAGTGTTGAAATTCTGATGACTCTTTGAGGAAGGCGAAATTTTGAAGGAAAGACAAGCAAATATATGACTACATGCAACTTGAAATAAATGACACAAAATGATTAAGTCTTGTAACACGTGTATATATCTTAGGATTTGACCGTTAGAAATGAAATGTTATATAGGACCCTTGTGCACGGTTAGAAGGGTTGGAAAATATTTGCACAAACACTTTGTTAAGAATAAGTTAGAGTTTTTTTTTTTTTTTAAAAAGAGAGGTAGAGAGAATTTGATTTTGTTTGTTTTGGATAAATTTTAAAGTCTTATGTGGCAGAATAAAATTGGTAGAAAAAATTAGTTGTGTCAATTAAAATAATTGAGGAATAAATTCAAACAAGAAATTAGTGAGAGGTATAAATTACACACAAAAGCATAATTAAACTTAATTTTTATTTGTTGAAAGAAACCAAAGTGGCTCGTTATACGAGTTCTTTATGTTTTTGTACCATTTAAATTGGGAATGAGTCTTTTTATATTAAATTTTCACATGACCATATTATATATGTGTAAATTTTGTGTATATCTCTATCTTCATAAATATCTACAGATATAAATATCTATAGATTTTAATAATGTTTCACTATTTTAATATTTATAAAGGGAGGAAGAGAAACAAAATTTTTACCTGATGAAGTTAGTAAAAATTTAACATTATAAAAATCCATTCCCCTCAAATTGCCTTCTTTCCATTACCCAACTAAAAGGCTGCCCGCGCTCGCGCGCGGGAAAGAGAATTATTTTTTCAAAAGGTTTCTCACAAAATTGATAAAATTAAACAATTAATTTTTTAAATAAGCTGAATTAAAATATACTCTAAAAAGTATCGGCCGAAACCATATGCATATATTTTCACTTCTTTGTCCTGTAAGGGAGGGGATTATGTTTAAAATTTGAAGATTGGAAGTTGGAACCATCTTTTGTAGGTGAAAGTAAATAAGAAAATGTTGAACACGATTTTTTTCTTAAATAAAATTGAACAAGTTGGTATTATTAGACTTAAGGAAAATTCTTTATTTGGGCTTTACCATTTGGTAAACAAATTAATGGTGTTAAACAATACCACTTTTTTTTTTTGGTAAAACTTCTATCACCATGCATTTCAAGCAAACTGATGATAGTTTTCGTGCTCACAATTGAACATTAGTTTTCTTTTTTGATCTAGTTACTTCAGATATGCAAATATGCCATTGTGGTTTTCGATTTGTTCTTTTTTTTTTTTTTTTGCGTTTCGAGGATGACAAAAATGTAAAGTAGTTTCAATTGTAGTTGTTGGATTTGGCTATTTTAGCTCTACAAGAAATACGAGAAAGATGGCATATTAATTGTGAATAGCCTGAGTTCCCATGTGTTTTCTGTTGAAAGAATTAAAACTTGAGAAGGTGATGGTTTAGCTAGCTGCAGTGTATTCTATGGCAAGAAATAAGATAGGAAATTATATGTCAATTCTTCACATATATATGCAGATGAAAGGATTTTGGGTCTCCCTAATTAAGCTTTACGAGTAGCTTCTCGGATGTCCTATAAGAAAGTTTTCCAGATCCTTTTTCATCTATTAGTTTATCGGGTAAAGTCGTTTCAAAAGACTGCACGTATATATGTATTTGAGTACTTCTACAATTATATATTGTTTGTGACCAACTAATTTTTTTGATATTTGTTAAAGACAATTTTTAAAATGATCTCAACCATTACATCATGCAAATGTAACATACATGAAGCATATATGTTGACAAACCATTAATGGTTTTATTTTATAGTACTTCATATATACCTATATACAAAATGCATTAAATTATATTAGTCTCTAGTCATCGACCATGCAAATATTTGTCAAGCAGAATATCTTTGTTTTATGGCTTTGCAGGTTAAAGATGGCCATCCCCAAAGGCACCACCCGTGGCCTAGCATCTATTATTTTGATTATAGCATTGATTCTTCCCAAAACTGCAGCACAATCCCCCAATGGTTCCGTTGCAAGTAATATAAAATGCTTTCATTAAAAGTCTCTTTAATCTTAATATATTATTCCAGTTTTTCTGCAATTGTCAAAATTATTAAGATTACAAAACCATGAACAATGCAAAATAATGACTATATATGAACAGACAATATATGTATGTCATGCTTGAAAAAGCAATTCTTGTCTTATATCATGAAATGGGTAGCATAAATAACACACAATCATAAATTTGGATAAACGTACACACGAGGGAAAAAATGGATAGTAAGAATATAAGATTTTGTATTTGTCAATAATTTTTTGACAATAGTTATAAATTATCTATCTCTGGGCTTTAGAAAGCATGCAAGAGAAGGACAATTACAGACATGAAATTAAGAGTTTTATATAACTGCAATGTTATTTGGTACGAAGTACTTTTTTGCGAGGAGTGGGTATATTAGTAGAGAGAGAAATGATTGCTTCACAATAAATAAATTTACTTTCATAAGTTTACCAAAAACCATTTTTTGTACTGATAAACTTTTTTCACTAAAATAAAATGTAGAGAATGAACTGCTGTGCAATTTTGTATTTGATGGTTGGAACTTGGAAGTGTTTTTTTTTTTTTTACCAAAACAATGCAAGTCGTGTTTAATTTTATCAAAATAGTGTTACTTCTGAATTATTTACCAAGTTAAAACAAGTGGTATTTGGAAAATACGAAGTATGTTGAAATCAGTCAAATCTGATGAGAATGACTTATAGTATACGAGTTTCACATTTTTCAATACACAAGTCTCACCAAATACAACTTACACTGACTTAGTAAATAATTTAAATCTTGCAACACTTTTGGTAAAACTGAACACAAATTGCACTACTTTGCTTTAAAAAAAAAAAGACATCACAAGTTATCCAATATGATTCTGTATCTTGTATGCACCACTACAACACCTAATATATGCTCAGATTTCCTGTCTATCCTAGCTTTTAAATGACCTGACAGGAGCACATTATTTGAAACAGATAATGTCTCAAAACCCATTAAGCCGGACAATACTATTAGAGTAGATCCATTAGATCATTTCAAAAAATACAGAGGAGGATTTGACATCACCAATAAGCATTATTGGGGTGTAAGTCTTTCTACCTCTCCGTTCCTGTCTGAGTCTAATTCCTCACATCCATGATATTTTTTTAACTCGTCTTTAATATTTGTAGTCAGTTGTCTTCACAGGAGTATATGGATATGCAATCGGGGTGTTTTGGCTTTTGTGTGGAATGGTGTGTGGATTCTTTTTGGTAACAATCAACTTTTGTTGCCAAAGTGATGGAGGAAGAAGGACCAAGAAAATCCTTCCTTGTAATTATAAGAGTTGTGATTTTTCGCCAATTCCTCTGGCTATATCATTCATGATATTAATTATGTAAGTCTTGAAACCTTTTCGCATACATATAGTATATACTGGTTATTGGTTCTCTATATGGTTGCAACATGTGCATCGTTGATGTCCATGACAAAATAGAAAGGCACGCACCGTGTAATCTTTAGTAAACTGTTTCCTAAAGATATAACAAAATTTTTTAATTTATATACACCGTTAATGTAAAATATTTTGATGCACATATGTAATACGATTTGACTATTTTACTACATCATCCTATTTATTGATATGATGTAGCAATAATGTAAAGAGTAAATTGTCTATGTATTTTTTATACTATCATTCAATCACAAATTTGTTATATATAATAAGTTTGTTGACTTTTACAATAACTACTTTAAAAGTTATAAATACTATAATTTCTATTTGACACTATAAAGTATATTAGCAGTGCATAGAAATTAAACTGAGGTAAATTCTTATTGAATGTAGAAATATGTTACACTGACTATATAAATGCAAAGGAAAACGATCTTTATTACACGTTAGATAATAGAGAATCATTTTGAAATGGTACTTAATCTCAAGTTCCATTGCTTTTCCACAAATGATGTATATATACTTATTGTTTTCATAGGGTTGCTAGTGGGTTAGTTTATGTTGGGAGTGCAAAATTCTATTCTCAAGCAAGGACTTCAGTTAATGTTGTAATCAAGATAGCAGATGACGAATCAGAAATCATACACAACGCAACAAGTGCATTAGAAGACATCCAAGAAGACTTGGTGGAACCCAGTATTAGTGATGAGGTTTCTGGAAATCTTAACTCTATGGCTAAGAAATTAGATAATGCTGTTGATGATATCGTAAAGAAAACTAGGAAAAATAGGCGCACTGTTAACAAGGCTTTCAAAGTAGTGTAAGAATTTCGGTCTCTTATTTTCATTTTGAAAAAATGTAAGTGAATACCTGATTACATGGAAATGATTGAATGCTTTTAACTTCAGGTTTATGATAACCATTGTGATCATAAGCTTGAATTTAGTTACAATACCAATTTTGGCAGGTATGTCTATCTAGTCAATAATGATGGTGCATAACATTTAATGACTATGATTTCTACATTTACATCCGTGACAATTTCAAATCTGTGTCCTATTTTGATTTTATACCCATGATTGAAGGAAATTTTCTTCATGAAATATCATGATTCTTATAATATGTTGGAATTTTCTGTTGAACAGTTTTTGGAGTAAAGATGTTTTGGAGGCCATTTCACCTGTAGGTAAACTAAATTGTATTTGCTTGGAACTAATATTTTCATCCATGAATTTTTGTTTTTTTTTGTCTCTTCTTTTCTCAGATTTGTCATACTGTGCTGGCTGATGACGGTGATATGCTGGCTAATCTTTGGATTGTATTTCTTCTTAGAAAAGTATAACCAATTTCTTTCAAATTTACTGATTGTTCTATTTATTCTCATGAAATATCAATATTTTCCTGCTATAAAATGTTTAGTGGGGGTGAAGTTGGAGTTTAATTACTAAAAAGACCTATCCTATTCTGTAGTTTTTCTAATGATACGTGCACAGTTCTTTACAACTTTGAAGAAAATCCCTACAATAACAGCCTAACCTCCATCCTCCCTTGTGATGAATTGCGCTCAGCAAAATCAATTCTACATGAAATTGGTGCAGGGATCTCCAACCTTGTCAATGAGGTATTTGGTCATATTCATGTGTATCAAACTGAGTGTAATGTGTAAAGGACGCTTCAATAAGTTATGCTTTGTCAATCAATGGATTGAACCAAAACTAGAGTACCATAATTCTCAAGTAGTATTTTAATTTGTGTATTATACAGAATAAATATTTATTTTAGATAACTTAAATTTATAATAAATAAATATTTATGAATATATAAATTATATTATAATTAAAATTTGTAATAAATAAATATCTTGAACATATAAATCATATTTTAAATTTATAATAAACAATTATTATAATACAATGTTAATGTTTAATTATTGATAATTTCTTTTAAAAAACATTGAAATTCAATTTAGAATTAAAGATATTGAAAATAATAAATTGAAAGAGATAAGAAGTTAAAAAATCTCTAAAAACCCTTTCATTAAAAAATAACAACTAAAAATGTTATCGTTGAAAAATAATAGCTAAAAATACTCTTATTCAAGATAATTGTTCTCATTTAATATATAGGGTGAATATTTGCGAAAGCAAAAGGAGTTTAATTTTCATATCTCATATTATTAGCCAAAAGGATAGAATGTTATTATTCTTTGGTTAATCTCTAGGTGAATGCAAACGTGGGGAGTTTGTTTCCAAACCATGTTTATGTGTGCAATCCTTTCTCAGCACCACCTGAATATTTATATCAGCCAGAGCATTGCCCACCTAATAGTATTCAAATAGGAGATATCCCGAAGGTATGCCACAAATAAGGGAATTACTAGCACTCTCTTCCATAATCTGTATTCTGCTTCTGTAGTTTATGTTTACTAACGCTATCATTTCCCTAATCTTCCTTTATAGGTACTGAAGCCTTATACTTGTTTTGATGATAGTGATGAAAAATGTGGCAGTGAAGATTTCTTAAATGGTGGTGAATATGAAGTAGTTGAGTCTTGCACAAGTTCAATTCAGAACCTACTGAATATGTTTCCTAATATGGAACGATTGATAGGATGCCAGTTGGTAAAAGATGCATTCTCTCAAGTCCTTCTAAGACACTGCAAGCCTTTGAAGAAATTTGCCCGGATGGCATGGCTAGGAATGGTGTTTCTTGCGGTGTTAATGGTGTTTTTTGTTGTGCTGTGTACAATAAAGGCTTGTCAAGAGCATAGTTATCATACTTCAGATTGTTCTGTGTAAACCCATTTTGTAATAGAAAATAATAAGAATTGCAAGCAGCTTAAGAGATTAATCACAACTAATCAAAATCATTGAATCATAATCCATTTAGTCTTGAAGAACTTAGCAAATAGCAACCAGGGACCAGGAATTAGAGGGCAATGCACAAGCAACTTTTAAAGAACCGTGCATAGGAATGAGGTGTAGGCTTGTACATAAAGTAATCAAGTTTTCTTTTTGTCCTTTTTCTTTTATAAAGGGATAGAATAGGGTAAAACGGTAAAAGTGTTTAGCATTTGCCTTTCATGACAGAAAGAATTTTTTTACACAAAAATTGGTTTACAGCCTTTCAGAAAAACTAACGGCCCGTTTGAGGTGGTTGTGAGTTTTGATTTTTGGTTTTTAAATTTAATTTTCAAAACAAAATGTGTTTGGCTAAAATGGAGCTGAAATAATTTTTTAAACTCAATTTTAAACACTTTTACATTCATTTTCAAAACTAAGAAAAAAGTTTTGTGAATTTAGTTTTTAGTTTTTAAAAAAGTACATATCATTGTATTTGACAATGGCTCTTTCCACCATTACCACTAACACTTCGCTATCACCACTGTTGCTACCACCACCATCAGCACCACCACCATTGTCACTGTTGTTGTCACTACCACCACCTTTGTCGCCACCACACAAACATACCCTTAAACTAATTTTAACAAAATAAAAAAAATCAAAGTGAGTTTATTTTGAAACCAAAAATTTGAAAAAAACTAAAACTAATTTTTAAAAACTAAAAATAGTTGCAGTTTTTGAAAATTTTGAAACTTACAACTAAAAACCACTCCAAACAGGCTTTAAGTTGAGTATGAAGTTAAAAAAAAGGGAGGGGGGGCATTGGTATAAAAATCTTAATACTTATTATTTTTTATGGGAAGCCCAAAATCCAATAAGCATTTATCTTATAATAATATAATAAAGGATTTACAACATCTTAGAAAATTAAGGATCTGTTTGGAGTGGTTTTTAGTTGTAGTTTCGAAAATTTCAAAAATTATAACCAATTTTTAGTTTTAAAGATTAGTTTTAATTCTTTTTTCTAATTTTTGGTTTCAAAATAAACTCATTTTAAAATTTATTATCCTATTAAAATTAGTTTAAAGATATATTTGTGTGGTGGCGATAATGGTGATGGTGACGACAATAGTGATAGTGGTGACAAGATGGTGCTAAAGATGATGGTTACGGCAGTGCTAGCGATGACAGTTGTGATAGTGCTAGTGGTGATGGTGGAGGCAGTGGTGTCGATGGTGGTGGTGACAGCGGCGGTGTCAATGATGATGGTGGCAATGATGGTGGTGGTGGTGGTGGTGATGGAGGTGGTGGCAGAAAGAGTTGTTGTAAAATATAGTGATATGTACTTATTTAAAAACTAAAATCAAAATCACAAATTCTTTTTTTTATTTTATTTTTAAAATGAATGTAAAAATGTTTTGAAATTGAGTTAAAAACTATTTCAGCTCTATCTTAGCTAAACACGTTTTGTTTCAAAAATTACATTTGAAATCAAAAACTCGTAACCACCTCAAACAGTCACTAAATTTATAGTTATTAATTGCTTGATCAATGCAAAAAATTAGGTTAAACATATAATTTAGTCCCCTATACATGTCACAATTATTAATTTGGTCCTTATACAAAAAAACTTATTAAATCGATCCCTATACTTGCAAACAATACCAGTTTGGTCCTTGTCATCATGACGTTGTTTACGAATTCTTAATTTGGTTATTGTAGATGTAGCATATTCTTAATGTGGTCTTTATATGTGTAACACATTCTTAATTTGATCATTATACGTGTAACGCATTATTAATTTGGTTCTTAAGAATTAAGAATGCACTACATATATAGAGGCCAAATTAAGAATGCGCTACATGTATAGAAACCAAATTAAGAATGCATTATATGTATAAGGACCATATTAAGAATGTGCTACATTTATAAGGACCAAATTAAGAATCCATAAACGGTATCATAACGACACGGACTAAATTAAGAATGAGCTATACGTATAAGAACCAATTTAATAAGCTTTTATGTATAGGTACTAAATTAAGAATTTGCAATACATATAAGAACTAAATTATTAGTTTAACCAAAAATTTATTACAATCTTGCACATAAATAAAAAGAGTCGGTCTTATGATTCTTCTTCAAGTCAAAGTCTCTTAATTCTTTAATAAGACTGTGTTGCTCTTAGATGGGAAGAAGAGAAATAACTATGCAACTTAGTATATTAGGAACCATATATAACCAGAATTCTTATTTATTGATTTCACTAAGATTTCATTATACCGAATTTGGTCAATAATAATATCCGTTCATTGTAACCCCCACACCATTGACCACACCCACACTTTTTCATCTATTTTTAAACACATAGAAAAAGAAAAATAAATAAATTAGAGTAGGAGTAGTAGCCCCATTTTCCATCAAGAAGAGTTTCACACTCTTCATGCTTGTCTCTCCCAAACATCGAAGCTATTGTGGGACCCTGACGCCAGCACTGAGCGAAACGCCACCATGGCGTCGATCCTCTGTAGGTCCCAGCCAACATCCTTTAACTGGCAAGATCTTCCCTATCTGTAAAATTAGAATTCAAATCAACCCACTCACGATTAGTTTTCTAATGAGTAAATGGTTAATTTAATTCCTGAAATTGTATCTCACTCTCATATAAATCCCTGAAATTATGGAAAATTTAAATAAATTCTTAAAAAAATTAGAGTTGCATTTAAGTTCCTAAAATTAACTACTTTTTTTTTATTTTGGTCCTTGTTTAGGGACGTACATGATAATAATAACATATGTTTAAGGACCAAAATGAAAAAAAAAAAAAGAGGTTAATTTAGGGACTTACATAAAACCCTAAAAAATTTTAGAACTTATTTGAATTTTTCATAATTTTAGAGACTAATATGAGAGTGAAATACAATTACAGAGACTAAATTAATCATTTACTCGTTTTTTAATTGAATCAATTGTTTTTTCTTTAAATTAAGTATTATTTTTTATTCATTATTTTACAACATTTTAAGGAGGTGGCAACATCTCATTGGATGTGTCAAACACCTCATATTTGAAGCAGTGTCTCTGGCTGCCACAGTGTTCTTCGGTCGTCGTTGTCATCACGACGTAACTATTGTGGTTCATATAGAAAGAAGCCTTGATTCATTCAGTCCTTAATTAATTGTCCCAAGTTGCTTTGAATTCTAAAACCTAACCTAACCTAAGGTGAGTTCTAAATTAACCCATTCGGCTACGCATCTTATTTAGGTGAGAGCTCTCTTCCTTTAAACCTCACTCACTCTTCTTTCCCTTTCAACAGATCATTCTCAAATGCCTCGTTACAAGGACGAGTCCCCTGCAGTTCGGGTCTACACTGTCTGCGATGAATCCAGGTCCTTCTTTACCTATCAAACTGTTTCTTTCCTCACTTCAATTTATTTTTGTAGTCAACAAAAAAAGTATTGAATTATTTGGTTTGGAGGCTGCAGATATTTGATTGTGAAGAACGTTCCGGCATTAGGTTGTGGGGATGATTTGCTGCAACTCTTTTCATCCTATGGAGAAGTCGAGGAGTAATTTCATTCATCACTTGGCAAATTGTGTGTGTTTTTTTTTTATTCTCGTTCGATTCTATCCATTGAGTTTATTTGAATATTTTTCTCTGCAGGTGTAAGCCAATGGATGCAGAGGACTGCGAGGAATACACTGATGTCTTTTGGATCAAATTCCGCCTTATCAGCAACGCCAGGTTTCATTCTGTTCTCCGAAAATTGGCAGATGCATTAGTTATGTTATAAATTTAAGGAGGAACAATAGCGACACACTCTTTCAAAACTTAAAATTCAAGTGGACCACACTAAATAACTGGAGCTCATTCTTTATTAGTGGAATCAGTGTGCTTACCCTATAATAAGGAGAGTTTTGAAAAGGTGTTATAGTATGATACTGGTATTTCTTTATGTTATGTTTGAGCACGTTGAGTTGATCTATAATTTTCAGGTTTGCCAAAAGGAAATTGGATGATTTTGTTTTCTTCGGGAATCAACTGCAGATTTCATATGCTCCCCATTTTGAGAGCCTGGCGGACACAATGGATAAATTAGAGGGAAGAAGAAGGGAGTTTTAGCGAGATTGAACCGTAAGTTAAAGCCTGCCAGTTACATTTTAAACTTACGCATACTACATAGGATACACAAATGCTTGTTATATGAATAATTGTTGTAATGACATTTTTATCAACTTATACGTTCCCCATGACTTCAGCTAGAAGATCTAAAGAGACCATAGCCTCAAGCTCTATCAGTTGCACAGAACATTTAGATCCTAATGCAAGGTAATTTATTTTGTCTGTGTTCTGTGGTTGCAAGCTTTCAGTTGAAGCTAAGGCAACATTTGTAATTTTTCTCTTTTCCCACTGTAGGGATGTAGAATTCAAAGGAGGTTCACATAGTGGTAATTATCCAATAAGAATGGTTTCCTCTAATGAGGTTTGTTGCTTCTTTGTTATATGCCTATTAAAATTTTTACTCTTGTCTTCTTACTCTCTCCTCTTTGAATTGAAGGAAATTTTTTAGGTGGGGAATGAATAAAATTCTTCCTTGCAATTAATGTTGCTAGAATATTTGTTAGAGCATTCTGAAGTTATTGAGTTTCTTGTCTTTATCAACTTTGTCTCTGAGGATCGATTGGAAGATGCCTATATGCAGTTGTGTTTTTCAAATGTTCTGCCATCTTCATATCTCTGGAAATTATTTTTACATTTATTAACTTTGTTGCAATCTGTTAGGGCCTTCATTAGTGAATCTGATATTATAGTTTCCCAAGTTTTATCAAGACTTGATTAATTTGCTCTAACCAGGATGCTATATATTACTTTGCTTCACATTGCAGGATTACTTTGCTTCACATTCCATGAATCAAACAGTGAATCTTGTGCGGGATAAGCTTGATAAGGTGATGGCTCCTACTGCATAATATGTTTTAGAATCGTTTATTGTGTTGAGATTTGAAACAATTTCTTCTTCTTATCTAGATTCGATCAAGTGGTGAGCGTATACAAGCTGGATCTGCATCAAAGAAACAACGAGTTGATAATAGGAGGAGAATTTAATCTGTAAATTAAGATGTTCTATTGTTCTCACTCACCTGCTCTGCTTTAAATTAATGAGCTTCGTTTTGTATGATTTTGGGTATGTGTTAAAGCTCAATCCCCAAGCCTGTACATAATGAAAATTTTGACGAGTGGAAGTTGAGGACAGTCTCATCCAATTACAATGTTGGTCATATACTCTGTACCAAGACAGGTTTTTCTTTTTTCTTTTTTTTTTAATGTAACTAACTGGTAGCACATCAGCAATCCATCCAGGTAACAGTTCTAGAACACTTCTGAGTTCCCAGTCACCATGCAATTTGTTTGCTAGCTTTTTGTTAACCAAGCCATGCCTTCTTATTGGAAACTTTATATTGAAACCACATGTTTATAATTTGAATTATAGCAAATAGGGTTTCCATTTGGATTAGTGCAATAGTTATTTCATGCATAAATGATGCAATGATTCCACAACCACAGCTTAACTGATGATGATCCTGTGACATTGAGTGGACGCCGCACCAAACATTTTAATTGCATATGTACTACAAACTTTGTACTTCAACACTTTGGCCTTCCACTTACCCCCATTTGTGCTGTATGTTTGACCCTTCAATTTGAAAGCTCCTGTTATGTAAATATAAATTGGAAGAAGAATGTTCATTAGTTAGTCAGCTACTGTTTGTTAGGATTTTATAGCCGTTGGATAGTTGTCTATAAATAAAGCGTGGGTGTTGTATTTTAGACAGACTATAATAATAATAATAATAAAAGTGCACTACTCAGTTCTTTGATCTCTCTGTTTCTCTCGTCTCTCACTCTCTCTATTTTGTTCTGTTCTTCTTCCCTCTTCCCCTCTTTCTTCTTCTTTCCACCAAATCCTATATCAGTGCTCAATATAAGATCTAAGTGGGAAAGAGAAAGAAAGAGAATATTGCAGCATGGCCTGAAAACACGGACAATATTGCTTGTCTCTGCCATTCATATTCTGAACTATGTTTTTTCATCTTTCTTCTCTCAGTAGGGAATGATTTACTTTTGATTAGGAAGATGTGGACATTTGGGTTTATGACATTCAAATCACATTTATGATTCACTTTCACAGGTTCTAGTGTGCAAGACCTGTGACTCTGATCGGTGAAGATCAAGTTTTGCCTTGGAGTTATGCTTTATATCTTTTTGTTGCTTAGTTGATTCTTGGCAATGGCTTATGACTGATTATGAAGGTTCCAACTCTGTTTATTTGATCCTAATGCAGTTTCAGGCTTTCAGCATCATTTAGCTAATTGATTAGACCTCCTTGAATTTTATATTAATATCTTTCCGGTTGTTTCTTCACTCTGGTTTTGAGCTTGGCTATTAAGGGGTTGCTGAATATGGTTATTACTTATTATTTACCAAATTCAATCATGTCAAGCTTTTAAGAGAGAAAAAATTCATTTAAGCACTTCTACTAACACATTCTTTTTATCTTACAACCCGCACTTCCATTTTGCACCATTAAATTATCCACTCCACACCTACAAAAATTCACCATTGTGTTTGGATTTGTCTCTTTGTGTTGGAGTGTCGTAGCCTCCTAGGCTTGACATGTATACATGCATGTTTAGAAATTAGAAGTACACAAATTGCAGGCAATTTTCTGAACCTGAAGAGCATAGTGAGATTTTAATCCTCTGTAATCTGTATGTTAGAATAGAGATGTAGCATTAATTGTTGGGCAAATTACACTGACTTTTTCGGAGATTTAATGAAATTATGCTGGATACCATCCTTTCTTTGACCCTACACAGACTTTGCCCTTCTTGTTAACAGAAACATCCCCTGATTTTTTCGTTGAATCTCAGGATATGAATGTGTTTTCTCTTGTTGTTTGGCATTGTGTGGTCAAGACCCCTGCTACAAGTGATCAACCCATGGGTCCAAGACGGCCTTGTAAGAGCCTAATTAATAGTCATCTTCATCATCACCAAGATAACAAGTACCATGAACATGTCAGGTGGATTAGGTTTGAAGTATAGCGAAGACATGAATAGGGATTTTTTCATGAAAGCGGTTGGGAAATTTCCCCCAAGTTGGAGTCTCCTTTGGGTTAGAGTAGTTCGTGTTAAGTATAAATGTGGTGATCATACCATTCCTCACATTATGGAAGCTAAACACCTCTAATATTTGGAAAGGAATAAGTAGAGCTTGGCCTATGCTCCTAATCAATTTTGTTTGGTGCTTGGGAAATGGAAAATCTTTTTTTTTTTGGCAACACCATTGGGTGCCCAATGTAGGGAGACTAATGGACAATGTTCCTCGTGCTATGGTTATAGACAACACTCAAGCAACTGTCAGCAACTTTGTTGATGCCTCGGGACATTGGAACCTTCAGCCAATCTCTCATCTTCTGCCCCATGCAATTCTCGAAAGAATCAGTGCTATGTGCCCCCCTCCCCCTCTCCCCAGGTGGATAATGTTGATGATCGTTTAGCTTAGGGCCAAACAAACGATGGTAGTTTTACCACTGCCTCAGCCTATAATTCTGTCTGCAGGCATCGTTACCAAACAAGAGCCCACATATACAGCTCTATTCGGCTTTGGAAAGGTGCTGAGAGAGTTAAAATGCCCCTTTGGAAAGTAGCCAAAAATGGCTTGCTGACCAATAATGCCAGATATTCAAGAAATTCATCCTTGACTTCAAACTGTCCCCGCTGCCAAACTGCTCATGAAACTGCCCTTCATGCTCTTTGTGATTGCACTATTGCTAAAGAGGTATGGGGTAGACTTCTCGGTCCCAATACCAATAATTCCTTTGGAATTCTGACATCCATCAGTGGTTAAATCTTAACCTGAACTTTTATGATTCTGCAAACAGAGATTGGCCTCAATGCCAAGGTTTCAAATGTTGGGTTAACGGGTGGACAACATTTGGAGGGCTAGGAATGACTTGGTCTTTGATGCCGAGGTTTCAAATGTTGTCAGCTTGGTGGAAGTCTCTCGTCACATGAAAAATGGGATGGATAAGTCACTCTGTCTGCTATCTTCGATACAGGTTCCTACCAATTTCAACTATACTAACCGGGACAATATACATTGGTCTGTGAGGTTCGGGGGATTTGTCACGGCTTGCAGCTTGCTTGGAATCGTGGCTTTAGAAAATTCAATTTTGAGTCAGACTCTTCTTCTGATATCAATTTCTTAGCTTAAGGATGTTCTCAATCTCATCCTAGCTTTGGTCTTGTGGATGCCATTCAATCCTTCAATGACAATTGGGGACAACTGCTTTGGCGACACTTATAGGGAAGCCAACCAAGTGGCTGATAAATTGGCTAATTTCAGCTTAGAAATGTCGTGTTCTGAGAGGATTTTTTATCATATTCTTCACTTCATTTCTTTTGTTTTGCTTGCTGACCGTTGCAGCATTAGATACCTTCGTGGGTTTTATTAATTTGTTTCTTTCCTTCTTTCACCAAAAAAAAAAGAAAAGAAAAGAAAAGTGTCATGAACATGTCAATTAAATATTTCCATTTTCTCTCCATCTTTATTATTGGCCTTTCTATCTACCTCTCGGTTCTACATCCAATAGAGCAAGGCTTCTTCGGAAGCTGCTAAGTGCTCATGTGTGTTGGTTGAGTGCCCTTCTCATTTGCTGTGTAGCTTTCCCGG
Source organism: Spatholobus suberectus (assembly GCA_004329165.1). Lineage (NCBI taxonomy): Eukaryota > Viridiplantae > Streptophyta > Magnoliopsida > Fabales > Fabaceae > Spatholobus > Spatholobus suberectus. The sequence goes on along the minus strand of CM014731.1, from coordinate 81,866,426 downwards.
TTGTAAAAGTGACAAGGACCTGATTGTTGCATTTCAAAACCACCTTTCCTCAAAGGGTAAAAAATCTCGTTCCATCCAACATGCATAAGAATTTGTGCTTTGCACAATGTCAACTGGTGAATTGATATAGGAAATTGTTCCACGTTCATGTGTCTAAGAAACAAATGGGCTCTAAATCATACCATTCATGCCTAGAACTTACATTTAAGTTTTTAACTTTACCAATATACTATTCATACCAGTTTAGACAGCTTATCCGAAGACTTGGAATAGTCATTTACATTTATGTTAATTGTTTCAATAAGTGTCTTATAAGGTCTAAAAACCCTAAAATATCCCGGTTGTTTATGTAAAAAAAATAAATGCAATGTTCATTAATGAAAGGTTAACATGTTCTATAACAGTATTGCGTTACAATGCAATGTTCAGCCTTTCAACATTGTTTATGCACAATTAGTTCATACTAACATACTAATATAAGGGATGTTCAACCTCAAATATAGGGATGTTGATGGGGTTATAGTGTGAGCAAAAGGGAAAAACACTTTTCCTGAATTTGAGGCCAGGAAAATACCTCCGAAAACGGAGAAGGGAATGGAGATTTCTGAGCAATATTTTCTGCTGCTTTCATTCATTCCATTACATAAATTTTACTAATCATGAGTGAATGGAATAACAGAATTCGACATAACAAAATAACAAACCCAATGATAGGGTGACAGCACAACATGAAATAAGCAAAAGCAACATGGAATCGTAACAGAAAATCTGTCACTCAATGGATAAAATACTCCATCCTGGTGGCCTCTTAAGGATCCTCTTGGGTCTGTTTTCATCAGTATAAATAGCACCTGTTGCTTAGGATTCCTTTGTTGGGCCACTAGTTAATTGGGCCCGCAGCACTATTAGATGTTTAGCAGTATATAAAAAAAAGTGAACATTGCATTGCATTGATATCAGTTGAAAGAACTGATATATGTTTAGCCGTATGTATATGTTCACACGTTAAAAATATGTATTTTTTATTACAAAGCGCGATACTCTTCGAAGATTATAATATGAAAATATTAAATTTATTTTTATTTAAAAATAACGAATAAAATAAAATACTTTTCCCTTAAAAGAACAATAATTGAAAATAAAAAAGACAGGACTATACAAGGACAACATGTTTGGTTATGTTGGAAGTCTCCAGTGTTCATTTAGAAAAAGTAAAACTAAAAAAATCTCTTATTCAATTTTTAGTTGAGTCTAATTATAAATTAAGTTTTATCACAATTTTATCAAAAAAACTCAGTTTGAAATAGAATAAAATGAAAAATTACTTTTACAAAATAAAAATCATTCAAACCTAAATTTATAAACTCTAATCCAAACATACAGTCGTAAAATTTGCGGCTTCACGTGGAACTCTCAAAGATGATGATGATGCCTCTAATTTCATCCCCACTGTCCAAATGATTGTGGAACACGATTCAAGTTCAGTGTAGACCAATGCCTATGCGTCGGTGTGTACTTTGGACCCATCCAGGCCAGAAAATTTGACCTCGTCATCTTTCGTTTTCAAGAGGTACTGAAGTGACCAATAAATAAATAAACCCTCAAATTAATCTTTTAATATTACACTTATCATTATATTTGTGTTTTAAAAAGTTTTAGTGGTTAAAATTAGGGTCTTACTAACCAGTGCTCTTAAGGCACTGGTTAAGGAATTCAAAATAAAAAGTTTTCATTGAAATTTACATTAAAAATGCATGGAAAATCACAGCAAGTATGCATTAATGACTTTTTAATAAAAACTTTCTATTTTTTATTCTTTAACCAGTGTCTCAAGAACACTAGTTAGCATTTGCCTAAAAATTATTTGAAAACCTAAATGTCATTGTATTAGTGTTTTAAAATTTTTGTCACTAAATTAATCTCTTCAAATTTAAAACATCATTATATTCATTATTACAGTAACGGTATGAAAAAATTGGCTTAATTAAATTTCTTGTTCTTAAAATATTTATAATTTTTATAAGTGGCCATAAAATGTATTTTAACCTAATGCTTCTTTCGTTAGTCTTCATTTATTTTTTTAACATTTTTTTTATAATTTGATCCTCAAAATATTATGAGTTTTTTTATTTAATTTCCTGTTTTAAATGATCAAATAAAAAAATTGTGATATTTAAAAAGACTAAATAAAAATTTCATGATATTTAGAATAATTAAATAAAAGATTACTCTTAATGAGAAAATAAATAGAAAAATCGTTTAATAAAGAAAAAAGGTTTATGAGGGACTGATTTGAAAAAATATGAGAGACTGATTTGAAAAAAATTAAAAATAGAACATTAAATGAGAAAATCGAAAAATTTTGAAACCAAAAACTTAATTAAGCAAAAGAAAAGAAAATTCAAAGACTAATTTAGTTATAAAATAGATCTTAGAGAGAATAACTAATTGAATTTAAAAACATTTCAAAGATTAATATGATAATATTTTAAATTTTTAATGAACTAATTTAATGGAGAGAATTAAAATGACAAGACATGAAACTTTAGGAGACCGGCATAAGGCTTTGTGGAAAAAAATGTTTGTAACATTTTTTTTTATTCCTACATTATTAAAATGTATTAATTTTAAAATATTAAATATTTGTTTACTTTCATGTTTAATATTTTGAATTTTGGGAAATTATATTATACTAAAATAAGATAACATTGCTCAAATTTTTTTACAAACTACAATAAACTCTATCTTACGACCATTCCCCACATATTTATTAACTCCATCATAATACAAATTCATAGAAATGTAAACTTATAAATGGCAGTTTGCTGATTTAAACACGTGATGTATAAACTTAGTAGATACAGATTGTAAAATGGTAGTTTGTTAACTAGAAGATGATTAGCAGAAAAAACTAGTTGAGACTTTAAGAGCTAGTAAAATTTTGATGTGAATGAAAGATTGCTTATGACGCGAAGATCTATATTGGTGAATAAAGTTGAGATTATGTGCTACTTACTTGGATTCTTGTAATTATTTTAAACCAACATTGACCTTTTTCGCTTTTGTTTTGGATAATCATTTGCTCTTCTAATGAGTGTACCGTGGAAGCTTAAACTTGATACCTTTTCTTTAATTAACTTTTAGAGCAACTAATAATCGCAACCACCTTGTTACCTAAACCCAAAAAAAAATAAAAAAATTGCAACCACTTTAACATGGTTGATTATTTTACAAACAGCTGATTCTCTTTGTTTCCCCTGAATTGAACCATTTACATCGATACAGAATCATTAGGTAATCAATCACTAACCCTAACCAAAAGTACCAAACCAATCCGCCAGTAGTCCTTTTTCGATGCTATTAGAATGCACCAGGCTCAATAGAAAAGGAAGAAAACCAGATTGCGCTTCTAATCATTCAAGTTCCTATATGAAATTTTTTTGAATGTCTTAATGCGGAAACACCCGTTCTCTACACAATTTTTTTAAGCTACATATTATTTTGAAGGAAGTTTATTTATTTATTTATTTTGTTGTACAATGGTAGTAACGGTGTTTGAATATATGACCTCATGCAAATTATCTAAATCATTCACTACTACATTGACCCTACTATTATTATTATTATTATTATTTGTCACGATCCAATCGGGGAAAACACACCCACCCACACAATATGGGGCTTTGACACCTATAACGTTAACGTGTTGTCTTTATTATATTTACCATTACTAAATTAAGAGAATAAACATTCAGCAATTCTTTCAAAAACAAACAAGCATTCAAATTTGAGAAATGCTGGAAACCACAAACCACAAATTTGAGAAGTTTCTAAGATATTTTTTTAACATATTCTTTATGATTGATTGAATTTTATTACAAATTTTTGTGGTAAGAGTGTGCAAAATATCCAGTTTACTAAAATCAATCCATATCCACACTGCTCTGCTCCATTATAAATCCATTTTAATGGATTGGTTATTATCCAAAACCAATTATAATGGATTGGTTCTATATCTATATCCCTTTTTGCAACCAGTTATTATATTCATATCCATTTTTGCACAAATTGAAAACTGTTATACTATCTCAAAACATAATTCTCCTTCCGTTTATCTTAAAAGAATAATTTTAAGATTCTCCCTTACTTTATCTCAAAACATAATTCTTTCTCGCTATACCAAACCGGTTATTTTTATATGTTTCTCTCTCTCTCTTTGTGCAAAACTCCTTCTAATTTGTATATTGCCAATGAAACAAAGAGTGAGCGAGCGATTATGATTTTTCTAATTTCTATATTTTTATTAATATTTATTTATTTTTATGCTAATAATAATTAATAACATCTTTACTTATTACAAAATCGCTATTAGCTATGCCTATACAACAAAGTAACGTGAACGTGTTTTATATGTTATAGAAAAAGTGTACAAGTATTTTTAAAGAATAATGCTAAATATCAAGAGATACACAAGTTACTTTTGTGTTATAAAAAAATGTGTTAATATTATTAAAGAATAATACTAAAATAGCGGTAAAAAAGTATTGTTTTTCAACTAATCTATCTTAAAGATAATTTAAAGAAAATGGATTTTTTTAAAATAATATAGCATAATAATTGTGTAAATTTAGTTATTAAATTTTGCTTGTATTAATAATTTAAATTTTTTAAAAACCATCAAATCATAATCAAAACAAACCGTAATTTGTGTTTAAAAAATTTAAAGAATTGCGTAAAAAACTAGTTTATGGTTACAATTTTAAATTGATTTTAATACCAGTTTTAAAACCAATTTCAAAACTAGTTTATAGGTTAAAATTGGTTTGAAAATTAGTTTTAAACTATGAATCAATTTCAAAACGATTTATGGTCGAAAATTGGTTTCAAAATTGACCTGGTTTTAAAACCAATTTTGAACCATAAACCGGATTTAAAATTAGTTTCAAAAAATCCAAACCAATTTTATGGATATGGATTTTAAATCCAATCCATTTAAATGGATATGGATCAAATATAGATTGGATTTTTAAAAATCCAATCCATGCCCACCCCTATTTTGTAGGGCTTCCTTCTTATTTAATGCGTCTCTCTTAATCTTATAGTTTCCAAGCTTTCTACAAAATTAAATCAATAATAGAGATATGTTTAAAAGAGTATGTTAGAAATGTGTTGCTAGCTCTTCTCTTCAAATTTTTCTCAATAAATCGTACAACTCCTTTTAGTTTCATTAATATAAAGAGTAAATTCCTAAATTTATTATAGGAAAATTGGTTGTGGATACATTAATTAATTTTTGAAAATATAAGATTCATTTTTATTTTTTAAAATATAAATTCTAAACATATTTTTTCAAAAATAATATATGTAGTGCTTAAGAATTAATATAATTGATGATTATGAGTTTTGAATCTCAAAACGAATTTTAAGATTCTCATAAATTAATCTATATGTTATTTAGTTTTTCAAAACTATCCTGTAAAGGATATATATGGTCTCTATAAAAAAAATTAAATTCTTATTTATAAGAATGTTCTTATCAAGTTTTACCATTGGATGAATCACATGTGGTATCTATAGTATAAGGATCGTCTTTATATTATTAAAATCAAAAAGAGGATAATTGGTCGTTAATTGAGAGATCAACAAACAGAGGAGAACGATGCAAAAATCAATTCTTAACATTAAAAAAAAATCATAAAATTGATCATGAAGTGAGAGACTAGACAAAGGAAAACAATGCAAAAACGAAGAAAGAAAGGGAAAGTGGAGGATAAATGCTGTTTGTGAAAACTTAAAGTTGTGTTTAATTTCTTATGAAAACTTATATATAAATGAAGGATTACTAGATTGATGCATTACTACTCATCTTTTACTTTTAATCTCTAATGCATTACATTTACTTTTCATATGTTGTTACAATACAAGATTTGGTTAATAAGAAAATAAGAAATTTTGCACTTTTGTTGCAGGTAAGTATTGGGAGTGTAAGTAGTTAGTTAATTGGGTAGTTGATTAGTTAGTTAGTTTGTAAATTGTTAGTTACTAATAAGTTCTCTAAAAGCAAAACACTATTGTATCTCGTTAATCTTCAATTAAATATGATTCTATTTGACACTTTCTTCTCCTTTTCAAGCTCAGAAGCTTCCTTTTTCATCCTCCCTCTTTATCATTTGTTTACCAATATGGTATCAAAGCAGTAACTTCCATCTTTCACTATCACAGCGAAGCTACCTTCTACTACCCCCTTTCATGCTCTTGTGAAAAAGCACCATTTTCCATCTCAACCTTCAAATACAACACTAAGTATGATGTCTTCTTCGACAACACAAAGGAGGAATCAATACCTCTTTCGACACTTTCCTTCAACAATGCAATGGCTCATCACAGCTCATCGAGCAAATCATCAAGTGTTATGCCTTCGCCATTGTGGTTCATTGCGACAAAACCGTTCCTTGTCCTTCAAGCGTTTCAAGCTTGATAACAATGATCCAATCCCTTTTGACAATGGCGTTGTGCTATATCTTACATTTAGCACCATGGAGAATATTGGATCTAATTCCTATGACTTCGTATTTGGCAGCAATAATTAGGCAAAAAATGAAGCAATAAAGAAATCGTAGCACATAAGTGGCTCCTCTACAGTCAAGAGCAACAATATCATTTATGAAACCTTAGGGAAACCAAGGAAGCTCGCCTTTGAAGTCATCAAGAAGATTGACATGAAGTTCTTTGTGTTTTTTGAGATCAATCTTCCTGCCTTTATTCTTCACCACGTCGACTTCAACACCATCTTTGAGAATCTACTCATCAATAAGATATTCGTCAAGATTTTCACTCCTTTCAACATCGATAATGTCAACAGATTCTCTATTTCAATCTTCTACATCGATTTCATCTTCCATATGCAAGATCTAGTTCATTTGTCATGGTTTAAGCTTAAGACACTTATTTCGGCAATCATTGTGTTGTTGCCAAAAGACATTTGACTGCACCATCTTCGCAATGTTTCCATAACACGCAAATTTTGTGTTTTGATCTCGGCAGAACAGTCACAGTAGGATCACAACAATAGTCCATTTTGGGCCTTGCTTTGCTTTGTTGGTATGAATTTTTTTGAGGGGCTCCGTACTGTTTTGGAATAGTTGTCAAATCAATTTTATTTTAGCTCACAAATTTGAGTTAATCAATTGTTCATGAGCTTATTGTAATTCATATCACAATATAGTCCAAACTTAGGTTGAAAATTTTCCCTATTTTGAGTTTGTGGGGGCTATTAGGAGAGTAAATAGTTTGTTAGTTGGGTGGTTAATTAATTAGTTAGTTATTGATAAATTCTCTGTAAATAAAACACTATTGTATCTCATTAATCATCAATTTGACATGATTCCATTTGAGAGTTTTTTTTTCCTTTTCAAGTTTAGAAGTTTTTTTTTTCCTTCTCTCTCGTTATCTTTTGTTTGCCAACACTAACTCTTCGAATATTGGAATAAGGAGACACGAATAGGCTAAAACAATAACAATCAATTAGTTATTATTCTTTGTTGGAAAGAAAAAAAAATAGGAAAGTAGAAAATAAACTAAATAGAAGAGAGATAATTCCATCTCCTTAACCGGTCAAAATTAATTAAAAGTAGATCATTAGTAATGCTTAATCCAAGTTTGCACAGGATAAAAAAAAACTAAAAAAAGGTGAGAAAAATAGGAAGAAAGGACATATGCTGATCTGCACGTTGATAGAAGCTTTCAAAACACAACGCGTGGCACACATTTCACTGTTTTATTTTTTTTAACATTTATAAAATTACAAAACTTTATCATTTTATATTTAATAATATAATATTGATTACTAACGTAATTAAGATATTGGTTAAAAAATTAATAAATAAAAATATTAAAATTGTGCTAAACTGTATTAAAAATCATAATGACAAATTGACAATACATTAATAATATTTTTAATAACTTTTTTAATTTTAAATTCTTAAACAGTATCCTAAAAATACTGATTAGTGTTCGCTGTAAAAATAATATTTTTAAACCATACTATTAGTAATTGGCTTCACTTCCTTAATTACTAATTTTATATAGCTCTATATTCTCCTTATCTAGATATATATTACGTTGTTGGGTCGACTCATAATGTTACACATGTTCTATTTCATAGGTTTAATAAGACCAAAAATAAAATAAAATAAATAAGACCAAAAATGTCCCTGATAAAAATAGCACGTTCGTTTGTTTTACGGTCCCATGCCACCTATGAAACAGAACTATATGCAATTATGTATAAAAATATGAACAATACCCAAAAAAAAAAAAAGACACCAAGGATGTATAAAATACTTTTGATGCGTATGAAACCGTATAACATTGTTCTTTAACTATATCTAAATAGAACTTAAGAAATAAGAGAAAATATGTCATATACTGACAATGTAAAATAGTTTTACACTATCATCTAATTACAAACTATTATTTATTATAAGTTTGTTGACTTTTATAATAAATACTTTAAAAGTCATATAAATGATAATTTATAATTGGTTGATAGTGTAAAACTTTTTACAATGACAGTGCATGACCATTAAACTCAAAAATAAAGATATAAGTTTTTTTTACGAAAAGAAAGCATAAAGTATATTTTCAGCAGCCTTTTGAAATAAAGTATGACTTCTTTTAAAAATATATATATAAGTTTGGGCAGTATAAATATATTCATTTTATTTCAACAATAATTATCCTATTATAAAACAATTTTTTATTTTGAAAACTTTATACATTCATATTTATATTTTTGCAAAGTGTGACATGTGAATCAATTTTAAGTCTCTTTTGATTTTCTATCAATTACGTACCTTACTGTTAAAAATCACGTCAAAAATCAAAATTATCAAAAAACTAAGCTATTCTGCATAGCTTCGCCTTGATTCATCTCTACAAAGACGTAGAACCAAACACATAATAAATAAAATTATTTCCTTCCAAGTAACCATGTCTTTTTATAAAGTAAATGAAAAACTTATTAGCCACTTATAAAAAAAATCGATATATTATTAAGAAAAGATTACGTACAATTTTATTCAATATGTGATGAGAAATGTTTGTTGTTCATTGCTTTCACTTAACAATGTTTTTTGTATTATTTATTTTGTATTTGTATAGGATAGAATTAGTTTCTATACACCATTCACATATCTATAAATTTTTGTTACAAAAAATATGACTAATTTATGTATAGAAATTTATAATACTTTCATCCCATTTTTTTACATAATTACTTCCGATATTTTCAGTTGAAGCAATTTATTGTTATCAATTATTTGTGCAAATAATCCACCATTGCAATTGAAAGAAAAACCGAAATAAATACTACTTGAACAATTTAAACAATTTGTCTATTTAAAGTTGTAATTTCTGCATCTGGATAATTAAAAGAGTTTAATTGCTATTCACTGTTAGTATAAAAACATACATTGCCAATTAATTGAAAATCAGCTTTAGTATAACTTTTTAGGATAGTTATTATTAAAATCAACCAACTTATCATATATGATAAATTATGATTAGATGACAGTGTAAACAGTATATAACCTATTTTCTCTAATTAAAAAGGAGAATTTGGTAGGTTTTTGTATTAGGTTATTATTGTTAACTGTAAGTCTGTAACTTGATCCGCGAACGGAATTCCGAAGTTCGTTCACCTTACTGCCCTGTTACGTGCTCTGTATGTGTGTATATATATAACTGACCTGCTACAGCTGGATGAAAAAAAAAAATGATATTTCGGATTTCGATAATATCAATCTTTTAAGTTAATTTTAAGTAGTTAAAAAAAAATTTGAAGAATTTTTTTTCGTTAAAAAATGTTTGTTACATTGAAAATACAGAAACATTTAGAATAAAAAATTATTAAAAATTTCATTAAAAATTAAGATAAAAACATGTCAGTAATTTTTTTAATATTTTTTTCATTTGTAATTCTTTAATCAATACTTTAAAACACTTACTAACATTTTCTTAAATACTTTTTTTGATTTTTAATAATTATGTTATTGGTACAAAATATCTATTGACTCTACCGATGAATAATCTCCATCGAAAAACTTAATTGACTAACTTTAGTAAGGTTTTCCTTTTCAACTATGTTTTTTTTTCATCCACAACACTTGAACTCGATATCTGCTAGGATGTGTATCCAATACCACTTGGACTAACAATTTTTTTCATTTTTAATTACTTAAATTTAATATTAAAAACTGGTGTTGACAAAATTATTTTTTGTTGTCCATCGGATAAATAATGAACTGCGTCCACTATAACGTGATTCTTGTTTTTTTTTTTTAGGTAGCCGACACACCATTACCTTGTTCTTAACATCAGCGTTACCCGGCACATGCACCTTCCTGCATTCACCCTTATCTAGATTATAAAATTGGAATCTTTCTTTGAAAAGGTCTCTACCTTACTTATAATTCAAAATAAAAATAATAACAACGACATAAAAATTATAGTAATTGTAGCCCTGCACATATTCTCCCTGTGTCCCTCTCAGAATTTGTTATTACCTTTTTGATTCATTGAGCTGAGCCCCATTTATACAAAGTAACCCTCTTCTCTGGGTGTTCCAGTAATGTAGCCAAAGCAAGAGTGGGTCAAGTTCAGGTTTCTTATTCTTGTATGAATTGAAGTGCATGTGTGTTTAGATGTATTTGTCAGACACTGACACCTCTTTACATATCAATCATGCAATAAGCATGCTGCCAATTATACCCCCTTACCTATTTTCCTTAAAAACCTTTGTATCTAAATCCCATCTCATGTCCAACATGACACAGCGCCAATAAAGGTAGTTTCCACAAAAGATTTGTGTTTTATCATGGCTTCTAAGTTTTACTTCTTGGTGTAGAGTGTAGACAAACAAAACTGTTATAATCATTGTTATGCATACAAGACTCTAATTCCAAACCATTTCCAAAGGAGAAATAATTCTGCCTTTTCTGGACTTCACATTATTGTCAGTGGCTCTATGATTGTTACAGTCTAGCTAGTGTTTCTAGGAAGGTGGGTGGGTTCTCCTTCTGATGTCCTAGCTGTACCACCTAATGATACAAACCAGAATTTAAAATCTCTTCATCCTCTGGTTGGGGAATTCTTTTTGATAGCTTATTGCTGTCTTATTTTCTGTTCAGTGTTCTTTTCATGTATTTGAAAATAGCTACCAAAACCAAGGCCTTTTTCTTTCTTCCTTTTTCAAAATCTGAAATATTTCTCAACGTATTCAATTTTCTCTGTACTTGGATAGTCTATGATTAACACTTTATTGCAAAATTTCAGTTCAGATTTGGCATTCCATCAGTTGCAAGTTTGTTTAGAAAACGTCTACAATTCTACATTTTCCATTGTTCAACTGGGACTTGAAGGGAAGGCTAAAAACGCTTCCTTCTTTAATTTTTTTTTTCTTTCTATCTTTAAAACCCCATTTGGGTATTGGGAGAGTGATGCATATTGAAGCTGCCAAAACAACAAAAGATGGCAAATCTAGTTCCTGGGGTCCTTCTAAAACTTATGCAGCACATGAACACAGATGTGAAAGTTGCTGGCGAGCATAGGTCCTCTCTCTTGCAAGTGGTGAGCATTGTTCCCGCACTTGCTGGGGGTGAGTTGTTCCCCAATCAAGGCTTTTATCTCAAGGTTTCTGACTCCTTGCATGCCACCTATGTTTCTCTCCCTGATGAACATGATGATCTCATCCTCAGCGACAAGATTCAACTGGGGCAGTTTGTTTTTGTGGATCGTTTGGAGGCAGCTTCACCAGTTCCTATTCTTCATGGGGTTAGGCCTGTTCCTGGGAGACACGCTTGTGTTGGAACCCCCGAGGACATTGTTGCAACAACTCACTTACTTGGGTTCCTTAGTAATGCTAAGGCTATCAAGAGCAGTGTTTGTTCTGGTCCCTTGGACTTAGAGAGATCCAAGTCTCCGAGGAAAGTGGTGGGCAATGAGAAGGATAAGAAGGAGAAAGTAAGATTGAATAATGAAGAGCAATTAGACAAGAAACCAGTGCTTTTTGCTAGGAGTAAATCTCAGGCAACAAAAGCAGTGGCAAATGTTGTTGATGTGAAGAAGGAACCGTTGGTGAGATTGAAGTCACTGAATTCAAGGACCATTCCTTCTTCCCCCACTAGTTGCTATTCTTTGCCTACTTCTTTTGAGAAATTTGCCAATGGGGTGAAGCAGCAGGCAAATATCAAGGGAGTGGACAAGCTAACTGCTAAGGTGGGAGTGGTGGAGATAGGAAAGGGTGTCCGTGGAGCTAGTCCAACCGGGAAGAGAATTTCCGTGGGAAACCCGATCAGAAATTTGGTTCAGGGAATTGAGCTTGGGGCTAAGGTGCTGCGTAAGAGCTGGGAAGGGAATTTGGAAGTCAAGAATAAAGAGACATCCAAATTAAGGGCTGCCAAGTGTGATCCTAAGCCTGAGGTTCGTGGCTCAGTAAGTGATTCACAATTTCTCTTTTTGAGCTACTCCTGATGTCAAACTCCAAGACTTGTTGGATTTAATTTCATGCATTCCTTGAAAAAAAGAAAAGAAAAGATTATATTAGTTAGTTTTCTATCTTTGTGGTACCACTCTGAGATTTCTGTATTTCATTAGCTTTATCTTTTGAGTCAATCAAACAGTTATTTTCTCCCTTTCACTTTATGGTGTTCCAGACTCCTAGGAGAAGTACTTCAAGTGAAAAGTTGCCCTCCAAAGAAGAGAGCAAGATGCAACTGCCGACAAAGTCTTCCAAGGAAGAGCACAAGACTCAAACGTCTATAAAGAAAGTTGTTGCCAATGGAACTATGGAAGAACAAGGAAAGTCAAGTAAGCAAAGAGTTTCTGCTGGAAAAAAATTGTCAAAAGTTTCTAACACTGGATTCCCTGGAAACTTGGTCAAAGTTTCTCCAAATAGTAGAAAAGTGACAGATGCAAGTGTTCAATGGGCTTCACTGCCGTCATCTATTGCAAAGCTTGGGAGGGTAAATCCCCTGAAAACACTTATTTTTTTTTTTAATCTTTTTTGACTCTTTGCTGTCAAGTATATACTACTGACTGCTGAAGATAATTATATGCAATCTTGTAATTTTCATTGACATGTTTTCAAATTTAGTTGAGGGTGAGCCTTGGCATAACAGTGAGGTTGCTGCCTTATGACCTGAAAGTAATGAGTTTAACTCTTGGAAACAATCTCTTTGCATGCGGGGGTAAGGCTCTGTACATCTTCCCTCCCCCAGACCCATTAGAAGAGAGCCTCATACACTAGGTTGCCTTTAATGTTTTTGAATTTGGTTAGATAATGAGGAACTGTTCAGAGATGCTCCTCTGTCCTAACTCGTAAGTTTTGTACTTATTTTTGTTTGGTCTATTGTCTTGTCCCCAACTTTCAATTAAGGTCATGATGGAGAGGGTAATGCTAATGGGACAAATTCAACCAGATGCTTTTTTGTGATGTTAAATAACACAAATATCATGAGTTTTATTAAAGCTATTTTTATGATATCATAAATGCACATATAGTGAGTATTTTTTATTTTTTTTTGTGATACACATATATAATGAGTATGCACAAGTACATTGTAAGATCATATGATTGGTTTATTCTTTGGTTTTGAGTCGGCCATAGTAAAATGTTTTCTGCACATGTTCCAATACCATGTCCTTACCCACTGGATGCACGATTTATTAGATTATCTTGTTGATCCAACTGTTTGGACAAAAAGTTTTATGACTGTGATGTTTCATTATTATTTTATATTTTCACGTCTGTCACAGGAAGTGATGAAGCACAGAGATACAGCACAGATGGCCGCAACTGAGGCTATACAAGAGGCTGCCGCTGCTGAGAGTTTGCTGCAATGTCTAAGGTATGAATATGTTCATGTCAATAACTTACTCAATTCTTATGGACTTCTGAATTTTTTAGAGTTCAGATCCGTACTTATGATCTTTAGTGTTTCTCCATATGGTTGAGATTTTGGACTGCTCATGTCAGGAAATTGAAATTTAGATTTTAAACCAAGATATATTACCGATATTGGTTTGTTTTGGTAAATTCGTTACTTATTGAAGCATAGCACCTCTAGAGGATATGTAAAAAATAATAAGTGATTTATAATGGTAACAATGAAGCAATGTTGATACTTTCTGATGAAGTATGTGTAATATGGATTGCCTATACAGACATCTGATATACCAACATGACTATGAAATCTGAAGAATGTGGGATGGCAACTTGAATCCTAAACTTTAGTAATAGCTATGCTACATATGGATTTTCTCTGTCATTTTGTCTTAAATGGAGTTACATTTTTCCTATTTCATTATGAGTCATATAAAAATAGTGTTTGTCAATTTTATGTTAATAATTTCTTGTGTCCGTCTTGATACAGATTTAAATATTTATTTCTAAATCCATACAAGATACTAATAATTTAGTAACTTCTAAGATAGAAAAAGGTTGGGTTGGAGGGGCTAGGGTCAATGTTGGGTCTAAGCCTATCTGAGGTCGGTTGTGTGTTCTGACAAGGCTGACTCTTGGCATCTGTAGTCATGGTGGAAACTTTTTCGATATTTGTTGGATATATTTGGATAAAAGTGAAGAGCAATGTGTATGAATGCAGTCAATGTTAAACTGCTAATTAAACCTGACCTATATTTTACATATACACATTTCACAAGCCTTAGGTAGGCTAGTTAATCAATCATACAGCCAGACTGGGGTTTAATAACTATATAGGTTTTATCATCTTTTACAACTTCTCTTGTATGGCCTGGTAGGGATTATATTGTGTCAACCTCCTACAATGCAGCATACCAGATTGTTTCTGACACTTATTTTGTGATGTTTCTGGCAGTGTATACGCAGAGCTAAGTAATTCTGCTAAGGAACATAACCCGCAGCCTGCAGTAGAGCAGTTCTTAACTCTTCATGCTAGCCTAAATAGCGCGCAGATGATTGCTGACGCCCTATCTAAACCCATTCCAGATGATTCTTCTCCGGATAATGAAAGAAGCATAACAGAAGAAGCACTAAAACTCAAATCAGATAGACAAAAGCATGCGAATTCTTGGGTCCAGGCTGCTTTATCCACCAATCTATCATCCTTTTCTGTTTATAACCGAGAACCTCTATCATCCAAGCTTCCAGTTTCAACCAACTCTCAAAACCAAAAAAATATCCTGGGAAGTAAACCAATGCTAGTTATAGAAAATTCAAGTGAAGATGCTTCATCAAAGTCTCATGGAAAAACCCGTCAGATGGCTAATTCCAAACATGCCTTGCAAGGAACTCCTCGCAAAGCAGGTGACGCATTAGCAAATGGACACAAGCAACTAGTCCAATCGCCGCCGCAGTGGGTTAGAGGAAATGGCCTTGATGAGGTGGTTGATTTGGCTGACATGCTGCAACTGCGGTCGCGGGACTGGTTTTTGGTGTTTGTTGAGAGATTCTTGGACACTGATGGGGACACTAGCTTGTCAAATAATGACCAAATAGCAGGTATGCTCACTCAACTGAAAAGTGTGAATGATTGGCTTGATGAGATAGGGTCTAGCAAGAATGAAGGAAAGTCATGCCAGATACCAGCAGAGACAATTGACCGACTGAGGAAGAAGATATATGAATATCTTCTTACACATGTTGAATCCGCTGCCGCCGCACTCAGTGGTGGATCACAATCATCACCTCGGATCCAAACAGCAGAGATCAAAGCCAAAAAGTGATGAATAAGTACATAGCTTAGCTTACGGATGCATTATTATTTATGGTAGCATGAGAGGAAATTTAGTCACCAAAAGTTGTTCAAAAGAGTTTCTCTTCTTCCACTCATTTTTTTTGTACATAAATCCTGCATGTGTTTTGAGGTATAGATGGAGTGCTAATTATTTATCTGGGGAAGTAGCCAATGTGGTTTGTGAGGAATTTTCTTTTCCTTTTACTAAGTTATTGCTCACATGAAATTACAGAAATTGAAACAGTGGACAGACATAAGCAGAAGTGATCTTCGCATGATTATGGTTCTTTGTGATTCCCCCCAAATAACGAGCATATGGTTATCAAGTCATGACAGTGATATAACTTGTGTACCAAAATGTAACATAGAAAGAAAAACCTGTAAATACCAATATTCTGGACTTAAACAGAACAAATAGCTACATTAATGGCAAGCGGTAAAGGTATTGCTAAGTTAATTAGTGGATATTTAACCACAACGGATGTAGAATTGTTTGCAATTCAACTGTCACGGCCGGTCCAACCCTAAGGTGAGTAAAGTACTTTTTAATCTAAAAAATATTTTTACTTCTCAATTATATTTTTTAAAATTTAAAAATAATTAATAGTTATTTAATAAATGATATTATTTTATTAAGAGTGATCAAATAGTTTTTCACGAAAAAGATTCTTTATCTTATTATGATTATCTTTCTTCCTATATAAAGAAAGTTCTATTTGTACCTTCATTTGTATTGTTACATTACTACAAAAGTGAATTTTCTTTTGCAACATTTCTTGTGGCTAAAATTCTTGCATCTTATTGTTTAGGATTGAAAAAAAATATATTAAATGAAATTGATTACAAGAATTTCCTGAGTAATTTTGTATTCTAAAAGTTCCTAAGATAAATTTTAAATAAAATTAGAATATTTTTTAAAATTATTTAAAAAATTTCATCTTAAAGTTCATTGTAGGTGTAAATAAACACTGGGTCGGCCTATTGTTCCTTGCAGGTATTATTAAGCTGATGGATTTTGTTTTTGTGGCATGTTCAGACCAAAAGACCACAAGATATTATCTAAAAATATTGGTTTGAAAATTAAAGACGAAATGCTTGTTCTTTTTATTTTTCATTCATACCCTTATTATATGATTAATGCTATATTTTTTTACAATAGTTTTTTATATTTTATAAAAAAATAAAAATAAATGTATTTAGTATTTTGAAAATATAAAAATATTAAATAAAATCTTTATTTAATAAATAAGAGAGTGAATAAGAAAATAATATTGTAAAAAGATTTAAAATTATTCTTATTGAAATCAAATAGAAAAGAAAACATAGAGTCATGTAATTTTTATAGTTTATTTATTGGCTAGATTGTTAAATAAGGTTGGTTCACTTAGATGGCCTTTCTCTCATACAAAGTTTGGGCTTAAACTTAATTTCAGGTCAACATATACAATCTTCTTATAAATTCTAGGTTTAATTATTCATTTAGTTCCTATAATTACAAAAACTTTTTTTTTTGTCTCTATATTTAAAAAATCCTCTTTTGGTCCCTACACGTCATTTTTATTCTCTTTTAGTCCTACACATATTATTTTAATTCATTTTAATCTCTATGACAAGGACTAAAATAAAAATAAAAATGATATATATAAAGATTAAAAGGAAATGTTTTTAAGTATAGAGACTAAAAGAAAAAGTTTTTTTAACTATAGGAATCAAATAAGCATTTAAACCTAAATTCTAGCTGAAATTTGTGATCTTTCTTAACTTATTTTTTTGACAGAATCTTTCTTAACTTTATATAAAGGCAAATCTTTTTATAATCTAAACTTTTTTTTAAAAAGAAAAATTGCCTAGAATAATGTATTGCTTCCACGGCTTCAGTATCTGAGCAAGGGATACGCTGCCTCACATGGCATGTTTTCTAGCTTTGCTTAGATCCCCTCGTTCACCCCATGTTAGTAAGACAGTATATTCAGTATGATAATTTATGAAGAGGCATTCCATTTACCGGGTTATCTATGATGTACCGCTACATAACAACAACGCAACTTTAACTAATGTATTTATTGTCAGAAAATAGAAAAACTTTTGTGGTTTTGTATATGATTATAGTTGCTCTCCTTATAACTTCAATATTCGATGTCAGCACGAATGAATGATACAATACAGGAAGGAGGGTCCTTGCCAACAGGACAAAATGATCCCCAGGCCCCAACTAGTAAATTTTTTTTAGTATTTAAAATGAATCATTAACTTGTAACTTTGCCCCAAACTCGTAAAAAATGCTGAACTCCCTATCAAGGGAGATTCAAAAATAGAAGAAAGCGAGAAGAGATCTCTTGTGAAGTGCCTCAATAGGATTTATGAATTCAAGTTAATCGAAGAGTTTACTTGAGAAAAATTAAATTTCATGCTACCTAAATTAATAGACGTTAATATATTTTACTATATGCATTAATTTAAATAAAAATATAAAATTTTGCGCTAAAATAATATTTATTAAGTATTATTTTATACTTATTCATAAATCTATCATCTTTTTATTTTATTCTTATAAATTTTAATGAAAATAACATTTAAATAATATTGTTTACTTTTTGTAAATTTCCGCGGCAAAATTTTTATAAATACCGTAAAAAACTAAAAATTCATGTCTCATGATTAATATTCTGAGCGAGAAGATACAGTACATAGTTTTGCAATAAATATAAATATTTTAATGCGAGTGGAAGTGTTCTAGAAAGTACCACTCCCACCCACCGCCGTCCGTTATTTTAAATTCGTGTGTCTCAACATTTCAACTTAACTCAACTTTCAAAGCTGAAATCTGAAGCTAGTGTAGTTGGCAGTACCACTGGGGAATGAGATGGGCAATGGTAACACTAGTCATCTCTTCAAGCTCTTGCTTTTCCTTCTAACTCTTCACTCTTCGGTCGCTGAGATTTTCTTCGAAGAGAGATTCGAAGGTAATCCTCATCCCCCACTTCACCTTAGATTCCAGAATCTTCGTGGGGGGGTTCCCTCAGGATTATTTATATTTTGCACCTCAAAACGACAATCAAGTAATGCTTTACTTATTTATTTATTTAATAATATTTATTAATTTATTTAAGCTGGATGGAAGAGCCGTTGGGTGTTATCCGATTGGAAAAGGAGTGAGGGAAAAGCGGGTACCTTCAAGCACACAGCAGGGAAATGGTCTGGGGATCCTGATGACAAAGGTATTCATATTCAACTCATTCACATTCATTATTATGTATTCTTACTCAAATTCATTATATTAATCCAACGTGGAACTCCATTCGTTGGCCAATGTTGGTCACAATGTTTATCTTGCAACTCTTGCAGGTCTTCAGACATATAATGATGCCAGGCATTTTGCCATATCTGCAAAGGTACCCGAGTTTAGCAATAAGAACAGAACCCTGGTGGTGCAGTATTCTATTAGGTTTGAGCAGGACATTGAATGCGGTGGCGGTTACATCAAGCTTCTTTCTGGTTATGTCAATCAGAAGAAGTTTGGTGGTGATACCCCTTACAGGTCTGTCAATTTCTCATGTTGTATGCATTTCCTTGTTTCGTTGTGTTTTAGAGGATATACGCTAACTTCGTTAAAAATTGATGAGCTTTTATAGTCATGAAGTATACAATATTTAGAAATGTTAGCAACACACTTTTTATGTTGGACAAAACATATATGCAGTTCCTTATGTACTTTTGGTGGTGTTCTTCAATTTGAATTGGAGTTTTACCTCCGTAATACGCATAATACTTAAGACATACATTAAAGATCAAGTAGTGATTGAAAAACAGTACTAAAAGCACTTAAGGAACTGTATCTAAGTTTGTCCTTACATGTGTAGCTAAAATTTATTGGGACCCATGAAATTATGAATGAGACTTGTTATGTAGAGAGAGGAACTCACATTGTTTTGTGAATCTCAATAAATTTCAGTTAGCAGACAATGTGTCACAAAGAGTGTGTTTGGGGAATATGTTGCAAGCATTACTTATATACTCTCACACTTATTTGCTATTTTTTATACATGTAAATGTTTTTTTACTTTTTCCCCTTGACATTAATTGAAGAGACGCTTCGAGTTGTTTAATGTTGTAGAAACATATGCTTCGATGTCCTAGTTAGTCCGTCACTGTGCCAAGTAGAGTGAACTGATTGGTCTTGCTTGATGCAGTTTGATGTTTGGACCAGATATATGTGGTTCACAGACAAAGAAGCTTCATGTTATACTATCATACCAGGGGCAGAATTACCCTGTTAGAAAGGATCTGCAATGTGAAACTGATAAGTTGACTCATTTCTATACACTTATTCTAAGGCCTGATGCGTCCTATAGTATCCTTGTTGATAATCGAGAGAGAGATTCTGGAAGCATGTACACAGATTGGGACATCCTTCCTCCAAGGAAAATCAAGGATGTCAATGCAAAAAAGGTAGAACTTTGGGACTAGACTTAGTGTGTTGGCCTGCATTTGTGTCTCTTGTCTTATTTGAATGATGCATATTTGTAATTGCCATGTTAAGATTATGAGCTGCAATGTTATCGTTTTTACTTTCTGGGGGTCTCAAAGGTCATACATTCAAACACAACTTAAACAAACATTCTATGGGATTCTTTAATTGAGATAGGAAACATTTTGGTTCTTTTGGCATATCTTACTTCTTTATCTATCAATTTACCTTTCATCTGAAACTTTTTATTTTCCCTATTGCAGCCAGCAGATTGGGATGATAGAGAGTACATTGAAGACCCTAATGATGCCAAACCTGAGGTACTGTTTGCCCTCCTCTTCACCCTAATCCTCTGCTGCTAACTTGAAATTTTTCATCAAGTTTGTCAAACACCTTCACCTTTACAATTTTGGTATTTGCACTTAAATGAAAAACCTTAATGATCACCTTTAGGAACTTCTAGGGCGGTATGACTTTTCCATTTCACTTTAAGTTTAATGTCCACATGAACAATAGATAATATCTGCTATCAGTGTTGTAAGTTGCGGTTTGTAACTGCAATTTTGACTAGCTGACAGCAACATCTAGGTTTTATGGTCTCCGCAACCACGGTGCAATTTAGAACACTGTCTGCTACAACTAGCTGGGATATTTTTGTATGGAAGAGGTTTCCATTTTCAACAAAAAATCATGTAAAATTTTAAGCATGGTTAGCATTACTTTTTCATTAATTACTCTTATAAGTCTCATCAGCATCATAACTGGTATCAAACTTTTGCAGATACTGCTTACCTTTCTCTCAGTCCCCTGTTACAAGTATTAGATTATTTATTTGAAGGGGTAACTAAACAGAAAGTAGATTCTAATAAGGATAGAACATCAATTTGACAATATTTTTTTCCAAGTAAATTTTAATAACCAACCTCTGCTAGAAAGGTTTTTGGCAACACATAATGTCATAGTTTAGCTATATTTTCATGTGCTTCCTTCTACTTATTTTTTTTATTTTATTTTTTATATATTGCAGGGATATGATTCAATTCCAGTTGAAATTCCTGATCCAAAAGCCAAGAAGGTTGATTTGTTTACTGCATATTTTGAATTTGAAAAACACCAATAAATGTGTATTTGGATGATATGATCACTATTATTGACAGAACAGTTAATTTAGCATGGACTTATGAATTCTCTTTTCCTTCTTCTCTTCTATTTTAATTCTTTGTTTGAATAGCCTGTTGACTGGGATGACGAAGATGATGGACTATGGAAGCCCCCAAAGATTCCTAATCCAGCATACAAAGGACCATGGAAACGCAAGGTTCTTCAAGCTACACATTAAAAAGTTGAAGTCATTCTTTTTTTAGGCTTTCTAATTGTTGAAAATTGTTGAACTGCAGAAAATCAAGAACCCCAACTACAAAGGAAAGTGGAAGACTCCATGGATTGATAACCCAGGTAGGTTTATTTTATATGCTGGTGATTTCTGATAGCAGAATCAAGAAGTAAGGTTTAAAGCATTAACTGGGTGGTAAAGACAAGTGAAATAACTAGCTTATATTTTTAGCCTTTGTCATTTATGCTTGTGTTAGCTTCTAACTGTTGCAAATATGAAATATGCTGACATTATAATGTTAGTAGTTTTTTTGGCTAAGGAAATTTGATTAGACAAATATAAAATAAAATAAAATGGTATTCTGATAGTTTTCACTAGTTGGCTACTAGCCTATCAATTATTTTAATAATATCCTACAGCCTCCATTGCATTCACTTCAGTTCAGCATATAAGCCTCTGCATGAATGTTAAAATTTGTAGTGAAATCTTTTAGACATACCATAAACTTATGGGAAGCAATTGGTTTAGTCAGCATCTCTCAGCTGTCACATTGCTTGATCTTTACTTTCTAGTCTTGCTTCTGAAATTTTATGAATGTCATCTCTAATTACAAATCTTGCTTTCCCTTTCCTGTTTCCTACAGAATTTGAGGATGATCCTGATCTTTATATTCTCAAACCAATAAAGTATGTGGGCATTGAAGTGTGGCAGGTGGGTGTGTCTATATATATAATCTTTTTGTTCTTCCTCTTTATTGATTAAAGGAGCATTTAGAAGTGCTTATTTTAGTTTATGAAAGTGGCTTATGGCCTTCATTAAGCTCTTTTTAGCTTATTTTAGTAAGCTTCATAGTTAAACTTGTGAATAAGTTCTCATTTAATAAGAAATTATTGAATAAGAGCTTGATTAAATTGTTTACCCAAACGTGCCCTAGAAAATTAGCTGTACTTGAATATTTAGCTCTTGTTGAATATTTGAAGTATGACAATATTAAATTTTGAATGTTTAGGTGAAGGCAGGTTCAGTTTACGACAATATCTTAATTTGTGATGATCCACAGTATGCAAAGCAAACTGTGGATGAATTTATGGCTAATAATAGAGAGGTGAGCATTTACTTTCAGACTTTGTATCTGTTTAGTTTGTAGGAGCTAGGAATCATAGTATCTGCATTCTCATTATATGTAAAATCTCAGGCTGAAAAAGAAGCTTTTGAAGAAGCAGAAAAAGAAAGAAGGGCTAGGGAAGAAGAGGTGATCGTTCAAAGCCTAAATGCTTAAGCACTATTTTCATATGTGTGATAATCATAATTGTTTTGTTACTTCCGTACAATACCTATACCATTTGATTTTATGATTATGTAGGAGGCACAGAAAGCAAGAGAAGAGGGTGAAAAAAGGAGGAGGGAGAGGGATCGTAAATATGGAGATAGGAGGCGTCGTCGAAGGGTAATTTTTTCATCCTGATTCCACTCCAAAATTTCTTCTGGGGTGTATATATGCATTTATTTGTTAACTTTGCAGCAACTTTGTTAACTTTGTATATATTCCACTTCAAGGTTTTGGTTTATCTTTTCTATTTTGGACGGTAGGAATTAATAGTAGAGCAGGTGGGGAACAACTGATATGGAAGACTTCTTCTTGTCCTTCTTACCCTTATCTTTGTGTTTGAGAGGAGAGAATATACAATATAGGATACTTATTGAATTGAGATTACTTTCATCGTTGTGCTTTGGAAATTCTTTCCTTCAAAACATGTAGTTACACTTACACCAGTTGGGAGAGCATTCTAGCATTCCCTCTAGGCGAAAAGAACAGTGAATAAATTTAGAGGACGTGTGAGAAAGAGGATCTACGCAGGCTTCATGTTTGGAAATAGAAGGGAAAATATTAGAACATGTATCTGAGGGGAAAGCTAAACATTGCAAACTAACAGTTGTGCTTTCTTTTCTCTTCAATTCCCTGGCCAATCCATGTAACTTTGTTTGGCCTTTAATTCAAATGGGTTTATGATCACTTATTGCTTATGGGCTATAAAATCTGATTTTAAGACTTTGTTTTGCAGCCGGATCCCCACGATATGGATGATTACCATGTAAGCCTAAAATTCTCTGTTATTTAATATTTATGTGAATATGTCTCGTAATACTTTATTGCTTTCCGTTGTTCATGTAATGATGTGCGAACTTTGAGCTACTACGATTGAGGTTGCTAGTTTGCTTGAGTTGGCCCATATCTCGTTGCCATTTTTAGATATCAACCTTCTCTATATCCAACTCAAAATCAACCAAGATATTTGCACTAAGAAAGACATTACATGATACACGGACACGCAAAGTAAAGCTAAATAAAAACATCATTCAGACTTAAAATGTATACCTTCTAGCTGTGACCACAAGGTTTTCTGCCTCAAAAAAATGACAAAATATGCAGTGATTCAAAAATAACAATTGTCTTCGAGCATCATATTAAGAAAATTATTGTCGTACTGAAATATGCAAAATTAGAAATAATTTCCTGAATTTTTCTGAGACGTAAGCATAAAACTAGCATACAAAAAATTTGTAAATCCTTTCCTTGCGGTCCTGCCACAGCTTGGGATTATTGTGGGGGGATCACTCCGGGACCGTACCTGGGTAAGTTGTCAAGTAGTTATTGAATGTTACTTTGGGGAAGTGTAATTTGCTTAAAATGTTTTTGTTATGTAATTCACATAGCATTAAGCAAGACCATTCCTCTCCGTTATCCTATCTTTCGTTAAAATCGATGATACACCTTAATTCATGCCAGTGCATGTTTGAATTTATTTCGAAAAAAATCAACTTTTTTACCGCTGTACAAGAGAATTTTAAGAAAAAACAAAACATTTTTTCTCAAAATTGTTTTCCAATCAAACATGCACTTAATCGTGTGAGTTGACATGACTCCGTAAATAATTATGAATTCGGCGATTAATAAATATCTGTTATTTTACTTACATTTGTATGGAAGCCATGAGAACACTATATTATGATACAAAATGCAAGTTTCTGAAATTGTTGAGCTATTGTTAGATTCGTTGCATTATAAGATATTTGCGATCTGTTAAGTTTCGCTTTCTTTAGATGTTTTGGGTAAGGGTCAGTTTTCATTACTCTTATTAAATATGCATTTCCTTGGCCTTTGACTCTTTCAGGATGAACTCTGAAACGTGCACCCTAGGTAGGTGGCCGTTGCGTAATTGCAGCAATAAAATACACCTTTGAAGTTTTCCGAGGGTTGTGAATTGTAGGACCAAAGCTGCTATTGCACTGACCATGCCGAGCTGTACTGAACTGTAACATCTTAAATATGAGCGTCAGTCATTATGTTAACTTGATTTCTTTTGGATTATTAGGTAACAACTGGTCAGTTGCTACTGTGTTGAAGGATGGAATTAAAACACTCTATCTGTAACCGAAAAGGGAGGGGGGGAGGAGAATTTTTTTTTGGGTACATTACTACATTCTCTATATCCTATATTTTATTCTTCTTAAAAGCAGAAATATTTTTCATCCTATTGTTACTGATGTGGTTGAGTAGGAAGGATATTTTTTGGATACAGAGACAGAGAGTTTATCAAGTGAGATAAATGTTTGTACGAGAGTGAGGAATAAATTTGGATCATAGATAAATTGATTGTTAGGATTAAAAGTTAATCATCATATGACAACTTAAAAAAGACATATTTTGTTTTTTAATTTTAACCTCTCATAAGTATTTATAGAAAAAAAAAAGAAAATATATATATATTAGAGTTTTTTTTCATAAACTAAAATTAACTTATGTACTTTAGTTTTTGAAGAAGTTAAATGAAAATTTATATAAAAGTTAAGTATATAAGTTAAGAATTTAATGATTATATACTGTCAGTGTAAAAAGTTTTATATTGTCAGCTAATTAGAAATTATCATTAATATAATTTTTAAAGTATTTATTATAAAAGTTAACAAATTTATAATAAATAGTAGTTTGTAATTAAATGACTGTAAAATTATTTTACACTGTTAGTATATGATTATTAAACTCATAAGTTAATTTTAGTTTATACTGAGAAGTTCAATTTATTTTATTTTGTTATTTTCGTATCTTATAAGTGTTTATAGATAAGTTCAATCAAATAGGGATCAATTTTATCTAATAAACATAATTCATTCCCCCCACTCTTTCATAATAAAAGTTTTTTTGATATGTTCAAATAGAAGGTCAAACAGGTGAGTCTATTAGGCCGAGTAGTAAGCTTAATATTGTTTTTAGGGTTTAATGTAGTGCTGTAAACAAGTTGAATATTTGTAGTGCTAGTAGTTTAACGATAGTGGCACTAGCTACAATGGTAATGTTAGTAAAGGTAATAGTGATGGTAATTGTAGCGGTAGTGATGAGATGATAATGGTAGTGACAACAATTATGATAGTAATGATGGCAATAGCAATAGTGATCATGATGAATGCAAATGGTGACAATAACAATGGTAGTGATGATAACAATAATGAGGATTGCGGCAATGATAATAACGATAGTTATGGTAGTTGTCGTGGTGATAATAGTAAAATATAGTGTGGTGTGAAGTGATAGTAAAGGGGAAAAAAATCTTTTTTTCTATTTTATTTTATTTTATTTTTGATAAAAAAAATTCTATTTTATTTATTTGTATCTTAGTTTTCCTCTTAGAATAACTTTTTGAAGTAATGAATAAAATATGATTAGCACATAGGATCAGTTTATTTTATCTTATTATATCATGAACAAAAGATGAAAATAAAATATAATAACTTGTGCTATCATATAATGGCTGTGTCCTAGTTACCAAACAAATTTTTAACAGATGATATTTTAATTAATGATTGTGAGTGTATTTTATTTTCTAAAATATATATTTTCACCTTAGAGCTAAATTCATATTATAAATGTTTCATTAAATGGAAAAAAAATGCTTAATCATTAGATTCTAAGTTAATTTTTTGAATTAGACTCTAGTTGCGAGCTTCAATTATAAAAGGAATAGGAGTTACAGAATTGTAGGACAGCATGTTCTAAAATGGAAACTCGGTAGAATTTGTTTTTCATCTAATCGTTCGTATATTTTATTGGAGAAAAAAGTATAGTAATGATATAAATTAATAGAACTGCTTTAACTAAGAAGGAAGAGACGGAATCTACAACCAACAAATGTGTGGATCAGTAGTAAGGGACTGTTTCAGCTTAACCAAGATTCTCAGTTCAAGTCTTGAGAATGCAGCTGCATTTGTTGAGAGAACTTTGTCGTCCTATGCGATCTTTTTCCGGTTCGAATGGTTACACACTTTGCCACCATTTTAAAGAGACGGAATCTACAATAAAAAGTCAAAAGCGTTGTGAATAACAAGGATGAAAAAGTAGAGAGGAAAAGAAAATACTTTGTTGAAATCGATCTATGATATAGAATTGGCAAATCATGATTTTTGGTGCTGAAAAAAATAGAGGACACGGCATATATGGGCGGCATCACATGGTTGTGATTGGCCAGCCATTGTGAAGTAAAGCAGTCGGTGGCATGGCGCAACGCGTTAGCCACATAACGTACAGATACACCCTTTACTAGTATACAGTAACACAATCATCATTCATCATTTCCCCAGCATGCTCCCCATTCCAATCTCCATCTCAACTCGCCCACCTCCACGTGAAAATGTCTACAATTTTATTTCAATTACTTTAAACAAATTACTTACATATTAGGTATTAGTGTCTTTATGTTACTGATTAAATATATAAAAATGAAATTTCTTACTAAAAAAGATATTATATGTTATATTAAAAATACACAAATAGTTTTAGAATGATTAAAAGTATTTAAATGGGCATGTTAAATATCTTAACGACTTAATCAATATTACACTGTCATCTAATTATAAACCACTGGTTATGATAAGTTTTCTACCTTTTACAATAATTACTTTAAAAGTTGTACTAACAATAATTTTTAATTTGTTAACATTGTAAAACTTTTTACACTAACTAGTGTGTAGCTATTAAACTTTTTCATATCTCCACTCACAATCTATAATTATAATTGCTGTTATTATTTTCGTTTGAAGAAACTTTTTATTAAAGAATAAAATATTAAATCAGTCTCTAAAATTATGATTGCTCGGTCATTTTAATCTTCAAATTTATATAAAAAAAATGATCCTTAAACTTGGTACCTGTCAATTATTTCAATCTTTGACTTTAAGACCGATTAATTTAATTCTTGACATTGGTAACTATAATTGATTTTAGTTCCTAATTTTAATATGCATTAGTCAATTTGGTTTTTAACATTAGGGACTTAATTAACAATAACTGATGTGCTCATGGGTTAAATTAATTGATTTGGTAATGTTAAGGACCAAATCAAAAAGCTATCTCAATTTTAAGGACTAGGCTCCTCTTTGTTTTAAAGTAAAAACTAAAACAAAAAACTATTGAGTGTGTAGATCAATTGGCATAAAATTATTTTAATTTAACTAGTGGTTTTAAGTTTGAATTCTATATATGGAATTGAGTTTAAATATTTGGAGAGGGAACTTTGTCATCTATAATGGTTTTATCCGACTCGAGTAAGATTACATCTCATGGAAGATATATGTCATTTATACCAAAAAAGTTTTAAAAAATAATTCTTGCACTTTTGAAGGAAAAAACACACAAGAACATGATTTATAGCAGGTTTGATTTTGTGTCATATGCCACCTAATGCACATATAATATGAAGTAATAAAGAGTTGCCTCTCGTGAGAGACATAAATTTTAAAGTCAAATACTCAACATATGTAAGGGACGATTATCCGGACATATATTTAGATTGATTTAGACTTGTGTCTCAGTTATGTTTAATAATTCAAAATCAATTTCATCAAATTCATCAAACCTCTAAACTAAACAAATACTTAATTGATTTATAATTGTCAAAGTTAAAGGACTAACTATGCTTTCTTGTAATATCAAGAATAAATTCACTAATAATGCTAATTTCATGTACTAAATTGATATTTTGTTCTTTTATTAAGTTTTAATGGGTGTAGGGATGACAATGGAGCGAGGTGGGTATAAGTAGTAGTTCCCTATTACTCGTCTCGGTGGATACAAGTTTTCCCTGTGATTGCCCATACACTCATGGATATCTGTTAAGTAAATATCTACAAATTTTATTAGTATTTGTGGGTATATGTAGATATCCATGGATACTTGCTAAAATATTAAAAATAATAATAAAATAATAAAATCAACAATTGTACTAATCAACAATTCATTTAAAATAAATCAATTGATTAACATAAGCAATGGAGTACGAAACAATTACACTAATCAACAATTTTTTTGAAAATGCTTAAAATGCATCAACGCAACCAACATCACATTGGTCTAAGTGTAACTGAACTTGAATTTCTTAAGAAACATTCGAATTCAAGTCTCATGGATGGAAAAAATCTGGTTGAGAAGAGAGACCTTACTAAAGGTAGCCAACAAGATTTCTTGACGAATATTAGTCATCGATAAAGTCGATTGATACTTTGCACCTATAACATGGTAACCAAAAAAAAAAATCCATCAATGCCCTAATCAAAATATCAATTTTTAAAAGCTAAATTTAAAAGATAAAATACTTCAATCTAATAAGTCCAAACAAAAGTCAATAAGCTAAAATGCTTTAATCTCATAAGTCCATAAGTATGAAAAATTAGGACAACTTTTATATATATATATATATATATATATTATGTAAGGGTATTTAAGTAATTTTATATTAGCGGGTACCCGCAGACACGGGTACCTTGATACTGCCCTCGTTTCATTAGTAAATGGGTAGAGAAAAAATCTATTTAAATTACTCGTGGGTATCTATTTAGCCATCTAAATTCAACCCGTTGTGAAATTTACCTGCGGGTATCTATAGGTATAAATATTTTTGTCATCCCTAAATAGATGGGTCCATTAGCATTCTAAATTTACTCCTATACTATACATATGAATCTTCATCCTTGAATGAGAACGTTTTTAGTAGCTATTCTCACTCTTATTAAACCACATATCTTATTTTAATCTTATATATCGAACACTTAGTTTTTTTATTTATTTATTTTACTCCTTTCAAATATAGTTCTTAATTTCTTAATTTTGGTTTCAAATTTATTTTGTTTTAAAACTAGCCCAAAAAATTCTTTCTAGATCATCTCAAATCACTTTCCTTTATTTTCATCATAACAATTTATCTCTTTCAATCTATATTTTTCATCTTTATTTCTAAATTGAATTTCTATAATTTTAAAAAAAAATTGTCAATAATTAAAATAACCTTACATCACAATATAAATTATTTAACACAAATCCAAAATATAATTTATATGTGCAATAATATTTATTTATTACAAATTTCAACTATAATATAATTTATATATTCAAAAATATTAATTTATTATGATTTTAATTATATAAAAATAAACATTTATCATGATCATTGCACAAGTTAAAATACTAATTACTCATATACACTTCATGATAATTAACATGTAATTATATTTCTTAAATTAACTACATCCATTGTAGTAAGAGATGTCTAAAGTTGACTTTAACCGATGTCTGAGGTGAGTTGGTGTAGTTTCTTCCTCTGGTGTGGCTAAGTTGTAGTGAAGATAGGTTGGTTACCTACAAAATCATTCCAATGCTCAAGTCATAAGAGATTTTGACAAAGTAACAATGTGTAATAAATGTATACTTACTTGATATTGTTAACAATAACTTTATTTATAGGGTATTTGAGATGGACTACATTATCTAGTACGTGGCCTAAGGCCTCTAAATGGGGGAGCTTTAACCTGTAATGGAATAAAATGCTATCAGTTTTCTCTAGACCAAGATATATTTTCCTGTTTCAAGGTGTATTAAAGTTGCCTTAGGGTCTGTTTGGATAAAACTTTTTATAAGTACTTATGGGAGAAAAAATTAAGAACAAAAAGTGAAATTAGCTTCTTCATAAGCTAAAATTAGCTTATGCATAAGCTAATTTGTAGAAGCTTTCTCATATTAGCTTCTTCAAAATCTATTTAGCTTATGCATAGCTATTTAGCTTATGGAGAAGTTTATTTCATTTTTTCTTCTTATTTTTTTTCTCCTATAAGTGCTTATGGAAAAGTTAATCCAAACAAGTCCTAACTCTAAGTTGTGTTGTGATTGACCTCGATCAACGCACCAATTAGCAATTTGAGTTGATTATTGCTTTTGATTGAGGTGATTCATTTTAAAGGTTTAGGTACTCCAGAACAACATTTATATAAATTGTTTTCTACTTAAAAATTTTAATTAAATATTAATGTTTAACAACTATTCTTACATCCTATATGGGAACTCGCAAATTTTTTCTTCTTTCCTTTTTAAAAGCTTTAACCTTTTGAAACATGTGGGAAATTATTGTATATTTTGAGTGGATATTTCAAAAGGTTAACATTTTTGTTTAATTAAATTTAGAAAATTATTTTAAATTAATTTTGTCCTTATCAAAAATAGATATTTTACCTAGATTTAGTTTTGTTGACTTAGTCTTTTAGATTTGGTCTTACCTTATCCTTTGACTTTGTCTCAAGTAGTTTTAAAAACACTTTTTGGTTCATTATAAATACCTACTTTTTAGATGGTTTTTTTTAGTGGAATCTTCTCTTTCACATCCTTTTTTCTTCTGTAACTCTTTGAGTTATAGAAATTACAAAAGTCATTTAATACTTATTTTTTAAAAATAATTTAAAACACTTAACAAGGTGTGTTTATTGTCTTCACACCATGTACCAATAACAAATGAGAAAAAACTCCTTATGTTGTCACTATTATCATGTTTGTTTTTTTAACTAACCCACCAAGGTTGGCTTAGTAGTGGGGGGTTGGATAGTATACATGATGTCATAAGTTCAAACCTCAGTGTGACCATTGTATACAGAAAAAAAATTATGTTTTTAACAATATTGTAGAAAAAATTTGTCATTCAAAACAAATCAATAGTGAATGAATGTCATATTGTTAACGTAACAAATAAAGATTTTATTGAAAACTAAATAATAAATATACTATATATTAAAATTAACTCGATAAAAAATTAAAGAGTAAACTCCCAATCTATTTTTTAAAAGGATAAAACTTAGATACAGTAAGGCCCCGTTTGGGGTGGTTGCGAGTTTTTGGTTTTTGGTTTTCAAATGCAATTTTCGAAACAAAACACGTTTGGCTAAAATGGAGCTGAAATGGTTTTTAACTCAATTTCAAAACACTTTTACATTCATTTTCAAAACCAAGAAAAAAGGATTTGTGAATTTGGTTTTTGGTTTTTAAAAATAAATACACATCATTA
Organism: Spatholobus suberectus; assembly: GCA_004329165.1. Taxonomy (NCBI): domain Eukaryota; kingdom Viridiplantae; phylum Streptophyta; class Magnoliopsida; order Fabales; family Fabaceae; genus Spatholobus; species Spatholobus suberectus. The sequence continues at coordinate 81,834,476 of CM014731.1, read as the reverse complement.
TATTTGACAATAGCCTTTCTTGCCACCATAACCACCGCCATTGTCACCACCACCACTACTGTCGCCGTCATCTCCACAGTCACCGTCACCGTCACCGTCACCACCACCACCACCGCTACACTACCACCACCACCACCATCATCACTGTCGCCATCTCCGCAGCCACCGTCACCGTCACCACCACCACCATCATCGCTGTCGCCATCTCTGCAGCCACCGTCACCGTCACCACTGCTACACCACCACCACCACCACCGGCACCACCACCACCATCATTGCTGCCACAACTACCATGACCACCAGCATCGTCGCCACCATCACCACTGCCACAACTACCACCCATCATTGCTGCCACAACTACCACGACCATCAGCATCACCTCCACCACTACAAGCTTCATCATCACTACCATCGTCACCGCCACCACCACGACCACGATCACGACCACCAGCGCTGCTGCCACCACCACAGGAATGTCACCACCACCACTGACTTTGCCACCACCATCACCATTGACACCGCCACGATCACCATCAGTACCGCCACAACCACTGTTGTCGACACCGTCATAACCGTCAATGTCGGCTTTACCACCGCCACCACCATCATTGTTGTCGTCACCACTACCACTATCATCACTACACAAACATATTCTTAAACTAATTTTAACAGAATAAGAAATTTTAAAGTGAGTTTATTTTGAAACCAAAAATTAGAAAAAAAAACTAAACTAATTTTTAAAAACTAAAAACTGGTTGTAATTTTTGAAATTTTCAAAACTCACAACCAAAAACCATCCCAAACGGGCCCTTAGGTAGTAATGATGTTGTTTTCCAATCAGAATTAGATACTTACCTTGGTAATTTATGAAATTCTTTAATACATACTTTTATTACGTAGATTTCTGAGGTGAATCTCTAGTTTTGATTAGAGAACAAGACCAAAAATACCCAAGATACTTATATAAGTTGTCTTTTTTGAAATTGTAAAGATTGGTTACTTTAGTCCTCGACCTTATAAATTTATCATTTTAGTATCTAATTTTGTAAAATTTTATTCATTTTAATATTTTTTATTTCATTGTTTTAATTACTATCATTTTGTATAAAAAACTAAAACAAATTATAACTTATAAAGTTAGGGATTAAATTGATGATTTTATAAAGTCAGAGATTAAAATGACTAATAATTATAATTTTAAAGACTAAAATGAGAAATCTTGAAATTGTATCTCATCTATGTTATCGTCGCCATTGTCTTCAGACTACTTTATGGTGTTGAAGTTTCTTCAAGTGCTGAAACAATTGTTGCCTAACAGTGTATCAGATTATATACATGTTTTCACGCTTTTTGGGAAATTTGAACGTGAAAGAGAAAAGTTATAAGATTAGTGTTAAATACCATCTCTAACAGAAAAGTAAGCACCCTCTAAGTCATTAAGAATCTAAAAGCTACAAAAAGTAAAAGCGATTTTATTTTCTGGAAAAGAAATAGGGTTTGTGTAAAGGAGCTAAACTTTGGGTTTGGGATGTGAAATATGAAACGTTGCACACAGGTACAAACTGTTCTCTTTATGGAGGAAGGTTACCACTTTTTAACTCATCTAAACAAGAAGCTTGCATTATTGTTTCGTCCCTATTGACTACAATATCCTTGATTGTTTTGGAAAATTGTAGGGATAATAGCGGTGATTGGTAGTAAATTCAATGTATTCTCGTTTCACATGATGCGCAATTTTTGAAAACTTGGATCTTTTTACTGTGGCATGTGCACAAGATCCTCAACCTTTGTAAGTGTAACCACTCATCCGTTGGAAATTAGAGACAGCCATCAAGTGTGGGAAAGAGGAATCTGGGTCCCCTTGACCGAAGATATGTGTAAAAGAAAAACTGAGAGCATATTTGTTTCAAATTTAAACCAGAGTTTAATGGTTATGCACTGTGAGTGTAAAAAGTTTTACACTGTCATCCAATCAGAATAACCATTAATATGACTTTTAAAGTATTTGTTATAAAAGTCAACAAACTTATAATAAACGGTGGTTTGTGATTAAATGACTTGTTTTCTCTTTAAATTAAGGCATTTTGTAAATATATTTATTTTTTTATTTTACACAGTTTTCCATTCAAGAGCACTATCCAAATTCAGGGAAGAGAAACAAATTTTAGGACTGTGGTTTGATTATTTTTATTAATTCAATTTTTACTGAATAATATATTTATTGTTTACTTCATAATAAAAGTTATTATCTCATTTTCAATTAATAAAATTATTTATTATCTCATTTCAATTAATAAAATATTTTAAATGAAAATATCATTAAAAAATATTATCCTAATTTTTAAGATAATAATTTGTTTGAAATAATTAAGATATGAAAAATAATAATTATTTAAAAATATATATACTTATCAAATTCTAATTTATAGTCAAGTAATTAAATATGTCTTTTTATATTTATAAATTAGCTTAATAGATAGTTTTACCAAATATTTTTCATATTTTATTTACTAATTTTGTCAAACACATTTACATGAAGCATTTATAATGCCACACATGTTATATATTCAATGTAAACAAAAAAAAAAAAAGGAGAGAAATGTTAATAACCAAGGTTTGATTTAATTTTGATGAATTCAATTTTATGAAATTAGACTCGATATATTTTAAGGACATGTTTGAGTTATCATTCAACTCATCCCAACTTGTCCACTATTTTATATTCTTTTAAAATTTGTACTTTTTTTAACAATCATGCATTAATAATATGACTTATTGATTTAATATAAAACATTTTATATAATATGATTTATATTTATATTATTTTTTTGAAATAAATATTACAAAATATATATTAATTTTTTATTTATATTTTTTAATTCAATTATTTAATTATATAAGATAAAAATATTGATATACTATATATAAAAGTAATGATTTATTTAAAAAGGAGAGGAAAGAAAGAAAGAAGGGGAAAAGTAAAAAGCTTTAAAAAATTAGGGAAATGTTAATTAATATTTTCAAAATATGAATTAAGGAAACACAAATAAAAAGTTTCATTAATTTTTTATATTAAATAAAATAATTTAATATATTTTTTTATAGATACAGTTTATTTAATATTTTTTTATCAATGTCTTGAGACATTATTTAAGAAGATTTACACAATTTAGAGAAATATTAATTATATATTTTTTTGCTGAAATATAATTTTAGTCTCTCATCTTTTTACTAAAATTTGTTTTGGTTTTTTTTATCTCGTAGAAGATTCATTTTGGTCCTTTTAATTCTCAAATTTGAATTAATGTTATCCTTTTAAAATAATGATCGTTTTTTATTTTGGATCGCAATTTTGAATTTTTTTAATGGATTAAAGACGTGTAATTTATCCCATTAAATTCAGCTGCATAAAAACTATGAGAGAAATGAGAAGAATAAATGTTATAATGAAAAGAGATAAAAAAAAAACACATAAAATGTGAGATGAAATAATTAATACATTCGTATGTCTCTAAACTTTTTAGAAAATTTTTATTAGGTCTATAAACTAAAAAAATTGTAATTAGATTCTTAATCTTTTAAAATATTATAATTGAGTCCATAGGAATAAGTAAAACTGCCACAAATTATAAATTTTCTAGCAGTTCTAAATCATTATAAACTAATTTTGGAACCCAATTACAAAAATTTAAAAGATGAAAGATCTAATTATAATTTTTTTAATTTAGAAACTTAATTAAAAATTCCTAAAAAATCACTCTATATATATAAACGTATAAAATTATCTGCTTTCTCAGGCCTCCACTCTCCTTACTCTCCCTCACATTCACTCTCATTTAAATACTCTCTTTTCATGAAAAAGTGAACTTCACTCTCCTAACATGCATCTGACAGATGCTCTTATGCTTTTAATAAATTATAACTGAATATTAAAAACCAATTTCAAAAATAAATTATAACTGAATATCAAAAACCAATTTCATATATATATATATATATTATCTTTAAAATTCAAATATGCTCCTAATATCAAAAAAACGGTTTAACAAATTATAAATAAATATCATAAATCAATTTCGAATATGTATATTTTATCTTCAAAATTTAAATACGCTCTTAACATGCATATGATATTCCTTTATATATATAAATTAAAATAATTATCTTGAACGAAGGTGTTTTTAACTGTCATTCTTTAACGAGAACACTTTTAGAAATTTTTCTTAATCTCTTATTTCTTTCAATCTATTATTTTCAATATCTTTAGTTTTAACTTGAATTTCAATATTTTTTTAAAAGAAATTATCAATAATTAAAAATAATGTTGTATCATAATATAAAATATTTATCATAAATCTAAAATATAATTTATATGCTCTAAAATATTTATTTTTTATAAATTTTAATTATAATATAATTTATATATTTAGAATTATTTATTTATTATAAATTTTAATTATGTAAAATAAATATTTATTCTATCCAATGCATATATTAAAATACTAGTTAACCTATAAAAAAGTTTAAAATGAAGGTTGGTGGGGGGTGGAGGACGACAAAGGCGTTAAAAGGTGGTGGAGGGAGAAAAGGCAAAATCGTTTTCAAGCAAACAGCAGACAAGGGTGTGTCAACGTAACATAAATGCAACTGCCTTCTCTTCTCTTTTCATTCAGATGCACTTCCATTTCCAGTTTCCAGTTTCCACCACCACATCCTCTCTAGGGTTTCTCCTTTCTTCTCCCTTTCTCAATTCTCATTTTCTTCCACACATCCTGCAAAATTAAACCGCGCTCTTTCATCTCTCTTGCACCGAATCTGCGAGAGTAACACAAAATGGATTGCTGACACACATTATTCTCCGCGTTTTGTTCCTCTCTTTCTTTAAGAAGAGCGCGCTTTTTCGTCTCTCCTCATTTTCTCCTCTTACGCGTCACATTCGATGAGTGATAGCAAGGTATTTTAATTGATTTTGGTCTTTGTTGCAATTTTGTTTTGTTTTGCCCCGCAGAATCCGAGATCGTGGAAAGATATATTGAAAAAACGTTTTCCTTCTTCTTTACGTTTTACGTGGAGTGCTGCGTGAGAATCTCCGTGTTTGGTATTTGATTTGATGAATTTTCTTGTATTCAGATCTCTTGAGTGTAGATCTCTTACAAGGTTTAAAATATTGTTTGGCAGCAATAAATTGGAACTGATTTTGCCTTGTAATTTGGAAAATGTTTGATGTTAATATTTTAGTAATTTTATTTCGAGGTAATTCGGTTTGAGGGCCTTTTGGCATGTGGTTGGGAGTTTCCTGAGTGAAATTCGTATCATCTACTATGGCATTAGTATTATTCATACCGGCATTGCAAGTTTTGGTTCGCATGTTTCCGTAGTGGTTTTACTCTAGTGCATTTGTAAGTGTTTGTTTATGTGCTCATATTTGTATGTACTCTCGATTCCCTGTTAACTTTTTATTTTGGCTGAAGAGGTGGCTATTGATTATGATTTGGCAATAGGTGTTGATTATTCTCTGTCTTGTAGGTAAGAAGTGGGTTTTGCGTGTGGCCTGATGCGAGACAACTTTGCTTAAGGAAAGGTCTTCTATATGGATTTATGCGATTATTTTCTATACCATTAAAAACATTGCGTGGAGCTAGTCGGTCATTGAGAGTAGACCAATTTTGCAGTGTAGTGAATCTATCTTCCTCATTGCAGATAGAATTGGTGAGCAGATCTCTTCTTCCTTTTTAAAGGTTTTAATAGCTTAATATTCAGTCACTCAAGTCACTGAAGCTAGTAAGCTCTGGAGCAATATGCCAAAATCCTAGTATGTTCTGTGTTACTTATCTCATTTTTCTTTAATTTTTAGGTTCCATGCCTTAGGGACAATTATGCATATCTTTTACATGATGTGGATACGGGGACAGTTGGTGTTGTTGATCCTTCTGAAGCTGCACCTATTGTAGATGCGTTGAGTAAGAAAAATCTAAATTTGACATACATACTGAACACCCACCACCATCATGATCATACTGGTGGAAATGCAGAGTTGAAAGAAAGGTATGGGGCAAAGGTATGATATTTTTATCTTCTGTTAAGATTTTATTCTATTTTTAATTAATATTATATATGTGTTGTCAGCAAATGTAAAGAGAAGATTTAAAGTGAGGTTTACTTTGATTTATCTGTAACGTTTCCTTGTGTTACAGGTAATTGGTTCAGAAATAGACAAGGAAAGAATTCCTGGCATTGATATCTATTTGAGTGATGAAGATAACTGGATGTTTGCAGGCCATGAGGTGCATGTATTGGCCACACCTGGTCACACCGAAGGTCACATTCATGGTCTATTTGCATTAGTAAATATTCTTAATTGTTGTCTGCTATTAGATATATTAGAAGTTAATTGATAAAAAAAAAAAACAGCTCTGTTTGGCTTGTTACTTTGTCTCTTTTATTCTCCTGCAGTCTACTTGATTATATAATAAATTTCTATATTCTCTTCTAACTGATGTATCTCTGCAACTGCCATGACCCTGTCTATTTAATCTACAATTTTCAACTCCATGGAAATCTAAACTCTGTTTTCTTTGCTGTTAATGTTATTTTGACTAAGCCCCTGGTTTTTACTTGAAGTCATTTATGTTCTTCTTGGTTTAGCCTGGCTTGCATATTATCTGCCCTCACAGAATCCCAGTCTTTAACTTCCTTTTCCATGGCTAGACTCCAGGACTTATTTGTCAATACTCTATGATGTAGGACTTTTCTATGAACTTTTTTGAGTTATTGCTTTGGGTAGAGCTCTAGTGTTAGGCTATGCAATTAACATGCTCAAGGTGCTGCTAATGTCCTTTATATGATTTTCTTTTCTTCAACCTGCCGATCCTCACTTTTCTAATTTACTTAGTGTTTGTACTATAAGCAGGTCATGTAAGCTTCTACTTTCCGGGATCTGGGGCAATTTTTACTGGAGACACCTTGTTCAGCTTATCATGTGGCAAGCTCTTTGAAGTAACCCCCAAGCAGGTTGATTTGAATTGCATTTAGTATCTCATTTTGTTTTCTGATTGTACATTTCTATCTTCAGGGACAAGTAATTGCATCTTGTTCCAATATTTCTTTTTTGGTTTGTATATATCGTTTTAAATTAAACTACCTGCAGCAAAATTCAACTGCAAATACCTGCAGGAAAGGACTTGAACTTTAGTGATTTAAACTGCAACTAAAGGAGGACTTCATGAGATTTGAAACTTGTATTCTTTTGTGAATGTAAATGCCAGTACAAAATATGGTAGTTATTTGACTTTATTTCTTAAAGGTCTTGTCTAAAACAAAGTTACCATGTTTTTATACAAATTCTCCATGTCTGCAATCTTAGTGTAGGAACATTTGAATTGAATTATTAAGATATTAGGTAAGACTAATTAAATACATACTACTATGCCATTTCTTACTAATTACTACATTAATATCAGAAATTACTTATATCAATAAATATTATTTTCGTGGTTATAATGATGTTTTTCATGTTTTTTAACTTAGAATATATGTTGATGTGGATGTGTAATTTTTTCATTTGTATATTGTGTCATATTGTTACATAAGGATAAGGCTTTTGTGTGTGTGTGTGTGTGTGTGTCATATAATGCTTGTTTATAAGTTTAATATTGGATATTGATTTCTAGATGCTATTGCAGATGTACAACATGGCTATGAATGCAAGCCATTTCTTTTTTGTGGTCAAGTCTGTTACTTGATAAGCTTGTAATGTATTTTTATCTTTAATTATTGAGAATTTCTTCCATGTTACAGATGCTATCTTCTCTTAAAAGGATCATGTCTTTGCCAGATGATACAAGTATTTACTGTGGTCATGAATATACATCGGTTAGTTGTTTCTACTTCCATTATTTATTTTCCCGGCTTCATTTCTAAGCCTAAGTGCTGCAACCTTGACTTTGGTGCTTTGAAATTTGGCAGAGTAATTCAAAGTTTGCCTTGTCTATAGAACCTGAAAACAAGGAACTTCAATCCTATGCTGCCCATGTAGCTCACCTAAGAAATAAGGGCTTGCCCACGGTAATTTTCAGAATGGAGCTTCTTTAATGGATGGTTTCAAGTGCCCTCTCTGTAGTGGCTCTTATTCACTATCCTGTCACAACTCATTGTTATTAAAGCTTCCATACCCTTGTTAGTTGTTGGTCTGTTTGAATCTTGTGTTTTGCTTTTACCAAATTATTACTGTTTTCTCAGATTCCAACTACGCTGAAAATGGAAAAGGCTTGCAATCCATTCCTTCGCACTTGGAGCATGGAAATCCGGCAAAAACTAAATATTGCAGCCGCAGCAGATGATGCAGAAGCCCTGGGTGTTATTCGGCAAGCAAAGGATAATTTTTAGAATTTTTTAATTAAATTTTAAAATTCTAAAGATACTTATTCTGTATAGATTAAGTTAATGAATCCATCAATGGAAGAATATTTACTTGGTGGTATCGTAATATAATTTTTCAATTTTCTTTGAGTTCATTTGAGATGTAAATTAGACTTCAGTTTTGTTGGCATGATGGGAGTCAAAATCGTGATGATGCGTGGAAGAAGCTCATCACTCAGACACTCCCCTCGTGTTAGCATATGCATATGTTGAGAATGATTGAAAAAGTTGTATTTTGATCCATTGCACTTCTATGATATGATGATTTTCGATGTTTAAAAGACTAGTTTGTAGATAAGAACGATGGCTTTATCAAGTAATTAGGCTGACGACATTTGGCTTTGTCTCGTATTTCCCTCATTGATCATTATGAAGGCATGACATGTTAACGTAAGCGGTTCATCAGTCCACTACGATCATTTTATAAACAGACTTATCGGTTACAATGTTACAGAAGATTTTGCGATTGATAGCATATGACTTGAAACGAAAGGATAGCGGATGAAAGCAGTAAAACAATGTATTCAAACGGGAATTTGACTTCAAATATTCTGTTTATACGTGTTATTAACTTTCATCGAAGATCATATTTTGGTCCAGCAGTGGTCGTTGGCCGTAGTACTGACTCAATTCCCATGTCCTCTCACTTTAGGAAGTGAGTTGAGTAACTTTTTGAGGAAGACGGAGGTGTGGAGGACACTAGGACTCTCAAGTATGGTGGGTTGTTACTCTCACACTTTTAAGTTGATGGATGGATTCACCTAAAACCCGAATCTGCAACAGCTTGGGCATCGATCGCCACTTTTCAAAGAAACTGACAACGCCACCATCACCGTCCTCGAATATGACAATTACTTTGTGCGCTAATCTTCTGTGTCCAGAAATTATAGACCTGCCCATGTCATCTCATATCTGTTGGTATCACCCCACACAGGATCATCATTTGGTTAACCACTTCCAATTAGGTCCAGTTGGATGTGTGTCTTAACGTTTACGTCTTTTTGTCTTACGAGTCAGAAAAGCACATAAAATGTGCAAGAACCGCAATTTAGGAGGCCCCTGCACAGCCGTAACATACTAGTGTAACTAACACTGACGTTGTGTAATAATGGTAATATGGTATCATCAGCTTAATATAATAATACAAAAATATAATGGTAGTTGGTCCCGTTCGTTCTCCCTCCGTGTGTAGCATTAGCATCAGCGTCAGAGTTATTAAGAGTCATCATCAGATTATTAACCCTCGCCCTTCCCTTGTCCAAAAGATTCTAAGAGGGGTCCCCACCCACTCTCAGTGCGATTTACTTTACAATACAGAGTAACAGTTTCCGCGCCAAAGGAAACGCAGAAGAAGACGAACAACAGGTTAATTAAGCAACTATACTCTCTTTCTCGTTCTCTCCTATTTCACTCGTATCACATTAACACTGCACACGAATAATTCAATTGAATATGAATAATTGAATATATGATACGACATTAACGTTCATCGTTCTCGCAGTACTAGCAATGGCGGTGGATGATCGGTTTGCAGATTTGAACCCTAAGACGTGCGTGGTTTTAGGCGGCAGAGGATTCCTGGGAAGATCGTTGGTCCTGACGCTGTTGAAACTCGGTAACTGGATCGTCCGAGTTGCCGATTCCGCTCAGTCGCTCCAACTCCATCACTCCGAGTCTCTCCTCGAACGAGCTCTCTCTTCTGCTCGCGCTTCTTACTTCCACATCGACCTTCGCGATAAGCGCAACATTGTCAAAGGTCCACACCTTCAATCCTTTCTGTTAAAACTTTAAAACCACTGACCAGGAACGTTACGTTACCTGATGGTGTATGTCACAGCGAATCCACGTGATTCTCCTTCAATTTCGTTTGAAATGAAATGCACCGTTTATGGAAACTAATAGCTGCGTTGAAAACTTGAAATACGTCTTGTGCAGTTCTTGAAGGTTCCTCTGTCGTCTTTTATATGGATGTTGCTGGCGTCGATGTGAATGACTTCTATACTTGCTATAAGCTTATAGTTCAAGGTACTCTTCCATTTGCCGTGTTAATTGCTGTCGATTTGATTTTTTGCTTATGATATTTGATGTTTGATTCAGGTGCAAAGAATGTCATTAGTGCGTGCCGAGAATGTAGGGTGAAACGCCTAATTTATAACTGTTCTGCGGATGTTGTATTTGATGGTTTGCATGATATTCGTGATGGAGATGAGTCGTTGGGATATCCTTGGAAAGTACGGTTTTGTTGAAAGAGCTTCTTTTGTTTTCCTACTTGTTAATGGCTAGATTAGATGATTTTCATTTGCAAATAAATAAGCATTTTTAATAGGGGGATGTGAATTGCAGACTGACAACATGTTAGGTGACCTTAAGGCTCAAGCAGAGGCTTTGATCCTGAGTGTCAATGACATTGATGGCCTATTGACATGCTCTCTTCGTCCTAGTAATGTGTTTGGACCTGGTGACACAGAATTTGTGCCATATTTTCTGAAGTTAGCAAGATTTGGTTTTGCAAAGGTACTTTCGTTTTGCCCTGGATATTGTTTTTGGTTTATAGTTGTATTGTACATTTGTAGGATTCATTTGTCAAATCGAGGGGAAGTTGTTTTTAATAATCTTTCCTAATGCAAGTTTACAAAAATTAACTTTTCCATTACTATAATAAGGTTGTAATTAACTTATGTCAGTTTTCTCGAACACTTGAAAAGAGATTGTTTAACAAATCTTCCCTTTTGGTGATTTGCCCTCTCCAAAGGTTATAACCAATGGACAGATTTTGGATTCATGCAACATCTTGGTGTTCATTGTTATGTACCTATTTGAATAAAATCCTCCCCCCAAAAAACAAAATAGTGATGTTTTTCTAAGCATAGGAGGTTAAGATAGTAGGTTCTGCTAAAAGATATTAGGTTCTGAAGAAAGCATCAAAAGGTTGTTTCCTCCCTTTTTATTTTTCTAAAAGCTATTTTTTTAGAAAAATTTCCAGATAAACCTTTTCTTCATGCTAAACTTTACTAAAATAGGAAATATGATTGATATTTCCATGCCATATCTTTTCTACTAAATTTTAGACCTAGACCTGTCTGATCTGAAGGTCATTTCATATGTATATGATAATGAACATAGTTTCATACTGACACTGACTATTATACTTAGTCACTTAAATCCACAATTGTGGGTCCTTGATTAGTTGTGATTATTGGGGATGCTATAAATTCTTTTCTGCTCAATATGAAGCCAAGATCAAAATTTCCTATTAGTTTGGTCTTTAACCGAGCCGAATGACATCATGTGATCTATGTAGCCGATCTCACCTAGTGGGATAAGGCTTTTGTTGTTGTTGTCATATATCATGTGGTTCACATTGGTGGGCATTGCTGACTTCAAGTCTTATTTTAGAGTAACAATTTCTCATTTCAGTTTATTATAGGGACTGGTGATAATCTTTCAGACTTCACCTTTTCTGAAAATGTTACTCATGCCCATATCTGTGCAGAAGAAGCCTTAAATTTCCAAACGGTTTCTGTGGCAGGAAAGGTGTGTATATATGTAAGATCAATTTACTGCTTGCTCTGATTTGATATTCATGCATAACAAAGTATTTTTCTTTTCATGCAGGCATTTTTCATCACAAATCTTGAGCCTATGAAATTCTGGGAATTTCTCTCGCTTTTGCTAGAAGGTCTTGGATATCAAAGGTAAAAATGAGCAGCCTGTTTTGATATGAGTGGTATAATATTGTCTCCAATGTTTCTGACGTTTAGTTGTACATGTTTGACATGATTGTATGATATAGCACATGGGAGTTTTAGAAGAGATTAAAAGCTTTATAAATTATATTTTCTCTGCTCATATCTTTGGAAAAATCTATCCACAAGCTTTATCAAATTAACTTTTTCCTTCCCTTTTAGGAGTCATCATAACAAATTAGCTCTTTCTTTGGCATATTTTCTCCTTTGACTTGCTATTTCTCATTCACTGCTGGAGGCAACAAAAGGCTATTTGTGTGTTTTCTTTATTGCTGATTTATGACCTCTTATGCTGTTAACCAAGTCAGAAAAATCCTTGCTTTAATTGCAGGCCGTTCATCAAACTTCCTGCTAAGTTGGTGCAATATATTCTATCAGTTTTAAAGTGGTTACATGAAAAGTTGGGACCCAGATACTTCAGTTATCCTTTATTAGTTCATTTTTTTCAGTTAGCTTCATACACCCGAACTTTCAACTGCATGGCAGCTCAGAAAGATATTGGATACTCACCACTAGTTTCCCTTGAGGTTTAATTCTTCTTGCTTCTTTTTAAATTTTTACTTGTGAAATTTCCTATATTCTTATTACTTCCCAGTGATAACTGAATTATCTGGGGTGTAATTATGCAACAACCTCCAAAGAGGAAAAATGAAGATTCGTCAAATAAAATAAGGCTGTTCCCTTTTCAATACTGTTCAGATCCCCAATCTCGCACACATACAGATACACAAATTAGGCTCTTCTTAGTTCTTGCTGATATTTTCCTTTCTATGTTACTTTATGATGGTCTAAACAGAGTGAAATATTCTATTTGGCAATGTTTATATATGGCCTGGAATTTCTTACTCTTAAGATTTGCATTTATTTTTGTTGATATTGGATAATACAGGAAGGAGTCACATTAACCATAGAATCATTCTCTCGTTTAGCCAGAGACTTGTCTTTTTCAAGATGCTGCAGTTCCCCTGAACAGTCAAAAGCGGATAAGCTACTGGGTGGAGGAAAAGGTTAAAACATAGTGCTTTCTCTTGCATTACAATGTTTACATACATCCATGAAGGTTTGCTATCTTTAGTTAATGTCAAAGCAACTTTTGGTGGAAATGGAATGACTTGGAGCATATTGATAGGTATACCTTATTGCATGAATATGTGGCTCATCTTGTTAGAATAGTTAACTCTTAACCTGCAAATTAACTAAGTTAAACCTGACATAAGGGCAACACCACCGACCATAAATACCTTGCCCGTTGGCTGGCTTGGATATTTACATTTTTTTTTTACTTTAAGGTTGTACTTGGCTCAAAAGAAAATTTCTTTGCACTTGTATGTTACAAGTTAAATGTGGCAGTATTGAAAGAGAAGCACAACTCATTTGCACTCCATACTACATATTAACCTCTCCCTATTGAACACAAAAGTGGGCTAAAATTGATTTTTTGCCCATGTTTTTCTACTCTTGACTGCACATTGAGGATTGAGAATAAGATCTTTTCCATCCCAATCTACTTTTACTGCTCTCCCTATTTTTCACCTTCCCTGCCAAGGGTACCCTTAGATTGCTTCAGTAGTGTACTTTTCTTTTGTTACTGTATAGTGTCTTTGGGTCATAAACATGAACCCACTAAAATTGATGAGCAAATGGATTTATTTTATCATCTTAAAATCACTTTGGTAGAATACATTTGAGTGACACATCATTATTAAACTGAATATTTGGCAGTACATATATTAACTATTCTGAATCATAGATTTTTTGTAACATTGCCAAGCCAAATAATTTTTAGCTTTATTTTTACAGTGGCCAACATTTTGTTGTGGAGAGACGAGAAGAAATCCTTTACATATTTCCTTCTGCTGGTTTTTTCGTTTTACTGGTTTTTCCTTTCTGGAAGAACTTTTATATCATCTGCTGCGAGACTTTTGCTGCTTGCCACATTACTTTTTTATGGACATGGTTTTCTGCCATCAAAGTTGTAAGTGCATGCTCATAAAGACTGAGACTTTAAATTTTTGTCTTTTGAACAAATTTAGGAAGCTTTATGCCTTCAAATCGTGTATAGCACAATTTTTTTTATGTAAGCCAGTTGCTTTATAGAAATCAAATGATGCTTCAACAGTTGGTCCTCCCTCTGTTTTCATCCTGCTGGTTACATCTTTGGCATGGCAAGATATGTTCTAGCCAGATGTTACTTATTTAATTAAATTATTTTAAGAGCAATATTGTCTATCTCTCAGCCATAAAGGCAACTCATATCTCACCACAAATCAGTGCCAAATACAGGAATTACGTAGTATACATTTAATGAACACTTAAAAATTGTTGGGGATTTTGGCTCTTAACAACTTATACCTTCATAGGTCTCTGGAAAAATAAATCGTTCTCTAAGTACTAACTGTATGACACTTTGACAGATTTGGTTTCCATATACAAAGGATACCCATGTCTTATTTTGAGATCTCTGATACGGTAGTGAAAGATTCAGTTACAACTACAGTATATCTTTGGAACAAGGGTTTTCAAAATATAAGAGGACTGGCCCAAGGGGACGACTGGTGTACATTCTTCAAGGTAAAAGATGTGGTCTCCTTTTAAAAAATTAAAAAGAAAAAAAAAACGAAAATCCCCTCTTTTCTTGTTCTAATTAAATTTATTGTAATTTTTTTAAAATATATGATCTAAGCATTATCTGTTCATTGAGAATGTCTGGATCTTTTGTTTGGTTTTGGAAAAATGGGTTCTAAGTTTCTGTCTTCTAATTGGTCTGTGGATCACCATTTTGCTTGTGTCTTACATACTTGTTTGAGAGGTTGGCTTGAAAGAATGAACAATTCATACATGAATGAAGTTTTACTATGATGTAGAGATTCTGGGAACTGTTGCCTTCATGTTTGATTTTTTTTTAACCAATGCAGATTGCAGTTTTTCTATACCTTCTGAAATTGATCCTGACAGAGTTGTTGACAAAATTGATAGGCATAGGTATGGAATTGTTGACGTGAGTTCCAGAACTACGTTGGTTTGTGTGCTTACATTTTTACACAATCTGAATTGTTGTGTAGGTTTGGTGTTCTCATTTATGGCGTTTTTTGTTTACGAGCAATATGAATCAGAAATTGATGGATTGGTGGATATTCTCTTCACCAGTTTGAAGGAGTTCATGATATATTTGACGAGAATTTCACCTGTTTCTATAACGTGGCTTCAACATTATCAGGACAACTTTCAGCATTATGAAGGACCAAGAAAGGTAAAAGACCTGAGATAGCCAAAAAAAGGTTTCAGCTTCGCTCTGCGATCTTAGACCTCCATTACGCTATCTATTTACATACCAAAAAATTGAAAAAAGAGCTGCGTCCCTATGAAAAAGATAGGGAAAATATAATCACGTTTAGGAATGCCCTCTGTCTCTCTGTTTTCTGTAATCACAATTGAACTAATGAATCAGGCTGAAGATGTTGCTGTTTGAAAGAATTGTGATACTGGTACTCTTTTTTAAGTGGTTAAATATTAAGAAACAGATTGATGGTTAATTGACAACAATGGTCGTACAAAGGGAATGTGCAGTTCACTGTTACTATAAAATCTTAGAGTTGTTACATGTTGCAACTATGTCTTAGCCTTATATTATGTAATAATAAGGAAGCATGGGCTGCAATAGTGCAATGTACTACGTTCCACAAACATGGTGCGTTCTGTGCAATGAATTTTAATTCAACAAATTTTATATAACTAGATATAAATTTTATGGATACTCGAATAAAAAAATATTTGAGTAGAGTAGAATTCAACTTTTGTGGCATAAAATCTGTAGCATGGCTGTTGTACCTGGACAATAAGATATACTGACATACTTTATAGGGTCTTCGCTCGCTGGTTTGGAGATTAATAATTAGTAATAACCATGTGTGGTTGCCAGCAGGATTAATTTGGTTTGGTCTTTTGCACCAGAAAGTGAGTTTGCCAATGAGTTGGGTCATGTATCCGTTTGGCAATTCCATTCCTGTTGAATTTATTTTCACTTTTAAACAAGAAATTTTCGTTTCGTTACATATTTTCATTTTAAGAGATGAACCTTTTTTTTTTCTTAGCACATAAAAATTACAAGACAAAATTATCCATAATTAAAACAAAAAAATTGTTTTAGAAAATAAAAAAACAATTAATGAATTAATACTAGCCTTTTACATCATAAATGGTTCCAACCGGGATTAAAGATGTAACATAGCTCATTATGCCCACGGTAATTTGATTCCGGGATGAAAGGGGTAAGTTGTTGCGGTTGAGCTTTGATTTGGGGTAAACATGAAAAAGAACATGAGTGGATACAACAAATTTTTTTATTTTTCAAAGCCAATTTCTAAGGATGAAACTTGTGTATCACATAAAATAGTTAATGTGTGTTTTGTGTTTCTCTTTGTTAAGTTTAACAAAGGTAATTCAACCTAAGGACTAAGGTTGCTACCGTTGGTGGATTGTTACATTTCTCTTGATTTTATTTGGTAAAACTAGCCCAGATGTTTATTGGGGTTTGAAAAACTAATTAAAAAACTCAAAGTTTGTACTATTTGAGGTAGTTGTAAGTTTCTAGTTTTTGGTTTTCAAATATAAATTTGGAAACAATACTTGTTTGGATAAAAGATAGTTGAATTGATTTTAAATTAATTTTTAAATTATTTTAACTCACTTTTGAAAATAGAAAAAAACAATTTTCTAATTTTAGTTTTAAGTTCTTAGAAATTGTCTCATCTTTTTTGATACTTTCTTCTATTTTTTTTTTCTTTTTTGTCAATCTCTTGCTCAGTTTTTGCTTTTTATTTAATCTTCTTCTTCACTTGCTTAGTCTTTCTATTCACTCAGTCTCCATTAGCAGCCACCACACCCCCTATAAGTAAGCTCCCTTCCTCCAGTCTCCACCATCTGCATCCCTTCTCCCAGTTATGTGTGTGAAATATGCATATATTAATTTATATCATTTAGGTTAAATTTTATTAGGAGTTTATATTTTTATTTAGTTTTTTAGGACTTTATTTTATGTTTTTGTTTAATTAACTATTTTTTGTTTATTTGGGCATTTGCAGGTAAAAGATAATGGGCTTTAGTAGAAATAGTTAATGAGAAGTCCAAGATACACAAAAAAAATTAGAGCAACTTTAGAAGGGGGACTCATTTTGTAGAAACTCAATAGTCACAATTATAATCACAAGTATTCAATTTTATTTAGTTGTCACTTGTCTTTCATACCAAAACCCTGTCTTTTTCCTTCTCAACAGAAGTGGTGGAATTCTTATTTTAAAATAAGGATACAATGAAATTCTGAAACCCTTTGTGAGCCCTCAGTTTTTATTTTGCTTGATCCATTTTTTAATTTGGGTCATTAGTACAACAATTGAATCCACGTAATGTCAAATCATAGTTATAAAAACCAAATTAATATTTTATATAGTATTCACATTTAAGAATTATCATCTAAATTATCTATTTATACATAAGGACAGATCTAAAGGAGGGCAAGCAGGGGCCTTGGCACCCCCTCTCCCTTGACTTTTTGAAAATTATATATTGTCATAACTTGATCAAAGATAAATTTTTAATTAATTGTTTAATTATTTATATTGAGTAAATAATTGAAGTTTGATACATATTCTATTGTTGATCAATTTTATGATTTAAAAGAACAATATTCACAACTTAATTAAATGGTATAATGCATTTAACTATTATGATTTAATGTTTATTTAATATTTATTATTAAAAAAAATTTCGAGTCCCCCTTTAATAGATTTCTAGATTCGTCCTTGTTTATACATACATATATATTAAAAACACAAATATTGCTACAATATTACATTAAAATAAACATAATCATACTTAATTTTACTAATAATATTAAAACCTAATCCTTTTTTTTATAATGAGTATTCAAATAAATACATATAGAAATTTACATATTAATAAAGGAAAAAACTTACATACAGTTCTATATGTGTTGTTTTTACTGTTCTCTAATCAAAATTGGAGTTTCACTTTAGTAATTTACCTAATATTTAATGTAAATCTTTATTTCGTAGATTACCGGGATGAAACTCCAATTCTAATTGGAGAACAATAAAAACAACACTTATAGAACTGTATGTAAATTTTATCCATTAAGAAAAGATATACGAGGAGTGCTAATAATACACTCTCTAACACACTCCCTCTTATTGGCTAAAATTTATTAAAAACTACAAAATCATGAGAGAGATCATAGTTGTAAAAACCGGACTGGACTGGCTGGTTCAACCAAAAAATCGATGCACCAATCCTGTGTCTGGTCTAATTAAATTATAAAACCGGCCAGGCAAAAAATCGGTCTATGAACTGATCAAAAACCAGTAAAAACCGGTTCGCAGCGGTTCAATAAAAAACGTCTAATAAAATATTATTTTGATGTTTTTTCTTTAAAAAAATGAAAATCAACCTAAAATATTTGTCATTTTCTTTTTTATTCTAAATATAAACTTGTTTTTATTAATAAATATTGATGTGTATTGTGAAAACTTAGACTTAAGTATTATGTCATATTTAATTTGAACTTTTTTAGGTATTGTATTTGTTAAGAACCTATAAAATTATATTTTATTTTTAGTTTTTAATATTATAAAGTTATGATATTATATTTTTTAATTTTTTATGTATTATTTAATTATTATTATTATTATTTTATTAATACCGGTTCGACCATGGTTCAATCTTGATTGAACCATTGAATCTTGAATCAGTGCCTTGACTAGTTCAATGACTAGTCCGATTTTAAAAACATTGAGAGAGATTCATTAATAGGATGTGAAACCTACAAAATTTTGTAATTTTTAATAAATTTCGACCAATAAAAGACTATGTGTTCAAAAAGATGTGTCAAAAAATGTGTTCCTAACATTTCTCAAAAATATATTTACCTTACAAATATTTAATATTGCATATCAACAAGACCGATAATAAAATGCTAGTATTTTATAGAATTGTTCGAAAACCAGCATATATGTCGTGCATGTCACTCGTCTTGAATTTAGATTTTAATTTAAAGATATATAGTCAAAAATGGCATTTCATAAAAGGTGTCGTTTTTATTTTTTTATTGCAACTAGCAACTCTCACTTTAGTTTGAGTGAAATATTATTTCATGATAATTATTTAAATTACTACACTACCTAATACATATATTCACCGAAAAAAAAAACCCTACCTAATACATAATTAATTTTTATTTATCTCATTTATTGTGTTTTAAAATTCATAATTTACCAGATATATAACCAAGTAACCAACTATCTATAATGGGCAACAATAATTAATAACTAAAAATCTTATACTTTACGATCCATGATTGAAATAAATCAAAATTTTCTTAACTGTCAGTAGATAATTTCTAATACAAATTTGAAGAGTTTTTTTATATGTTTAAAAAGTTTTATGAGAATGTTCAGAAGCATTATATACCCCGTGTATGACATAGGTCACTACACTAGTTCAGTATATACTGTTCAATATTATATATTTAAAGTGTCATGCACAAGTCATGACACTGGTGTACACAAAAAAAAAACAAAAAGTCATTACACTAGTTCACTATATATTGTTCAATATTTTATATGTAAACCGTCTTTAATTAGAAAACATCACATTGATGGATTTTATTGATACTTATTTTGTAACTAGTATTTTAACATGTGCATTGAACAAAATAATTATTTATTTTATATAAATTAAATTTATAATAAATAAATACTTTTGAATATATAAATTATATTATAATTAAAATTTGTAATAAATAAATATTTTAAATATATAGATTATATTTTAAATTTATAATAAACAATGATTGTAATACAATGTTAATTTTTAATTATTGATAATTTTTTAAAAAAATATTGAAATTCAATTTAAAGTTAAAGATATTAAAAATGTAGATTAAAAGAGATAAGAAGTTAAAAAAAATAAAATCCTAAAAACGCTCTCATAAAAGAATGATAGCTAAAAACGTTCTCGTTGAAGAATAACAGCTAAAAACACTCTCGTTTAAGATAATTATTCTAATTTTTATATATAGGGAATTTGATTTGATTGTTAGACGTTATTGGTCATGTAGAGAAGGAGGATGTTAAGGAAATTGAAAATAATAAAAAAGAATAAATTTATAAATATTGTGCTTGAAGGTTTGGAGCAAGATAATTTATGTTTAATTGTTTGTTTCCTTATACAAAATTACTTAATTTATATTTTTCGTTCAAGTTTACATATAATATAGTATAGTATAGTATATTAAACAAAAAATTTTGTACATTGCATGGGTATAGTCACTAATATATTTTATATTTATTTTTAAATCCTATTAATAAATAAAAAAATAGATCTAAAGTGAGGATTATACTTGCATTATTGCCAGCTAGTCTAAAGTTGTAAAAGAATAATGAAAAGAGAAAGTTTAATTGTATTTTTTGCCCTTAAAATTTTACAATTTCGTGAATTTTGTCCTTAATTTATTTATTTTTTGTGAATTTTGCCATCAATTTATAAAATATCACGAATTTTTTCCTCATGTAGAAAATTGTGCCAGTTTAAAGAAAAAATCGCTTCAAAATTGTATTAATTGTGGTAGTTTTTTGTGAGAGGGTAAAATTCGCAAAAAAATTATTTGGGAACAAAATTTATGAGATTATAAAAGTTTGGGAGTAAAAAATGTAATTAAGCCAGAAGAGAAATAAATAGAGAAATGTAGTAAAAATGAATTATTAGATGAATATAAATAAAAAGGAAGGACATAAAAAAAAAACTCTACTTATTTAAATAAATGAAAAGACTTTGCTATTCCTATAACAATTTTGTTTTACATTTAATTGAGAGTAAAATGGTAATTAACTTTCTTTCACTACTCTCACTATTTTCTTGCAAAATCTTAATTATTATGGTGACGACTTTTTGATGATGAAGTCTACACACAAAAAAGTTCTCTCCTCCTTATTTTTTTACATTCAAACAATCGATTTTTTTTAATTTTATCCCATTTTTATTCACTCCATTTCTTTCTTTACTTGTTTCCATCAATACAAACAAATAAGAAGAAGAAAAAACAACAATGAGAAAAATGCAGAGGGCAGAAAGTTCATGTTCGCAGGAGAAAACCAAAAAGATTTTCATAGTAAAGAATATAAATTTACGAAATTACCAAAACAAAAATAACCTTTCTCTTTTCGTAGTTTATTATTTATATACAAATTAGGATTTTATCTTATAAATATTTTTAATATATAAATTATACTATAATTAAAATTTATAATGAATAAATATCTTTAAATATATGTACAAAAAAATCTTTAAATGTACAAATTATATTTTAAATTTATAATGAATAACTTAAATTATGATATAAAATTATTTTTAATTTAAAAATTTATCAAAATTTAATTTAAAGATACCGATAAAAAATAACAGATTAAAAAATAGACAATTAAAGATATCAAATGTGTAAATAAAAAGATTAAGATAATTGAAAAAGAAATTTTTTTATTAGTTATGAGGATATGAAAAATATATATTTAACAAAGAGAAGATAAAAAAATATTTAATTCATAAAATAAAAGAAGGATGTGTATTTTAATTTATTATAATTTGGAGTGAATATTATTGTATATCGGATTGGTGGTATATTTGAAACGGAGCGAGTATCCGAATTTTTTACCACCCGTGGAAGGCGAACATTCTGGGTCTTTTCTCTTTCCATTCGAACCAAAAACTTAAAAACATTATTTTAAGTTTAAACCCTCCTCTCTTTCTCTCTGCGTCAAAAAAATAATTGATTCTCTCTTCTAGGGTTTCTTCCGCTCCGAAAACAATCTCGCCCCTGTTCCAGGTTTCGTCGCATTCGCAGGGAACTTCTTCTTCTTCTTCGTTCGCAATGCCACTTCCGGCGAAACCGACGAGGGATTCCGACGAGTCGGCGAGTCCCTCGAACAACCTCTGGGTGGGGAATCTGGCGCCGGACGTCACCGACTCCGATCTGATGGAACTTTTCGCGAAGTACGGCGCACTTGACAGCGTGACGTCGTATTCCGCTCGCAGTTACGCCTTCGTGTTCTTCAAGCGCGTCGAAGACGCCAAAGCCGCTAAGAGCGCTCTCCAAGGCATCTCTCTCCGCGGCAGTTCCTTGAAGATTGAATTTGCCAGACCGGTTTGTCCTCATCTTTTTCCTCTCTTAACTTTCGCTTTCTCTCACCATTCCTGTATCCTTCTCCTTCCAACCAACTCCATCTTTTTATTATTATTATTATTGCATTGTAGATTTTTTATATTTTGTACATTTATCTCGTTGCCAGTTGTCTCTCGAAATTGCTCGACATGCATGCACTAACTCAATTCAAATCCCTAGTTTCAACAATTTTAGTCTGTGTTTGTTTGGGTCACCGTTTGAAAAATCGATTTGCAAAATTGATTTCGGGCGAAATTAGCTTTGCAAAACTGATTTGAATAAAATTGATTATGTTTGAAACTTGGTGTAAATTTTTGCAACAAGTCAAAAATTAATTTGGCTAAAGGTGAAATCAGTTACGATACTTGGATAGTGAAACCAACCAAACACACGAATCGATAATTTGTTTTGCACACACATTTAACGAAGAAATAGTGTAGACTCGTTGTTTCTGCGAAGGTCGGTGTGCTGGGATTTTACGTTGAGCGAAATCATTGATGAATTAGTCGTGGTGGTGATTAATTTAGGACACAGAATTCTTATGTTTAACGATAAAGTTTTTCAATTTGTTAAAAATTATCGGACGAATATTTGATTCCCGAATCATAACCGGTGAAGAGTAAAAACTGTTTGGAATTTGGTGACGGTAACTCTTGTTCTGCTAATTACTACTTCACATTTCAAGGGATTGGGAACGCCTGTTTTTTTCAAGTCACTCACCTTTGCTTCTAAAACGAAGATCTAAAATGTTTAAGATGCAAACTCGACCCAAGTTGTACAACTTTGCATCGCTCGAGGCGACAATGTTGTAGAAAAGTGCTTCACATAAACCGACATGAAACTAATTTTGTTATCTAATATGAGATAACTTCAAACGTATATTGACCTCAGAAATGTGAAGAAGTCGATTTCAGTGGGCCCAAATTTGAGAATGTTCAGGCTTTGTGTTGAGTTGATTTATTAAAATTATTGGTGCAATACTTAAAAAAGCATTGGCTGTAAGCGTGAGTGACATGCAAATTACAAAACAGCAACAATGAAGTAAAGCTCCTTAGTTTTTCTGTTTGTAAAAAAAAGAAACATATATGTATATTCACCCTCGTCAAACGTCAGAATGGGCTTGAACACGGATAAGCGGCGGGGACGATATTTCTTGCCTCCTGATCATAAATACACAGCATAACGCGAAAGAACTATGCCTTGTCTTCCTCTCCTATCCTGAAACTCCTGAAATTAGTTGGCAAGAATAAAAATACTGAAGCATCAATCTAGCCGCGCTAACCCAAGTTTAGTTAAAACCAAATAGTTCACTCCAATAAAATCTTTCAATGTATCAGTTAATAAATAAGAGGTAGCTAGTATTTAATAAATAAACATTATGTAGGCAACAGAGTGGAGTGTTTTTTGAGGTCTGAAATTGGAATATTTCTGAACATAATAATTAATCAGCACCTAAAATAAGAACATAATGCGGACAATAGGGAAGAGTGCTTTTTGAAGTCTCCAAATTGCAGCATATCTGATGTTAGGATTAGGGGAAAAAAAAAGAAAAAGAAAACGTAATTGACATATTAGAGAAGAATGCTTTTTTGTGGTCTGTGAAAATGCATCACTTTGATTTTCTCTATTTAATTACCGCTGGTTTCACTTTGATTTTGCACTATAAGTCCAGCACCTCATTGTTGTCTGAGGTGATGTGCACCTAGCTGTTCTGTTTTTTCTTCAGAAGAAACCTACGTTGCTGCGAAAATCTGAAGTATCACTGTTACAACCATCAAACAACTTTATATAGGTCAGCCCTACTTTAAAAAAAAATGCCATCCCTTAAAATAAAGTAACTTGCATGAGGAGAAACTAAAAGACAAATAATTAAAACAACACTGGTGCAGTAGTAGTATACTAGTATGAACAGTAATTGTGCTTTAGTGTGTAAACTACACCCATAAATAGTCCAAACTGTAACCTGATGTTTGATTATAATGGACTCCCTTTATATTATAAAGGAATGTTGGTTAAATTAAGAACCTGGAAGGTGCCTTAAACTTCCCAACAGGACTTGTTGGAATGCATTTCTCTCTATTTGAAATTTGAATACGGAGCTGGAAATAAGATTTATAGAAATAAATTCAAGTAAAATACAAACTCTAAATGCTACAACTCTATGGAGAGAGAGCGTTTGATAAAGTCAATCATACAAAGAAGGATATCCAGTTCTTAAGTTTCTCCTGTATTATGATTTTGAAAGATGAAATTCCAAAAAAGATTAGAATCATGCAAAAAATAGAAAGCGCAAAAGGTAATGTGATGTGGGGATAATGTCCTGTATTATATGTTGCGAAAGCAAAGTAAGAATGTTTCAGTCCTTAAAGTGGAACTTCTGCAAGTATCACATGGTAGCTTTGGTTTGAAATTACTAATGACTTATGTATATAATTACTTGAACTTTGAAGTGAGGTTGTATCGTGTCATATTTTACTATATAATGTTTAATAATCTTTCATCATGTTTAGTTCAATTTATTGACCTAGACATTTAACATTCATCTTGAATTAGAATTAATGAAACAATTTTTTCTTTATTTACCCAACTTGTAATATCCTTTCACATTTGATGTTTACATGATCAAAATAATAATTTAGCTCAGTTTACTTTTTAGTTGTTACCGTTGGATGAGTTTTGTTATGTGATGACCTGACAGACAATTGCTTTTTATTGTTCTTTTCTTGGCAAAACCGAGATGTGGCTTTCTTTTTTTGAAGCAAAAATACAATGTGCTTTAAAAGTAGCAAAATGTTTGGATTGTAACATTTGTTTCTTTTTATAAATATCTGTATGTAGATGGTAATATCTGTATTTTTCTAAAGTGTGTTTAAATTTCCAAAAAATACTGTTCTCAGGCAAAGGCATCTAAACAGCTTTGGGTGGGTGGTATTAGCCCAGCTGTTACAAAGGAAGAATTGGAAGCTGAATTTCGTAAATTTGGTAAAATTGAGGATTTTAAGTTCTTCAGAGACCGAAATACTGCATGTGTTGAATTTTTCAATTTGGAAGATGCTACTCAGGCCATGAAAATCATGAATGGGAAACGAATGGGTGGGGAGCATATTCGTGTTGACTTCCTTCGGTCACAATCTACAAAAAAGGTAAGCTATATTTTTATATGTTCTTGTTTGCTGTTCTTCCATTTCCTTCTATTATTCAATTACCTATCAGTACACTCACCCTGATGCCTCATGACAGCACTTGTAGAGTAATTTTAAATTTTCAATTAGGTTAGTGGAGAGTGATCATTTGAAAATGATACACCTGGAGTTTTTTTTCTTGCATTAATAAATAATCCATTTTTGACTAAACTTTTTGTAAAGGTTTTTGCAGTTAAAACTGTAATTTGTCTGATTAGGTCAAACGTTTTTGGTCTGACTGCTTCTATTCCAGAATTGGTGGATTGGGTTGTTTTCGTTTTGTGTAGTTTTTTCTCTCTTTGCTTTCTGGTGTAGTTAATGTTTCCTTTGCTGATTGTTGTAGGATCAGTTGCTTGATTATGGGCAATTTCAAGGAAAAAGCTTGGGGCCTACTGATGCTTATTCTGGACAGAAAAGACCACTGGTGAGGATCCTTTGTAATGTGCATCTAATTGCAAGTTTCTCACTTTATTGTATTAGTCCTGCTCATCTGTTTGCCATTGCCTTGTTGGATGTAATGTATCGGTTTTAGGAAAACAAGGCATTATTTAGACAAGCATGCACTGCATGTAAAATGGTTAATGTTTTCTGTATACCTGTGGCTTGAACTTTGTTTGTTCTTCTTATAAATACGTTTCCTTGTATCAACAGCATTCACAGCCTCCAATGGGGAGGAAAGGCGACGGTCAACCGAGTAATATTCTGTGGATTGGTTATCCTCCTGCTGTTCAGATTGACGAGCAAATGCTCCACAATGCCATGATTTTATTTGGTGAAATTGAGAGAATCAAGAGTTTTCCTTCAAGGAATTATTCAATTGTTGAGTTTAGAAGTGTTGATGAAGCTCGACGTGCAAAAGAGGGCCTTCAAGGACGCCTTTTTAATGATTCTCGAATAGCAATTATGTATTCAAGCAGTGACCTAGTACCTGGCAATGATTACCCTGGTTCTGGCTTTTTTCCTGGAAGTAATGGGCCGAGACCTGACTTATTGCTGAATGAGCATCCATTTCGACCATTACAAATGGATGTATTTGGTCATAATCGTCCAATGGTTCCAAATAATTTTCCTGGACAGTTACCACCTAGTGGTATTATGGGACCAAATGTACAAATGCGACCTTTTGGTCCTCATGGTGGTGTTGAATCTGTTATTTCTGGCCCTGAGTTTAATGAGATTAATGCGCTACACAAATTTCAGGATGGTAGCTCCAAGAGTAACATGGGTCCAAACTGGAAAAGGCCATCTCCTCCTGCACCAGGGATGCTTTCTTCTCCTGCAGCAGGCGTTAGGCTTCCTACAAGATCAACCTCTGGTGCATGGGATGTACTTGACATAAACAATATTCCAAGAGATTCTAAACGTTCAAGGATAGATGGACCTTTACCTGTTGATGATGCCCCATTTCCTTTGAGGAATATGGACGATCGTGGATTAGCTCTAGAACAAACATATGGGATTGATCCAGCTATGGACAGAGGTGGTTCTGGTCCATATGTAAACATTCAAGGGAAGAGTCACCTTGGTCCAGTGAGCTCAAGGATTACAGCTGGAGCACATGGTTTCGTCCAACCTGATATTGATCATATATGGCGTGGAATTATTGCAAAAGGGGGAACTCCTGTTTGTCGTGCTAGATGTGTCCCGTTTGGGAAAGGGATTGGGACTGAGCTGTGAGTACAATTTTATCTGTCTTTAATCTCAATTGAAATTTGCAAATGTGAAAGAGGATGAAGGATGTAGGAAATTGGAATATTCCTGGCAATCTGTTTCTTTCTGTTGACTTCTTTTGCATTTACTTATCTCTCATTGCTAGCAAGGTGCACATGTAACATATTCTCTTTCCTCTGGGTGATGTTTCTTTTCTGCAAGATATATTTAGGTTTTATGAATTTTACTGGTTTGTGCTGCATGCTAGCTTTTCTTTTCATTTTTGTTGTTTTAGTGTATCATTAGGAAGAATGGTGTGTTTATTTTTCTTATATTTTGTTTCTGAAAAAAACTATTCTTAAATTTTATGTTTTTTTATTATATTCTTGGTAAAGATGGTAACTGACTTGCTCATTTTTTTCTTAAGCACAAACAAATGGGCGCTTAGTTTTTGGGCACTTTTACCTTGAAAGTTCTAGTGTCTTGTCCTATCGGCTGAAAAGAATACCTGTCTTTAGGGAACTGTTTTGATGTTGTAATTAAAGTTTGTTTTGTTCTTTTGCTGCAGTCCTGATGTTGTTGATTGCTCAGCTAGGACAGGATTGGATATACTCACAAAACATTATGCTGATGCAATTGGTTTTGATATTGTTTTCTTTCTCCCTGATAGTGAAGATGATTTTGCTTCATATACTGAATTCCTTCGCTATCTTAGTGCGAAAAATCGTGCTGGTGTTGCCAAATTTGTTGATAACA
Organism: Spatholobus suberectus; assembly: GCA_004329165.1. Classification (NCBI taxonomy): domain Eukaryota; kingdom Viridiplantae; phylum Streptophyta; class Magnoliopsida; order Fabales; family Fabaceae; genus Spatholobus; species Spatholobus suberectus. Next base: position 81,806,496 of record CM014731.1, on the reverse strand, counting down.
CCACCTTATTCTTGGTGCCTCCTTCTGATTTTCTTACAAAAGTTTTGAAAGTCACTGGACCTGAGCGTCTATATGGTGTGGTTCTTAAGTTTCCACCAGTGCCAAGTAGTGCACCTATGCAACAACCATCACATTTGCCTATACCGCCCACTCAGTATATGCAGCAGATTCCTCCTTCACAGACTGAATATGGTTTGATTCCTATAAAAGAGGAACAGGTTTTGCCAATGGATTATAACAGATCGTTGCATGAGGATTCTAAGCTTCCTGCTAAACCAGTCTATCCGCCTTCAGGTGGCCCCCCTTCAGTTCAGTCTGTGCCTCTAGATTATGCTCCTAATACTACTGTTGCTGGGTCCCAAGCTGGAGTTGCATTAACACCTGAGCTTATTGCAACTTTAGCTTCTTTTCTCCCTGCAACTACACAATCATCTGCCACTGATGGTGCCAAGTCAGCAGTAGGTTCCTCAACCATGAAGCCTCCATTTTTTCCCATGGCACCAAATGATGGAAATCAATCTCATTTATGGAAACAGGATAATCAAATTGCGGATCAATCCACTCATCCTCCCCAAAAGTTGAGTAGTATGTATAACATTCACAATGCTCACTATCATCCTTATCCAGCCAGCATCTGCTCCTGCTGGCAATACTGCCCAAGTGGTCTCTGGCAGTTCTCATATCCAAGATACTGCTGCTAGCCTGCAGCAGCAAGGTGCTGTTTCATCAAGACACATGTCTAATTTCATGATGCCTACTCAAAGTGGCCAGGTAGCTGTATCCCCCCATGCAAGTCATCATTATCAAGTTGACGTCTCCCCCAGCAATCAGAAAGGCTTTGGAGTGGTGCAGGGAACAGATGCCTCTGTTTTATACAATTCTCAGGCTTTCCAGCAACCTAATAACAATTCTCTGGCTTTCCAGCAACCTAATAATTCTATTGGCTTATTTAATCAAGTTAATAACGCTAATCCTTCACAGCAGCAAACTGCCATGCCATATACAGTGGACCAAGTAAACTCGGACACCCCCAATCAGCAACTTCCTATTTTCGGTGTCGGTCAAGACACATCAGAAGTGGAGGCTGATAAGAACCAGAGATACCAGTCAACATTACAGTTTGCTGCCAATCTTCTTCAACAAATACAACAACAGCAGCAGCAACAGCAAGCCCCAGGAGGACATGGACCAGGAATTCAACAATGAGAATTTTCTGTAAGGTAATCATCCCACGACTAATTCTTTCTTTTATAGATGATCCCTGCTATTCACTAACCTAGGTTGAATGTTTAATTCACATATAAAGATTCTGGCCATATTCCTTTTCTTTTCATAAATATTTATGTCATTGATGTAATGCTTCCACATGACTTTCTGGTTGCATACCTTGGTTGCAAAAGATCTGTGGGTTCTAAGCTCGAAATCCTGAAAATCATAGACGCAGCAAATATGGAAGTTTTAAGCATATGAACTTACAAAGACATAATAAACACTTGTAAACAAATATATATATGTTAGGAAGTCTGATCCAAAGTTTTATGGGGAGGATCTTAGAACAGGTTACTTGTTCTGTTTTGGGCATTTGAAGAGAAAATGCAACTGTGCAAGGCTGTAAATCATAATTTTCTTTCTTAGATAATTTGGGATTAGGGTAGGTGATCTTAATGATATCCTTTCTCCATCAGTCAAACAATGTTTGTCTGAACTGCTGTAAATGTATTTGTTTTGTCCTATTAATCCTCTAGTAAATTGAGATTTGGATCATTCATCCATTATCTCTTAGTCTTCCTTTCTCTTTGACCCCCATTATGTTTATAACTGTCATCCCCACTTTACACAGAACTTTTTTACCAATTGTCATGATATCAGAATTCCTTTAGGTTTCTTGAAAGGTTTATAATATTCTAAAAGTTCTATGTATTCATTACTGTGGGCTTGAGTGAAAACATTTGGTTTCAAGACCTCATTCTATTCAGATTCTTTGGTTTCCAAGCCATCTGCCTGTTCCATATGGGTGTGGATCCTATTTCTCTTCATCTTTGCTCTGCTACCTCATTTGGGATTTCCCTTCTGTATCTAGCTTTAAACGTCATTGTTATTATGCTAATTGTGAAATGCATATGGATGCGGAAACACTTATTTATTGTATCTTATTACAAAAAATGCATTCTACATTTATTTTTTTATGGATTTAATACAAGTGGGGTAGTTGTAGACTCACATGTTTCATAGTGATCATAATGGGATTAGGGTTTGAGTATTGAGCCACTAGTTTTTGTCATTGAACCACTTCAAACTGGTTGGTTTCTCTTGTTTTCTGCTGCCCATCTGGTTATAACAAGGTAACCTGTTAATGTTGCTTGCTAAGCTTTGGTTCCTTTCCTTCATCCAAGATATCTTCTTTGATTGCTTCATAGTCATCTGGCTAACAGCTGGAAAGTTTTCTCCAGGCATGTTAGGAAAACTCATGATTTGAATTTTAATAGAACATGGACGTTCTCACTCAAAATTTTGGGCAGTGTTTAGGATTGATATTTTTATCTGTAATGATTTGAAGAAATTCATCCTGGTTGGTCCAATTATTTGTTTTTGAACGGTGGATGCAGTAGGAGATGGATGATAGATGTTTTACCATGAAATCAATTTGCACTTTCTCTTCAATGCCAGTTACATGATGTTTTAGGTTAGGAGCCATAGCTGGTTTGCAATGGCAATTTAGTCATCATTGATAATAGGGAGGATCATCTGTTAGGTTTCTGCTTTAGAAACCCATCTTATAGAATATAATTAATAATTTGGTTATTTGGTCCTTGTGGGTAAAATAGTTTTATATCTTTTTTAGTATAACTCTCCCCATAATATTTCTGCATTACTTGGTAAAACTGTTTAATTTTGTAGACTAATTTTATTGTGTCAAGTGTCAACTGACTTATTTCTGATATTAGTAGATTAATTTTGTAGCAATCCCTGTGGTATATTACTGTTCTTGCTTTGTCTCTGATACATGTCTTAATGTTTCTTTCTGTTTTTGTTATCTTAATGTGTACATTCTCAGTTTGGTTGAATGTGTTCATAGATATCAATTATGTGACATAAAAACTTGGCGTGGTAATAGCTTATTTTCTTCTAAGTTTTGTATACCATTATTTTTTAGCTGTAGGCTGTGATCTCTCATCTCTTTTATTTTCACCCCTTGAAAGGTAGTTTTTAGGGTTGGAAATTCAGTCACTCTATAACTTATTTTATTGTGACTAGTGAGGTGTAATTTCCACTGTGTAAGAATCTTGAATGTGCTTCTAAAGATTATGTGAAGATACTTGCTGATTAAATTTGTAAATTTGGAGTTAACTTTGTTTTACTACTTCCCTAGCTAACCATAATCAAGGATTGGTAGATCAAATCAACAAATTTGGTGCCATCTGCCAATTGTGGTTTTCCACTAATTTTCCCTATGTTTCTTTCGAAATCCAATAACCCTATAACTTATTGTGACTTGTGAGGTGTAATTTCCACCGTGTAAGAATGTCAAATGCGCTTCTAAAGATCATGTGAAGACACTCGCTGATTAAATTTGTACATTTAGAGTTAACTTTGTTTACTACTTTCCTTGTTAACCATAATCAAGGATTAGTAGATCGAATCAACAAATTTGGTACCACATGCCAATTGTGGTTTTTCACTAATTTTCCCTATGTTTCCTTCGATATCAGGGACACGTAGAAATTGCAAATTCTGCTTAGGGATATGAAAGATGCAATTATATGAAGATTAATTACATCAAGATCTTGACACGGATTGAAATTTATAGGAACTGTGAATCTAATCCTAATTGGTCCACCAACTTGGTTAAGAGGAATTTTTATCTGACTAGTAGATTGTGAAATTTTAGACAGGAAACTTTAGCTGAAAACTTTAGGTCCTACCTGCACAATTTAAATTTAAGGACAATTTATAATATTAATGTGGTCACTCTCTTGCAATTGGTCTCTGTAACATGTGTTAAACTCAACCTTTTACTTCCTTGTATGAAGGCCAACTTCTAGTAAGAGTAGCGTCTATTCTTAGGAAAAGGTGTCAGGAATGCTATGGAAGGTGTCTGCATCTGCATATCTTTAATAAAATGCTATGGAAAGGCGTCAGGAATTTATCATCGTTAAAGGGATAATAAACACTTGATTTGTATGCATTCTTACGAATATTATATCAATCCTGATGGTTTTGTTTGAGGAGACATTGAAAAAAAACAGCCAGAGAACATGGGCTTGCTGTTCCATGTGTATTGGTGGGTTAGTTGGAAGTCCATTAGATATTATTACAGGCGAAAATTCAACAAGATGGAAGTAATGGTCACAACTACTTTCAAATAAACCATTAGAACTACTTTTTAACACTGGAATACTATGATAATGTATTTTTCCAAAAAAGAAAAATAGGTTTTTCCGACTTAGCTTAATGGTCGGTGAGTGTTGAGTGCCATAGTGCAGCATTCACCCTCTGTTGCTGCTCCCATTAATGCGTAAAGTTATCTGTGACCACTGACTGTTCTGAATCCCAAGGACTCCTTTATAGTAACACTTAGATCAGGTGAGAGATTGCTTAAGGCATACAAGTGCTTAGAGATTCTGGTCGTTAATAGTTCGTTGTAGATTGTAAGCGATCCATTATGATACTGATGCATTCGATGCTTCATTTCATGGTTCAGTCTTCAAATTGGTGGATTGCGTGGTTCACGGTATACTTTCGTTTAGTTATTCCCGTCGTTAAGTTCGTAATTCGTAGCACTGCAAATTTCTGCCTGATTAGGTTCTACATTAATCAAAATGGTTTTATTCGATGAATAAATGATATAAAATTATAGATTCAACGCTCTTTTAACATTGACGATTTAAATGGCTATCAAGGTCTGCCTCACCACACGAGGAATTGTTGTTGAGTGCTTAGATTTCAGGAGTGTCGGTCATATATACGTTATGGTCCTTGTACGATGTGATTTTTTTTCTTGAAACATTTCTCTGCCTCGGCTGTTAGTATTCTCGAGTCATAATAACCTTTCAATCATGAATGCAGACCCCCCGCGAAAAAATTATAACAATGTATCATATCCATGGGCTAAAATGTTAATTCATAATGGTTTTTCGCGTCTCAAATATAAAATTCATCTTTGATTTTTGAATTTTGCGTCAAGGGTGTTTCTGCGCAACATAATTATGAAGTTACTAACAATTTTTAACAGGTTTTGTCAAACCATTATATTCTAATTGTATCGTTTTTTCTATTCTTTATGGACGCGTAGGTAATGGTCGTGCTTAGGGAGATGCAAGTCCATACGCGACAAGGTGACGGCGACTTGGCGATTGTTCGACAGCCATTTTTATTTAATCATTTATTAAAGGATTTCTCTCTTTTATCAACAACTTACTCTTTCTTTTTATCATATTTGTTCGTTGCAAGCTGCGAAGGTTGGTTCTTGATTGTTGATACTGCTTAATGTACATAATTTTCATCTCAGATGTTCCAAATGGAATACGAGGATTTTTGGGCTATCTACGCGACGTGAGAAAAATTGTCCAAAATAGTGTTTGTGTTTGAAATATTTGCGAATATCAAATCCAAATGAGATTGCGTAAAAATGGGCTGTGGTTTGTTAAAATGCGGATGACTATTATGCTGGTGCGTATGTTATGTGTTATGTTTTAAAGTTAAATATGTTTCTGGTCTTTAAAAATTTATTGAATTTGGTTTTAGTGTTTAATTTTTTTTATTGGGTCAAGGCCTCGAATTTTTTTAAATAAGTGGAATTGGTCCTTTATTTTAACTTCATTACATTTTTGCTGACGTGATTAATGGATGCCATGTGGTATCCACATGTCTGTCACGTGTGATGGGATGGCGCGTGGCATTAGGGACTAAAATTACAATTTTTAAAAATATAATGATTAAAACTAATTTTGACTAAATCTTTAAGGACCAAAACCGTAGTTTTTAAAAGTGTACAGACTAAGATCAATTTTGACCAAATTTTTATAAATTGAAAACACATTTAACCATAACAATACTAATTTCTTGACACACTTGTCAAATTTTTTAATATTGAACAAATGTTTCAGAACCAAAAACACATTTTATCCTAATAATAATATTTTATTAATAAAATAATTCTTCAAATCAATTTAAACCAAAACCTAACAAAAGAAATGGAGAAGAAAACAGATGCAAAATGTGCGCATTGAAAAATAACAAATAAAACTATTACAAAAGTGAAATTGAATTGTATTGTCTCTTTTACTTTCACACTCTTATTTTTTGTAATTATTAAATATGTGAGTTAATTATTATAATAGTTAAATAATGCAAATAATAAGAATAATAATAATAAATGGGATAAAATATGTTTTGGATTCCTAAATATTTGGTTAAACTTGATCTTAATCCCTACATTTTTTAAAACTGTGGTTTTGGTCCTCAAATTTTTTAAAAAGGTGAAATTGGTCCCTTGATGTCATGTGGCATTTACGTGGTTGCCATGTGACTGATAACATAGATACCATGTGGCAGTTGTTAATTATGTCAGCAAAAATGTTAACAGAGTTATGGTGAAGGACCAATTCCACCTATTTTAAAAAAATTCAAGGACTTAAACCAATAAAAAAAAAAAGTTTAAGAACTAAAATCAAATTCAGTATTTTTTTTGAAGACTAAGAGCATATTTAATCCTATATTTTATTATTAGATGTTAACTTGAATCAATTAAATTTTTCTGGACTAAAAGAAAAAATAAACTAGAATTTGAAAATAAAGTGAGAAGAAAAATGTTAGTAACATACTCTTTAACATACTTTTTATTATAAACTGAAATTTATTAGTAATCATATAATTTTGTGGGTTTCTTCTTAATAAATCTCATTCATGATTTTGTAATTTCTAATAAATTTTAACTAATAATGAAGAGTGTATTAGAAGTATATTAGAGGGTATATTGCTAATGCTCCTCAAAGTGAGAAATAACTAGGATGTCCTTTTTAATATATATGGTTCAATATATTTTTAGTCTTTATAAATAGTGTATTTTTTTTATTTTAATCCTTATAATTTTTTTAAACACTTTTTTTTTACATTTTTCTCCGTTAATGATATAGTTCTTGCCGTTAAACTGACAAATAATTTGATCACTTTTAATATCGATTTGTGATTTTATTGTTTTAGTCACACAAAAAAATGTAAGAAATAAAAGTGTTAAAAACATTAGAGACTAGAATAATAAAAAAAATGATTTTATAAAGATTAAAGTGTTCACAAATTTTTTTACGTCAGCATGCAAGTTAACAACAAGGACTATATTATTAACAGAGAAAAAAACAAATATAATGATAGAAATAATTGATAGCTCTAATATTATACCAAATAAAACAAGGAAAAAGATAAGATTTTTTGATCTCTTACGAGGCTTGGAGTATGATGACATGATTTACTTAATGATTTAAATTATTGCAATTAAGGTGTAAAGGTGAATTGTCAAAAAAGCCCCTTATCTATATAGGATTAAAAATAATTGTTAAATATATTGTTAACATAAAAAGATGACTAGGATGGAAATCTTTAAATTATTGCAATTTAGGCATTGATAAAATTTACCCATGCGAAGATCAGGTTACTAATTACATTATACATCGTGGTTAACCAACACCAAGTTAAAATATGATAAAAACCGGTAGTGGCAATTTCATATTTTTATTTTGTTTTAATTATATTTCTTGTCCCTCAAATTTGGGTTAAGTTTGTTTTTGATCCCTCATATTTAAAAGATTTTTTTTAGTTCTTATAATTTTAAACTTGTCCACTTTTAGTCCTCATCAGAGATTAAAAAGATCACCAAATAAGAACTAAAAGTGGTTGTTTTTAAATTAAAAAGACTAAAAAAATTATTTTTAAATTTGAGAAACCAAAAATAATTTTTAGCTTAAATTTAAGGGACCAAAAAAATATTTAACCTTTCAATTTTAGATAAAGAAAGAAAATGAGTATTGTGTGATCACGAAGTTATTGTCTAGGTCATAACATGTTAGGTAATAGGGCTAGGCAATGGTCGGGTTCGGTCGGATTTGGGCCCTAAAAGCCCAATCCGCACCAAATCGACCTCTTCAATTATATGCCCATTTCTGACCAACAGAGTAATCGATTTGGGTGGGTGTGTCATGGGTAAAGCAGGTTGTGGGTGGGTCGAGTGGGTTCAAATGGTTTGGGCCATTTTTTTCGACCTCAACAAGTTTTTGACCAGGCTTTTTCTTTTTTTGCATAATTTTAGTATTGATTATAAAACTGGGCTATTTAAAATATTAAAACCAATAGCCCAAAGGCCAAATTATATCCATATTTTAATTAATTATAAATATAAAAAATCTTCTTCGTTGTCCTTATTGTTCTATCAACAGGGGTATTTTATTTAATGGGTCAAGATATACATCCATAAAATTAAACTTCAAAATCCTTTTCTCTAAAATTTAGACTACCAAGTTAAGAACGAGGGAGGGCTTTAAAGGTTATCTCTTATACCTAGTTTTTTTAACATTTTTTTACAATGTCTCGATCAGGTCAATTTTCAATGGATTAAAAAATCTTAAACCAAATCCTCTCAAATCAACCCATTTCAACTCGAAAATCTAACCTAAAATACCCGATAACCCCCCTGAAAACTGCCCAAAAGCAGGTTTTTATTTTTGGATTAGTCGAGTTCCGGTTGGGTCACGATTGCTTGCCTAGCTCTATTAGGCAGGCTCCTCCTTAGGAAATGTCTTATCAATTTCTATCAAATTGTATTGGTAAAAGTTTCTTTTCTGTGTAACCTATCTTGCTTCGTTCTTGGTATCAAAAAAAATTATGGCGCTTCTAATTTTTTTTCCTAATTCATCTAATTAAAAGTGTCCAATAAATTCACCTAAAAAACAATTTTAGCTCTATACTTTTATCACTAAAACAATTTTTGTTTGTCTTCAAATTAATCTAAAATCCAAATAGTGCAATAATGTGATATTCATACAAACTTAGCGGTATTTATAGAAAAGCTTATTGAATTAGCACATTCTTTTGACAAATGTTTCTTTTATTTTATTTTATTTTTATCCTGTCATTAGTGCAAAGCATCTAATAACTTTGTTAATAATTAATCTCTACCAAAAAAACTTGACTGATTACCTTTAATGGAGTCTCTCCTTCTTACCACATTTTTTTCATCTATGAAACTCAAACTCAAGACTTAAGAAATTTGAGTTCAATTCCACTCAGACTAATGTAATGTTAGTTTTTTTAATTAAATGTTCAATACTTTTTCTTTGTTAAATATATTAGTGACTATTGAATAATGTGACAAATACATGAATAATGTAACAAACATAAAAAGTAATAAAAATTATTGTAACACTTTGCTAAAAACATGTAAAATCTTCTTCGGCCCAAGAACAAACATTGAGAAGTAACAACTTAAGCCTGTAATTAATGAGTAAGACTCAATTAGCAACACACATTAAATTTGTGGAAGAAGACTTAAGTCTAATTCGCACAAAATACATATTTAGCTACGGATGAGAAGTTCTAAATATGTCTCGACACCGAGAACTAGTCACAAAGCTGACTTAAAAGTGCCAAGATCATACTTGTAAAGATACCTGGACATCACGTCAGAGATTCAAATACCATAGCTAAAAAAAAAAAAAAAAAACTTAGCTTGTATTAAAAGAAGAAGTAATTGCCTTGACTTTTTTTTTTTTTTTAATATAAAAATAATCCATAATTATTTGTGTGAACCGGTCCCGTTTGTTGTTTTTATTTTATTTTATTTATTATTTATTGTAGCAGTGGCAGATGTGAGCGAGGCAATACTGCAATAGCGGTTGATTGTGAAAGCGAGGAGAGCGTGCGATCGAGAAACCAGAAACATTATGGGGTTGGAATCGGTGGGAGATTTGGCGACTAACGTTATTCTGAACAAATTAGGAGCCGAAGACATTGCGAGAGTCGCGTGTGCGAGCAAGAGGTTTAGGTCTTCCGCTTCCGATGACACTCTTTGGAGCAATCTCTGCTTCCACGAACTCGCTTTGACCCAACCTGTCGATCATCTCGGAAACCCTCTCCCTTCCTTCAAGGTCACCCGCTTTTTCCTTTTCCATTATTTTTTTTCCTTTGATTTTTCGTGGAACCTCTGTTTTCGTATGATAATTATGTGGTAAAAAAAGCCCTATTTATTTGTGGATGTTGCTAACAAGGCCATTGGTTTTTTATTTTTGTTTTTTTTTTCGGGTCAGCTAATAAAGTTGTCGAGTTTGTTTTGTTCCTGCGTGGCTGCGTCTTTCAATTTCAAGCGCACGATGGGGTCATGCTTTTAGATGTCCTTGTTTGTTCTCCCTTGTGTGCTGAAAAATGACTTGTTATGTTGACTTGGTCCTATTATGAAACAAGCTAAACCTATTGCCGTGGTTAAGAGTATACTTAACCTGTTGTAGTTAGGTTATGTTTGAATATCTAATGCCGTGTGGAATGGAATGGAGTGGGACGGGATGCAATATAATGAAATTATTATTGTGCCATTGTTTAGATATTTTCTGGTGGAATAGTGTCAGAGAAATTTTAGCAACACACTCTTTGACGCACTCTTGAACACACTCTACTATTGATTGAAATTTTTTAGAAATTACAAATTTTGGTGAGTCCCAGTGTGTTAGAAAGAGGGTGTTAGAGAGTGTGTTATTAGCACTCCTCATCGGGTAAAGTCTCTGTTTCATTATTTGGGAAGTGAATAGAATAGTGAGAATTATGATTTTATTAGGATGGTTCTGTCACTTTGGGGCCAGAAAAATGAGGGTATTGGATGGAATGGCATGAAATAGACTTCATCGTGTTCCATTCCATACTTTCCACTTTTAAGAAAATTGAAACAATGATATATGATGGCATTCCATTGGTTTCCATCCATGCCTTTCTACTAATCCAATCGTAGATGTAGACCCTATTTGGATAAACTTCTCCATAAGCATTTATAGGAGAAGAATATAAGGTGAAATGAATTAAGCTGCTTCCTGAATCTAAAATCAACTTATGCACTTAGCTTTTATAGAGGCTCTCTTATCTAACTTCTCCAAAAGCTGAAATGCATAAGTTGATTTTAGCTTATGGGAGCTCAATTCATTTTATCTTCTTATTTTCTTCTCTTATAAGTGCTTATAGATAAGTTTATCCTAACAGGACCTTAGTGTACTTACTAGCATGTTTTCTTGGCACTACTTATTGAAACTAACTTTTGACTCTCCAGTATGCTGGTTGATGAACCTGCTAAATTTATGGTTATAATGTGGCAGTCTTTTTCTTTCTTATGGAGGATGTGATGGATGCTCTGTCGCAAAAAGACTTTTGATGATAGACACCTTGTGTGTGCTAAAGTTCAAATAATGTTTTTGATACAGCTAGAAATCAGACTATCTCTATATTATGCAGGAATGTTATCAAACATGGAGAGAAGCTTTTGTTATGTATCCTTGGTCTCTTGTTAAGCGTGTAAAAAGGTGCTGGGATAGAATAAAAACCTGGTTGACCAATAATTTTCCTGAAGCTGAGGCCACTCTTTGTAAAGGTGCAACTGAAGCTGAGATTCAGGAGTTGGAGAATGTATTGAAGGTGAAATTGCCACTTCCTACAAGGATCCTTTATCGCTTTCATAATGGGCAAGAAATTGCAAAAGCAGATCTGGAAACTAGTACATTTGGCAGTTCATTGGGTCTAATCGGTGGCTACTCCTTCTATAGTCATTTGGTGAATGTTTATCTATTACCTATAAGTCAAATAATCCTAGAAACTCAGCAAAATAGGCGTCGCTTGGGCTTTTTAAGAAGATCTAAGTATGTTCTTGTGGCTGCTTCGTCCACATACAGTGAAAAGTTGTTTTTCCTCAACTGTACCAATGGTCAACTATATGTTGGAACCAGGGATCTTCATACCAATAGAGACATAATCCCTTGTGTACCTCATGATCTGATTAGTTTACATCAGGAATTGAATAGTGGAGAGCAACAAGATGCCATGCTACTGTGGTTAGAAGAACATGGTCGCCATTTAGAACATGGCTTTATCAAACTTAATGACGAAGTAAATGGCAGAAGCATTAATCTTTTCCCAGAAGAACCCCCTCTTTGTTCAACTGCTGTTACTAATGGTGTGAAGGTAAAAGAGTGTATACTACTCTTTTGTACTTGCTCTATTTGCTCTGTATCTGCAGCTTCCCCCCTCCTCTTTTTGGTCTTTATGCGTTGAGGAAGAGAACAGTTAGTAACTTTTGCTCATTGATGATGCATGGGAATTCCAATTTGCATGTCTATTCACATGATCACTGGATATTTTCTTTACAAGTATTGCAGAATTCTTGCAATTCATTGTCTCTTGGAAACTTATAAGTGTTGCTTATATCTTAAGGTTCGTGCTTCTGCGTTGGTTAGCCCTGAGTTGATTGATCTTCGAGATGACCTTGAAAAGTACTATTTTGCTTATTCAATCCGCTTGTCCCTTGAACCTGAAGGATGCATCATTAATGGAATGTCCTTCAGCTCTTGTCAGCTCCATTGGAGGCACTGGATCATCCGTGCTAATGATATTGTTGTATCTGATGTCAATGGAGAAGCTGTTATAGGACAGGTATAAGTTCCCCTTTTTCCCCTCAATTTCCTTTCTTTTTTTTCAGTGTAATTATTTTTATATTCTACTGAAGTACTGATATTTAATAAATTTGCATTTTAGTCTAATTCATACTTTGGCTGTTGGAGATGTGATCTTTTAAAATTGCATCAATTGTCTTGAAATGCTAGATGAGATATTAGCTGTAAGTAGTGAGTAGCTTTCAGTGCCTGGGCAATAACTAATTTGCATTGACTTCTCTTGGATTTTACACATAACAGGATCAAAATTTAGATGGAACAGCTGATCTAAGTGCATTGTAACTGATCAAGGTCTCACTTATCTAAATGCATGGATACTTGATACTAATCTAAATGTTTGACCTGTATTTTGGTTTGTTGAATTTTTACAACCAGAAGTTTCTGTTTCAGCAGGGAATCAATTCTAGAATTTTCCCCAAAATACATAATGGCACTGCCATCGCCTTGCTATGAACTGGTATTTGTCGCCCAAGTCTAGTAAAATTTTGGGGCTTTGATGTTTGGTGCATATACTGATTGAGTGCATCCAAGTGATGTTGCTAGCTTAGTTAAGCTGGTGGTTTACTTTATAGCTTGCAAGCAGATGAGTCATCCTTAGGTTCAACTTTGCAAGCCAGATAAAAGTTGTACTGATTTAGTGGTTCCAATTTCCATAAGTCGCAAAGGTTTATAATTCATAGTTTTGGAACTTGGAAGTATGTCTTAGAACTTTCTTTTTATTAGAAAACAAAGAAAACTCTCTTCATCTTTTTAAATCCAAGTAACTTTAGTGAATAAAGTGGTCAAAGTGTCAAACTACTGAGTTCTATGAATATGTCCCTTGCAGTTTCCACTTTTGCGTCCGGGTGCTAAAGAATTTGTTTATCAGAGTGGCACGCCTCTACCAATACCATCAGGGTTCCATTGAAGGTTCTTTTACATTTATACCTGGCAGGTATGCATCTACGTTATTTTAATTCTTGTTTGTGACAAGTGATTTGGTTATCTATGATTAGTTAGGCAATGTAAGAATCTGTGATATGGGGATATTGAGGAAATTCCTAGAACAAGTTCACATGAACCTTTTTTTTTTTTGGTCTGATACATGAAATACACATGAACTTTGTACTTAATGAATTGGGTTTTGTGAAGGCTGACTATAATCAGAGTGTGTGTGTGTGTGCGTTTTTTTTTTTTTTTGGTGGGGGAGGGTGTTGAAGATACCTACTGGAACTTATGGGATGAAATGAAGATCTGGTGGAAGAAACTTTCAGATAGCAGGAGGTTTAGGGACTTCAGAAAGGCTAAGTCGGGGAATGGATCCTATGCAATGACTTTAATATATTTTATCAATATAATATATTTCTACTTTAAAGTTGAGGTTTAAAAGAATAAATGGTGTGATCACAACAATTGACCTTGTCAAAGATTTTTTAAAACTTAAGAGGATTTGCTCCCGGTGAAAAGTAGATTGTGCATGATGGGCAAGGTAGGGAAACATGAAATTGTCCACAAAAGTGAGGTCTGTGGTGTGCCTTCCAGTGTAAACGAGGCTGTGTTCAATGTTGTTTCTGCATGCAGCACCCATATGGCGTCTACTACTAGAGTTAGTACTGTTTGTATAACTAGTATCTTTTAGATACGCCCACGTGAACCACATTTGTCATTCAAATCTCAATGTTTCCATGGATGATATGGGGACGCCTTTATTTGCAAGCATCAAAACCCATGCATTTGACACTCGAAGGAATAAAATTCAATTGTTATTGTCAGTGAGCTAGTGTTTCTTGTTTTTTATTCTGATTTCAGATTGGCAGACCCAAAAGGAGCCCCTTTTCTGGCTACAGTGGCACGTTTCCCGCTCCAGCTGCCAGACTATATTTTCTGATTTTGATTCTGGACGGTATTGAAGAATCTCTAATGGCAATTGCAGCTCTCGGATATTGTGTTTGGGTGCATTATGTCACTTTCGTGAGAGTTGCTTGGTTGTTGAGAGTTTTTTAAGTTGGACCTGCACTATTTCCCCATCTATATATCTATCTATCTGTATTTAGTGTAGTAATCTTAGATTTCTCGCGTTGTTGACCTGTCTCTTAACTTTCTAGCCTTCATTCATTGTATAAACCCGTATCATATGTGCATGCAATTCAATGATACATACTTAGTATTGTCATCTATACCGTTATGCAAACGTGTGTGGAGTGGTGGCTACCTTTTTTATTTTTTTTTGTGTATGTGGGCTCATGGCGGTGGTTTGAAATGTAATATTTACGATGCGATGTTAGTGGTTAACGTAAAGGATGTCAGAGAATCCGATTCATATGCTTTTGTTCTCAAAAGTGAATGTATTATTCCAGTATCAAAAAAGGAAAAAAAGAAAGTGGATGTATTTATTCTGGTATTTATTCTGGATAACGCACAAGAACCCGCGTTGCAAAAAGTTTTCTTTTTCTGCTTCCAGTAAATACTTTACACCGCTGCTTACAAAGTCGTGTTGCGTAATACGACACCAGAGTCTTTCTCACAGCACGTTTTTTTAATGAATATACTCTGAGAAATACGTTTTTTTGGGAATATAATGGTCAAATTTCTTCCCGTCTTTGTTTTTTCTAAATAAATATGAAAATAACTTTATTAATTTGATGTTTATCACAAGTAAAGTAGATAAAAATTTTGTCTCGTTAAAATTTAATTGATGTCTATCATAATTCACGTGAGAAGTGAAGTGGATACAAAATTTGTTACGTGAAAATTTAATATGGGAATATTTTTGGTAATTATATTCATTTTTTTTTTTTTTTTCTTATTTCTCTCTCTCTTTTATGCCTCGTTTGGTATGCATGATGATCATGGGAGGAAGAGGAAATTTTTAAATTCCATTGTTTGGTTTCATAGAAATAAGTAAGGAAATTTTTAAAATTTTTATGGGTCTTACTACTTATTTTCACTCTATTTTTCATCTATTTTCATTCACCTATTTATCTTTCTCTTATTTCTCATCTATTTCTCTCAAACCAAATAACTTAAAATTTCAAATTATTTTCTATCTATTTCTCATTTCTTAACTTATTTCTCATCTATTTTCATTCACGCTATTTCTCTCCTCTCTAGCAAACAAAATCTTAATTACACTACTTATTACATTTTTCACTTTCTCTTTTTTTTTCACCTTCCTTCCTATACCTATTCACCTTAAACTTATGGTGAACATGAAACATTTTTGTATTTTCTTATGTCAATTTTTTTTATCCTTATTATTAAATTTTCAAATCAATTAATCATATGTTGGTTTTTTTTAAACATTAAATTAAATGACATTTATCATGTTTTGGAATTTTAAAAAAATTATATATTATTATTTAATTCGAAAATTTAATGTTGTGCATATAAAAATCTTGATTTTAGTTTTATCTTTTCAAAAATACTATTACATCAATCATATTTAATAGGTAAAGAAAATAAATTATCTACAAAAAAAAGGTAAAAAAAATAAATTATAACAAAAATATTATCACGCACAATCTGTGTTCTGAAAACCGGACTGGATTGGCTGATTGAACCAGAAAACAAGGTGAACCAGTCACCTGACTGGTTCAAATAAACCACAGAACCGGCCTAAAAAAACCCGTCAAAGAACCAGAAAACTGGTCAAGAACCGGCCAAAAACCGGTTCACAATGAGTCAAAGAAAAATGCTTAATACAACATTATTTTGATTTTTTTTCTTAAAAAAATAAAAACCAACCTAAAATATTTATCATTTTATTTTTTATTTTAAATATAAACTTGTTTTTATTAATAAATGTTGATGTGTATAGTTAAAAATTATACTTAAGTATCATGACATATTTAATTTGCAATTTTGTAGTTATTGTAAATGTAAAGAACCTATAAAATTATGTTTTATTTTTAATTTTTAGTATTATAAAATTATGATATTATGTTTTTTTAATATTATTTTATGTATTATTTAATTATTATTATTATTTTATTAATACCGGTTCGACCATGGTTGAATCCTTGAACCAGTGTCTTGACCAGTTCAATGATTAGTTTGATTTTAAAAACATTGAGCACAATAATGTTTTTTTGGTACAACGCACAATAATTTTTCCTATCCATATCCATACTATGATGATAATAAAAAAAATGTTTAGAGTGATTATTTAACTTAATGGGAATATTTAAGAATAGTTCTCTTAGCATAAAGAAGTATTTAATATTTTCTATTTAATTATTAAAATGAATAAATAAATGTATAAATACTAACAGAACAATATTGAATATGTTTTGTTTACAGTCTATAAATCATATATTTAATATTAAATGTAATAACTTTTTATGACACTTTTATAATTTTATTTTTATTATTTCTTCTTTGCTTCAACTATTTTATTATACACTTCTCTCTTATAAAAGAATTATATAAATATAATTTTTCTAATAATGATAAGTATTGATGAATTTTTATTTAATTATTTAATGAATAAATAATTTTTAATTATTTCAAAATCAAAAAAGGAAAATATTAAATGTGTTTAAAATTTTAACATATTTTAGCATTTTCTATTTTAATCCCATTAGAGCATCTTTAACAAAGGATCGTGGGGGTTGCTTATACTTAAGCAACCGTATCTTAAATTTAGTCCAACATTGGAGGATGCAAACGTGGCACAACAGGTTCCTTAAAATTAAGGAACGCATCTTCTATAAGCATCTGTATCTTAACATTAAAAAAATCATTTTATCCAATCAACCACCATTGCAAAATTGGTGCGAAAATACCGGTGATGAAGAAATAAAAAAAAAATAGAGGTAACCGAAGAACCAGATTCAAAATTGAAAAAAAATCATAACTTTTAACAAACCAGTCCAGAACTAAATTACAAAAAATTATAATAATGACTATTAAAAAAGATTACAACCAAAAATTTATTCACAAGCAGAGATCGGTGTTGGGGGAGGTGAGATCGGTGCGTCGATGGACGTGGGCAGAAAGATCGGTGCCTCGGTGGACCTGGGGAACTAGATCGGCTGTTGATGGTAGCGAGGAGGTAGATCGACGTGGTGGTGGTTGCAAGGAGCCATATCGGCGTAGCAGTGGAAGAAAAGGGAGAAAATCACGTCGGACTTGGGAGGGGGGAGAGGATCGTGACGAGGTTAAGGGTTGTGGGGAAGGAGAGGAGTGGGGCCAGGGGAGAAGCGTGGTTGGAGGTAGGGGGAGTGGAAAAGCGCCATGGGAAGGAGAGGGTGGGGGAGAGAGGACGCGCCATGGTTGGGGGCAGAGGGAGAGAAGAAATTGGTGGGGAAGATGAGGAGTAGGGGGACGGGATTGGACTCGTGGGGGTGGGGTCGTTTAGGCCGGGGGGCGTGGGGTTTCGGGAAGGAGAGGAGAAGGTCATTTTGGGGGTGGGGAAGGAGACGGAGCTTCTTCGTTGGGGGGGGGGTGGGGAAGTGAGAAGAAGCACATTGGGGGTTGGAGAGTCAGGCATTGAAAGGGGAAAAATGAGAAATTTTTGGGGAAGGAGTGACTGAAGCTTTTGGTGTAGGTTTTTGGGAAAAAGAAAAAATAATAAGTTATTGGAAGAGTTGAACGTTAAAAATGAACGTTAAAAAGGGGACGGTGAACGTTAAATGAACAAACGACACACATACAGTGGTAATTTTGAATACGATCATGTACGTAATGACATCTCAACAGTTGAAGTATTTAATGGTCCTTTTTCCAATTTTGCTACGACATATCTGCAAAGAAAAGCACATCTTCGTGATAATCAAATCCATCGCCAACTTTAAGCAGACTTGGTTGAATATATTTGGGAACGTTTTGGACATGAAGATAATGAAAATGAATTTTTATGTAATGTTATGTATTTCTCATAATTGTGTATTTTTCTTAATATAATGTTATGCATTTCTCGTTATTTTTAATTATAGAATTTTATGAAATTGTCATTTTATTTATTTATTGTGGTATTAATTAATGAATTTGTATTTTTATTATAATTATTTAAATTTAATTAGGTATATTAATTAAAATAAGTGTATTAATATTTTAATTTAACACAAAATAAAGTGCAAATAAAAAATTATAAAAATGTGGATTGTTTAAGAATTGCTTAAAATTATATGCATTAGACCAAAATATATATAGATTGCTTAAAATTACTTAAAAATAATGTGGAGCTGTGAGACCCATTTAAAAAACCCAAAATGAGTTCTGATTTTTTCTCCACTAAAGTTGCTCTTGTTGCTAAATCTTAACTAGTGCAATCATTAATGAATAATATTATATACTTTTTTAGGTTTGACCACCCTGCAGGACTCGAGATTTTACAAACTATTATTTATAATATATTTGTTAACTTTTATAATTAGTTTCTTAAAAATTATATTATTGATGATTTTTTATTGGTCAATAATATAAAAGATTTTTCACTGGAAGTGAATAGTAATTAAATTTAGGGTTAATTATGTTTTTGGTTCCTCATTTTTTGTCGATTTTTGCTTTTAGTCCCTCAAAAATATTTTGACTAGTCATAGTCCCTCATAAATTTTTCGTCTGTGTTTTTAGTCTCTGCCGTTAACTTGAACCGTTAAGTGATAACGTGGCTCCACATGGGCTGCCAAGTGGCTTGTCCACGTGAACTACTAGGCTGACGTGACAACCACGTGGCAATTTTTTTTAGAAAAAATTGATAAAAAATGTAAATTATAAAAATGGTCCCTCATTTTACACAATTTACGTTTTTAGTCCCCCAAAAAATAGTTTGACTGGTTTTAGTCCCTCAAAATTTATCATTCATGTTTTTAGTCCCTCTCGTTAACTTACACAGTTAAACTTTAATAATTAATCAATTAATTATTATTTACACTCATTCAAGTTTTTTCCTCAAAATTTATTTTAACCAATAATTTATTAATTAATTATAGCTCAAAAGTTTATCACAACACTTCTCTTACCTTTTCATCGCTAAGTTTCGATAATTCAAGGTATTCGTAATCTCTTATGAAAAGACTAGCAATCTAACCTCTTTGATTATTCTTTACAAATAATCTTTTTTTTTCTTTTTTTGCATTTTTGTTGTGAAATAATGTGTAAAATAATAATATGTGAAAATAATAATTGATTAATTATTAAAGTTTAACTGTGTAAGTTAACGAAGGAGACTAAAAACATGAATGATAAAATTTTAAAGGACTAAAACCGGTCAAATTATTTTTTGGGAGACTAAAAACGTAAATCGTGTAAAATGAGGGACCATTTTTATAATTTACATTTTTTATCATTCTTTTTTAAATTGCCACGTGGCTGCCACTTCAGCCTAGTAGTCCACATGGCAAGCCACGTGACAGTCCATGTGGAGCCACGTCATCACTTAACAATTCAAGTTAATGGTAGAAACTAAAAACATAGACGGAAAATTTATGAGGAACTATGACCGGTCAAAATATTTTTGAAAGATTAAAAACAAAAATCGACAAAAAATGAGAGACCAAAAACATAATTAACTTTTAAATTTAATTTTATTCATGAATTTTTTAACAAATAATTTGAATGCGAATGGACGATAACATTGAACAGAAAAGAGAAGAAGAAAGAGAGGAGCTTTGAGGTGATATGTGTTATGTAGCGTGTGTTAACTGTTAAGTCGGAACCTGGAAGCTGGAATCTCTGACACACACTGCGCATAACAATTTCTCTCTCTCTCTGTTACGCGTGTGTTGAAAAGTGGTGCTGTTGTTGGCAATTGGCATGTGCTGTGCGTGTTGAAAAGTGTGGCTGCATCTCTCTCCCATCGAAGGCAACTTTCTTATTTCCACCCTCCATCTACATCAAATCGAAGGTACTACTACAAATCTCACTTCCTCTCTCCCTCTCTCTCTCTTCCTTTCAACTTCGAGTCTTGTTCAACTACACCAATATGAATTAATCATGAATGAAATGCTCGCTTTCAAGTTCAACCCACACAATTGAATTTGATTTGTATTGTAGTGTAGGTAGGGTAAGGGTTGGTGGCAATGGACAAGGACAAATCCCCTCGTCTCCCACCCCCACCCCCACCCCCTTCTTCCCGTTACGTCAAATCAGAACCGAGCGCTGCCACCTCGGATTCCGGTACCTTCAGCCACGACATCAGCGGAATGCCCGACGATCCACCCAAAAACAGAGGCCACAGACGCGCCCATTCCGAGATTCTCACCCTCCCCGACGACATCACCTTCGACAGTGATCTCGGCGTCGCCGCCGATGACGTCGACGAAGACATACTCTCCCTCTACCTCCACATCGATTCCTCCCCGCTGCCTCAAGAGGATAACAACAACGTTGGTAACGAAAGGGCGAGGGTCAGACACCAACATAGCCACTCCATGGACGGGTCCATCCAGCCGGAGATGCTCGTCTCCGGCGTGGATTCTAAGAAGGCAATGTCCGCTGCCAAGCTTGCAGACCTTGCCTCACTTGATCCCAAGCGGGCTAAAAGGTACTACCTCCTACCTCCATTAATTAACTTGTCTCTCATTTATTCTCGCTTTCTCCCTCTTTAATTTCATGATAAATGTGTGTGCGCCATTAGTCAAAATTTAAGTGAAGGCATCTGTATAATTGACAAACTGGTTCTTAATATTGTCTTCAAATTTCAAATGGACAGATAAAAATTTTCTGAAAAACTCATTCTTCAAAAGGATCAGAGCTAGGTAGTATTGTTTCTATTGTTCATGGGCGAAATACGAATCCTTGGTTTTTTTCCGTTGTCTTTAGTCCAACACGGGAACTGGGCGTCTAATTCTGTTGCCTAGTGTTTGTTTCTGAATTGATTTTACATACCAATTTCACAAGCAACCCTCCCTGGTCGTGATCTCTAGGTTTTCTGCATGGTTTTTGCCTCCTGATGATTTTTGTATTTTTGTGCTTCATTTCTCAGTCATAGTTGTGGTGACATACTTATCTCTTGTAATTGCATTGTTTGGCACGGATGGTATTGTAGTGTGTCTACATATAGTCTCAAATGTCAAATCCATTGCATAGACATTGCCTTACTTCAATAATTCTGGCAAAGACTGCAGCTTCAGGGCAGAATTAGGTCCAGAATCAATGTTGAAGTAGGAACGAGAAAATAAGGATTTTGGGTTTTAGAACCTCTCCACATGATTTCTTTTCTGTTGAAAAATACTGCTGAAATTGTAGTACGCCTAGGGAATAACTTAATGCTTGAAGGCCTACTTGTACTAAGAAAATGTCTCGCTCGTGAATTTAGTAAACACTGCTAACAGTAAAAGTTACAATGAAACTTGGTTACTAGAAAGAACTGTTTTAGAATATATTTTAACCCATATAAAAACACCCTACAGAAAATTCTACATAATTTCAATAAATAAAATGCTTAACATTATAAAAATTACAGTAAAAGAAACTGCATATTACTAACCCTTTGTCTTGCATCATTTAGTTTTTAAGACAAATTAAGAATTATGTACATTGGACATTATATTGTATTAGTTTTCATGCATCAGTCATCATTGGTATTAGTAGGTTTTTAAATCTTTTGTGATTGATATTTATATGCATTTATCCTTTTCAATGTGGCATTGCAAATCCTGTTAAGCTTCCAAATTGTTTTTAAGCAAAACACTAAGGTAGGAAAGGCAGCCACCGAGTCACATGTAAACTCAGTATATTAGGGGAAATACTTGGGAGGATTAAGATTGCAAGTTTGTGAAAATATACTAATAGGAAATTGTCGAAATTATCAATTAAAAGGAATATGTGAACTGTGAACCCCCTTTTGCCATTGGTAGACTTGCTGTTGCTCTGATCACTTTTGAGTCTGTAAAGCTATGGGCACTTTGGCACTGTAAGTGTTTATGCTAGGTTTGTCTATAGGTTATTAGTTAAAATCAACTTATACCTATGTTTTTGCTTCATGTTGCATAGCAATTACATTACTCTATTGCCAATTGTGGTTTACATTGTTGAATTTAGTGGCATTTGTCACTGTCTTTACTTCTTGGCAATAACTGTATGGGTTGCGCATTAATATAGTTTTGGAAGTTCTGGTGTGGTTACTTTGTGAAAAGCATTATTGGTCATGGTTATTCTGTTCTCAGTTTCTCATTTCCTGCCTTTGCACTTTTCTGTCCACTTTGCATGGGGTTGTTGATGAATTTTGTGGAATAAATTGCTTACATTTTTTCCTTCCTAGTCCGTTGTATATATGTGGCATTTCTGTATTCCTAGTCCGTTGGACACACTTGCCCCTCTTTGTTCACGCCTACATTTTAAAATTGGAGGGTGTACTGTCTGTCATACTTTCTTGGTTTAAAAACACTTTCCACCAATCTTTTTATTAAAAGTAAAAAAACCTTACCACCGTGGCTAATACTGCTAGTTGTGTGTGATAGGATATGGGCAAATAGACAGTCTGCTGCAAGATCAAAAGAAAGGAAGATGCGCTACATTTCCGAGCTTGAAAGGAAAGTGCAGACATTGCAAACAGAAGCAACATCCTTGTCTGCACAATTAACTCTGTTGCGGGTAATTCCTTAACTTATCATCTTCATCTTATGTTTTATACTTTTCTGTTCTATTCACTTCTGTCAACTTGTAATTATAATCAATGTATTTTTGTCTCTTATGAGCAGAGAGATACAAATGGACTGACTGCTGAGAGCAGTGAGTTGAAGTTGCGGTTGCAAACCATGGAGCAACAGGTTCACTTGCAAGATGGTAAGCTCATGCTGTTAATAAACGTTTGAGGCTATTGCTCTACCTTTTTCTTCCCTTATCTTTCTCATTTTAAAATACAATGAATATTGGCAGACCATTGTAAGCCATAAAACTTGTGACCTTTCTTGATATATAATTTTACCTTAATTTATGCTGAGCCAAAGATTTGATCAACTTTGTTCTTTTTTTTTGGAGGGAGGGGGGTGGAGGTGCTCCGTAGCATGTGTAGGTAATCAGCAATGTGAAAATAGTGGTTAAATTAATAGAGCTTTCAATTTATTTCAAAACAAGGAAGGGAAAATCTAAAACTGATTATGTTATATGTTTGTATATTGCTACTCGGAAATTAGAATTTATCTAAGTTGATGAACTAATATGTAGTATTCTGTTTTCACCTTACATTTAAGGTTTATGCTTTTCTTTTATGACATTAGTAAGACTGCCCTTGGAATTAATGCATCCGTCAAGCCACCTTCCTAGGGTAAAGCTGGCTGCAAAATTTTGTTGGTTGATTGGTTGGCTTCTTGGGTGCATTTGAAACGTGCTCTTCCGCTTGGAAATGCGATTTCATAATTTTGTTATGAATGTGTTTTAAATTTACCTGTGCATGGAGAGTTTATCCTGATTTTAGTTCCTCTGTTACAAGAATTAATTCATCGTTTTTTTACCTCCTGCAGCATTAAATGATGCATTAAAAGAGGAAATTCAGCATTTGAAAGTACTGACTGGACAAGTTATGCCAAATGGAGGACCTATAAACTTTGCTTCATTTGGTGGGGGGCAACAATTCTATCCCAACAATCAGGCCATGCACACTCTTTTAGCTGCTCAACAGTTTCAACAACTTCAAATTCATTCCCAGAAGCAGCATCACCAACTTCAGCAGCAACAGCAGTTTCAGCAACATCAACTTCAGCAGCAACAACAGTTTCACCAGCATCAACTACAGCAGCAGCAGCAACAGGAACAGTAATATCAACAAATGGGGGACTTGAATAGGGAGGGGACACAAAGATAACCCTTCATCAAATGTAAATCCTTCAGCGGTTTTTATAGACTTCAAATTGCCTTCTCTTCTTCATAACTTTTAATTACCCTTTCTCTTGTGTTTAGAGTTGTTTAGGTCGCAGTCTTGTTATATTTCTTATCCATGAACAGTATAGATGGTCCTAGTTAGAGATTGAGAATTATGCATTGCATTGTATCTTGGAAATGTAAAATTCTTTGGCACCTTTGGTTATGGATCTGCGGGGCGGATTTATATTTGTCAAGTCTTCTTTCAATTGCTTTTGCCTACGCTACGGCTATGCGTGCAAAAGTGGCCTGTTTAGATTAATAATCATGTTGTCTCACAATTTCCGCCGGAATTGCTCTATGTTCCCCTAAACTAGCATCCAACTGAAACACTCGATGCACATAAGTTTACGGTAAATTATACAGGTGTTTTTGAATTTAAATAAAATTTATATAAAAATAAACTAAAGAGAATAAAAAAATGTTTTATTATTAATAATGTTTTTTATTATATTAAAAATTAAAATTAAAGATAAAATCTTTAAAATTAAAAAGGAAATTATTTAAATTAAGATATATTATCTTTATCGACATAATGTGTTAAAATTTTAAAAATTATTATTAAGCTCAATTTAAGAATGAGATTATAATAATTTTAAAATTCAGAATATCCAAAAATAAAAAATGTTTTTAATTTGATGTAGTATATCAAGATTTAAATTAAAATAATATTTAATAGGAATAAAATTATAAATAAAAATAAATGTTCACTGTAGGAAAAGTCACATAAATTAATAGAGGCAAATAGTTTCCTGAAACACTCTCATTCAAAAATAGAGACTTAGATTTATAATATAAAGGTGAATTTATATTTCAGAATGAATGATTATTCGAGCAGAAAAATCTTCTTAATATATTCTTTTAAACGTTTTTTTATACATTTAAAAGATGTACTTGATGTTTGAAATATTTAGATGTTCTGATGGAATAATTAATAGTTATTATAGTTATGTTTGAATTATTTATATATTTTTATTTTTAATATATTTGGTGAGTTAATTCATGGGTGATTATATATATATATATATATATATATTTAAATTATGGTAGTTGAATCCAACTCAATTCACTAGCTCAGCTCAGGTAGGATATAGTTGGATTAAGATTTTCAATCCACTTTTAAAACATATTCAACCCAATTCAAGTTGTTTTTTAGCAAGTTAAGCGCGAATTGAATTGAGTTGGATTAATCCATTTTATCACATTTACACATGGTCTCATGATCACAAGTATAGCTTGGTACATGAACTTATATTCACGGATGGTTTGTTAAGCAAGTTAGGACTAGATAATATGCTAGTCCATTAAACACATGTTTATTTCGCCTAAACCATTTAACCTATAGTTATAAAAGTTGGATTCGCAAGTTATTGGGCCAACCCACATTAAATATAAATAATTGTTTTATTATTTTCAAATATGAATTATTGTTAGTCTAAGACATTTTTTAACTTTATCGATTTTTTTTTATAATTTTGCAAGTTTTTCAACTAATTTTTTTATTTTTTTGAACTTAAAAAAAATATTTTTCAGTCTGCATTCCAACCCACTAACTCATAGGATAAGTGAACTGAGGGGAAACAATACAAAAAGAGACCTATTTGATTTAACAGATTAACCCAATCTGATTTATTTAAATGCAAGTTATTGTGAAGCGGTCTATACAGACCCAGTTAACCCATATTACCGGCTACATTCCCAAGTCATAGAATGTATGAGCCAACTGCTTCTGCTATTTCTCTTTCTCTTTTCTTTGTTGTTGGATTTTACCCTTTTTGCTTGCGAGTTCCTTTTCTCTTAGTTATGTAACCCTGTGATTGTGAAAGTAATTATGAAATTGGTGCCCAAAAAGAAAGGAACGCCAATTGTGCTCCACTCCACAACGTGAGAAGGAAACCCACCCAGCAACGAAGAGTAGCAGAAACAGAAACAGAGAAAGTCCATTCCATTGGTGAGTGAACGAAGGTTTAATCATTCCATCCTTACTATTTGTTTCTAATTCCCTTTTTTCTTTGTAATCATAGATAATTCATTCAATTATTAGGGCATCTCCAAAAAAAAAAAAATCCCAAATGCTCCCCATATGTTTAACAAATTGTCTTGTACTAGCTTTTGCTCATGGGTGTTTCGAATGTCATAAAGATTGGAACTTTCTGCACTTCAATATTCCAACTTCCCGAAATAAGTGTCTGGTTGGTTAGTGCTATTAACTATTGTATTTGAGGGTTTATTATTCCAGTAGTTATATTTAGAGTGTTATTTATGTTTGATTGAGTGAATTCCTCTTTGGCCAACTTGTGATGTATGCTTTAAATTCCTAGTTGTGAAGACAAAGAAGATACTGAATGGTGAATACTGTTTTCTTACTCACTGATGGTGATTAGCCTATTTGGATCTCAGATAAAGTTTTTAGTATTTATTTGTTGATATTATACAGGTGAACTCTTGGATCTTGTGTGTAAATTCATGAAAATAAACTTATAGAAGCTGAGGTTAAGAGTATTCATTATTTTATGGTAGAATTATTGTCTTTTTTGTGTGTTGTTTTCCTATTGCACATATAGTTCTTTATATTTTGATGATGTGCTCATCTGGTGAAATGTTATGCTATGAGATAGTAATTAGGTAGAAATAGTTGATTGTTGCTACTATAGTAGTTGATACCAATTCAAATATTCTTGTAAGATGAAAAATGCTTGTGCAGGTTTTTGAAGTTTTAAAAGCTGGCTTCATGGAGGATAGAAATAACTGTGATGAATGTTGGGAAAGCAACAGTGTAGATAATGGTGCTGAATGCATGGAAGAAGTAGATGAACTAGACATAATTATGCATGATAACATGAATGGGGATTTGGTACCTTGCGAGCCAGCACCAGGAATGTCATTTTCTTCCAAGGAAGCTGTTAAATCATTTTATAGGCAGTATGCTTCTAGAATGGGATTTGGTTTCATTGTAAGAAACTCTAAAAAAGGACGTGATGGAAAGTTACATTACTTTATACTAACATGTTCACGAGAGGGAACTCGTGTGCCAACCACTTTGAAGACATTGCCCACAATCAAGAATAATTGTGAAGCCAGAATTACAGTTTCCTTCAAAGATGGACTTTGGTACATAATGAAAGCGGTACTTGACCACTCTCATGAACTTAGCCCTACAAAGGCAATGATGCTCAAAGTAAACAAAAACACTAGCATGCACATGAACAGAACAATAGAAATCAATCATGAAGCAAAGGTCGTGATGAACAAGACCATCCAATCCTCTTGCTTGTGATGTGGGAGGGTACGGAAATTTATCATTTGTTGAACAAGATGTAAGAAATAATGTTCAGAAGGAAAGACGTACAATTGGCAAGGAAGGTGATGGTAAGGCTCTAATGAGTTATTTTTTAAGCATGCGGGAGCAAAATTGTAATTTCTTCTACAATATAGACTTGGATGATTTTTTTTGTGTGAAAAATGTATTTTGGGCTGATGCAAGAAGTAGGGCAACATATGATTCATTTGGGGATGTGGTTACTTTTGACACAACATGTCTAACAAAAAAGTATGACATGCCATTTGTTTCATTTGTTGGTGTCAATCATCATGGACAATATGTTTTATTGGGATGTGGTCTACTTTCTAGCGAAGACACAGAGTCATTTGTGTGGCTGTTTGAATCCTGGCTTCGTTGCATGTCAGGCAATCCTCCAAAAGGTATAGTGACTGACCAATGCAAAGCAATCCAAAATGCAGTTCAGCTAGTCTTTCCAACAACCCAACATAGGTGGTGCTT
Organism: Spatholobus suberectus; assembly: GCA_004329165.1. Lineage (NCBI taxonomy): Eukaryota > Viridiplantae > Streptophyta > Magnoliopsida > Fabales > Fabaceae > Spatholobus > Spatholobus suberectus. The sequence goes on along the minus strand of CM014731.1, from coordinate 81,778,242 downwards.
ATGGCATATAATGAAAAAAATCCCTAAGAAGTTGAAAACAAACACTGAATATAATAAGAATATAAAAAATGCCATGAAAAGTGTAGTTTATGATACCTTCACAGAAGCTGAATTTGAAGATCAATGGGGTGATTTCATAAAAGCATTCAACTTAGAAGACAATGAATGGTTGAGTGAGTTGTACAAGGGGCGAAGCATATGGGTTCCAATGTTCTTAAAGAAGGATTTTTGGGCGGGAATGTCTACCACTCAACGAGGTGAGAACATACATCCTTTCTTTGATGGATATATCAACTCAACAGCATCTTTGCAACAGTTTGTTCAACTGTATGATAATGCCCTCCATGCCAAGGTAGAAAAAGAATTTGAAGCAGATTTGCGGTCATTCAACACTACTATTCGTTGTGGGTCAAATTCAATGATTGAAAAGCAATTTCAATCTGCTTATACCCATGCAAAATTTAATGAGGTGCAAGCTGAATTTAGAGCAAAAATTAATTGTTGTGTGTCCCTTAAGCATGTGGAAGGTAGCATTTGTACTTATGATGTGTTGGAGGACATAATAGTTGGAGGACAACCAAAGGAAGCTAATTTTGAGGTAGTATTTCATCGTGACAATCATGATTTTAGCTGCAAATGTTTATTGTTTGAGTTTAGAGGTATTATGTGTAGACATTCACTTATTGTATTTGCACAAGAAAGGGTGAAACAAGTGCCGTCAAAGTATATTTTGCCAAGATGGAGCAAAAATATAAAACGGAGACATTCATATACTAGGAGTAGTTATGATGTGACACATTTGAAGCCACAAATGCAAAGGTATGACAATTTATGCAAGGACTTTTATGAGATTGCAGAAGTTGCTGCAGAGTTTGAGGATGTTACCCATTTCCTCCAAAATAGCTTGCATGATTTGAAAAGGCAGGTGCAATCCATGGCTCTATCCACTCGCAGGCCTTCATTCTTACCTAGATAGGAAGAAGCGAAAGAAAGATCCAACAAACAGGTAAAGTCACTCTGCTGCCTTGGCTGTTCCTTTACGCTTGCTTCTAGGTGAAAAGGGAGAAGAGGGATGGGAGGGAAAGTAAAGGGGATTGAGGGAAGGAAAAATATTCATCTTAGGTTTTACGCTGACTTGGATTTTTTGCTTTTTTTGGTTAATGTGGCACACCACCTTAGATGGCATAAGTATATTATTGGTATGCAAATATCATTTCTGTATATAATTTTAGATGTCCAAATATTTTCCCCTCTTCTAATCTTACTGCCAGTGTGCAACTGTAGATTTTTATATTTCCGTTTCATGTTTGATGTATGGTATAATTTAATCAAATAAACTGATTATCACTTTTGAATCATCTGGATGTTCATGAAAATGCTATCTTCAGTATGTAATAGTTAACCACAAAATTTAAACCACCTTCCTATTTTGATCTGAAAATTTTATCTTACAAAGTGATCAGTTTTGTGCCATAATATATGCAATTTCTGCTGATTCTGCATATTAGGGACATACCTGTATTTGAGATAGATGGATATGTATGAATTTATTCAAAATCTGAAAAGCCTTTTAGAAACCAAACTGGAGTAATTGGAAATACCCATATGCTGAACAATACACATCAACTTATCTGAGCAGGTCTGCAGGACGGAATGGAAGAAAATCTAGAAACATCACTTTTTTTTTTTTTAATCAAATAACAACAGTATCAGATAGAATTGTTTGGGGAAATTAGAATTCGACAATGAGTTGGCCTCTACTTACAGATATAGGAGATCATGGATTGGGTTTCAATTTTGCACCTGTACCCCTATTCTCAACTCTTCCTCTCCCACCCTTTTCTATTTGTTTGTAATGAGAGCCCGAATACATTCCAATTCCATCCATACAGCCTTCTACATACTACAGCGAGCCGCAGTGGCAGACCTTGACCAAAAATTTTGGAGGGGCAAAAATAATGAAGCTTTTAATATATAAATTAAATATAATATTTTGTTATACTATAATCTCTTATGGATAATTTTAAATATTTAATGATATTAGTGAAATATTAATTATTTTCTTAATTCATTATTTTTTATAATATTAGAATATTTTATTTTATTTTTACTTTATTAATAAGATTATTCAATTTTTTATTAATAACATTATTCAATTTTTTCTGCAACTTCAATACCGTTTTCTGCTACTAAATAAAAGTTAGAGAATTTATGTTTAAATTATTTTGTGAAAAATCTGCAGGACAAATTAATTCATATTATACAAAACAAAATTTATACGTAGAATATGCAAAAATTATTAAAAATTTCAATGGTTTTTTCAATTAATTTATTAAGTAATCATATTCTTGCAAAACCCATAGAAAAACTTGAAAAAAATGTAAGAAAATTACAAAGTTCATAAAAAGAATTTGCATAAAAAACCTACAAGAAAAATCCACAAGCAAGAAAAATTTGTAGGTTTAAGGTATGTTATATAAAGTTTCTTATACAAATGAGAATATAAAAGTTATAAAAAGTTGGTTTGAAAAATGCAAAAAAAAATTTATATTATAAAAAATATAATTAATTAATAAAAGAGTTCATGTACAAAAAATATTATTAATGCTTAAAGTGTAATATTAACACAAATTATTTATAAAAATAATGATAATAAAAAATAAATAAAGATTACTTTCAATTAAAGTGTTGCTCTTTCATTCAATGACTTAAAATCATTAATAATTAATAAATATATAACTTTGAAAAATAGTTTAAAAATAATATAGAAAATGTTATTGAAAACAATTAAAATATAGATAATTTTTAATATATAGTTTTAAATATTTTAGAAATATTATTAAAACTTTTATATACTATTTTACTTTCATTTTTATACAATTCTGACATGAACTCTATTGTCCTAATTATTATGGAGTTTAGAACCTGTAATGATGTTATTCGTACTTATCTAACTCATGGTAAGAGTGAAATGGAACTGTACGCAGATTATAAGTTCAAATTCACTCTCAATTTGAAAAAGAATAACGTTGAGCTAATGAGTAGTGAAGGCATATAAGTCTTCAAAGTCATCTAATGATCAATATCATTGTTACACCCACTTATGCAAGCCGCCGTATATTATACTAAGAACTTGATTAGATAAATTTCTCCACATACTTATAAGATAAAATTAAGTAGTTTTTCACATAAATTAAAATTAATTTATGTACTTTTTATAAAAGCTTTCTCATTTAACTTTTTTAAAAGTTCAGATGCATAAATTAAGTTATAGGAAAAATTTAATTCATTTTAATTTCTTAATTTCTTTTTCTATAAATGTTTATCTAAACAGGGCCTAAATCAAAGAAGGGTGGCAATGTGATTGAACCAAACCAAGGAAGCCTGCCAATAGTTTCTTATTTGTAATTTTTATTTTTAAAGAGTTGAATTGCATGCATTGCTCGTGACAGCATCAAGGATGTCCACTGTTGTCCATGTTGATCGCATTCTGTGACTTGTGTTGGAAAGAACTCTTAGGACACAAAAACAATGGGACCGGATTCAGTTGTAGAATTATGCACCGGTGGTGAACGTAGCATGTTTTCCAGCAAAGTCAAGTTTCAGCCTCATCAGTCATCTATTCTTGTTTGTCTTACACGCGCATATTTTCATATTTGAAAGATCATAAATAATAATAATAATAATAATCCTAATATCGTATTACATTAGATTATTTATCTGAATAAAAATGTAAACACTTCGAAAGAAGTAAAATCTTGCGTTTGTCAGAAATAAACTGAACATTCACTAGAAGCTTAGCCAGAATACAGAACTTCTACCTTTTAATTCTGGCACAATTATAACACCAAAGTATGAGGTTGACTTTATTATTCGTACAACGAAATGAATAATTTATAATATATGAAATACGAAATTAGATTTCACTGATCATGCCATATGTTTGTTTATCGCAATTTTATTTTATTTTCAATAACTCAACTCAATGTTTGCCAGTTTCCATAGGATTATAATAATAATATAATTTTGTAAAGTGAACTTAATAAAAGGTTTTATTTTCTTAATAGGATCGAAAAAAAAGCAGAATGGTAATGGATGGAGAAAAGGCCTAAAATGCTTGCACCTTGTTGTCTATGCCCCTTTGGCGCTAATAGGTTATCCTTCGGAGCCAACAACGTAATCTTCCCAAAAATTCAAAAATAGAAAGAAAGCAAAAAAAAAAATTAAATAATGATAAAAAGAAGAACGTTTGCAAAAAAAATTAGAAAAAAAAAAAAAGAAGAGAAAAGCTTTTCCTTCTAAGGTCTTCCTGGTCCAGACTCATGAAGCAAGCATATCCTAAATTCGCATCACAAAACCCTAATTCCAGATTTCAACTGTGATATAATTAGCTTCTACAGAGGCTCCTCATTGCTCACAAATCTTCTGCATTGTACGTGTACAGGTTTGCAATTCTATGTATCTGAATTTGGAATATACGTACACGTACATAATTCATATACGTATTTATTCCATGCATGATCAAAAAAAGTCTCGGCATTGGTTTCACTTTGTTGATAAACCAACCAATTACGTTTTGGTGTGCATATTATATAGGCTAATGACATAATCTATTGTTGAATTGACATATTTTGTTAAATAAATCATATCTGGGGTTGTTGCTGAAGCATATGAAGTTCTAAATGTGGGTTCTTCAGAGATTGCGCTCATAGCTTGAGTTTGCACCAAACTGCACATGTTTATTCTACTTTCTTCCATAGGGGTCTATATGATATTTAGAATAATTTTCTTCACAAATTCTACTTAAGTAGTGTCATGATCATAAAAATAGCTCAATTCAATCATTGTTATCATGTGGATGATAACATTGGAAATATGGAAACAGCGTGATAATCAATACCTTCCTTGTTCATATATAGGAAATACTCTGTTTGCATTGAAGATGGGAAGTAATTAAATTGCACCAAGAAGTCGTTTTACTGCAGAAAAAGTTAAGAGGTTAACCTTAACCAACGTGGTGTGACATGGTTGATAAATAACTTTGTTTCTTAAGTATGTGGTCAGAGATTTGATCTCTAGGCTTGTGTGTATGAAACATATTTGTTTGGAGGGGTCATTTCTTTAAATAGATTTCAGTATCTCGAGGAATTAGTCCTTAGTTTCCGGCCAGGAGATGCTATGGCTTCATCTAAAAAAAATTAAGGGTTTATTACAGTTCAATTTATTCCACGTACAACTTTGAAGGAAAGACGTGATTGTGAATGGTATCTAATTAGGTAATTGAAAGCATTCAGGGAGTTCCATCATGTCTGTCCGTTGGTGCTGAGCTTTCTAGGTGACCTACTTTTATATTTCTAGGTCATCAGCCAATTTTGGAATGAATATTTCTTTTCTCTATGCATGCATTTGGTAAATCTTGTGCAGTTTTAGATGACTGCTGACATATACATGCATCATATTACCTTATATTTGTGTTGTTGCCAATTCTTTTTCGTTACTGTAAGTTTATACTCTATATTACTTGGAAACAGTAAACATTATGGCTGGCCCTGGTGATCCAAAGAAATCTGAATGGATAGATAGAATTAGATCTGAAGGATCCATTCCACTTCTTGATCCAGATAACTGTTCAAAAGGTTGGGCTTCACCTTCTGGAGCTGCATTCATGGTTAGAGGTCCTGAGTATTTAACGACAAAGGTTAAGATTCCTGCTGGTGATTATCTGCTCAAGCCTCTTGGATTTGATTGGATTAAAAGTTCAGTGAAAATTGGTGAGATATTGAAGCATTCAAATAGTCGAGTTAGGAAGGTTATTGATAGTGAGTTTCCAGCTGGTGATAAACCTTTTGTGTGGGCCTTCAATATTCAACTCCCAACCAAGGATAACTACAGTGTGGTGGCATATTTTACAGACAAAGAGCCTACTGCTGAGGGGTCGCTAATGGACAAGTTCTTGAAAGGTGATGATGCTTTCAGAAACTCAAGGCTTAAGATGATCGCCAACATTGTCAATGGTCCTTGGATTGTGAGAAAAGCGGTTGGGGAGCAAGCAATATGCATAATCGGGCGTGCCCTTTCCTGTAAATACTGTGTGGCAGAGAATTTCATAGAAGTAGATATTGATATTGGATCTTCCATGGTAGCAACTGCAATAGTTCATTTGGCATTTGGTTATGTGACAACTTTGACTGTTGATCTGGCTTTCCTTATTGAGAGCCAAGCTGAATCAGAGCTTCCAGAAAAACTCTTAGGTGCATTCAGATTTTCTAACCTCAATCCTGCTTCAGCTAGACAAATTGAGCCATTGTCTGTTTTGAGCACTGGTAGCTTACAAAGATCTTTATCTAAAAGATGGTGGATGTCAATAGGGCAGATTCTTCTTTCAGGTTCTCAAGAAAATGGCTCTACTTCTGGCTCACAAAATACTAAAACTGTAGATCACAAAAACAGTTCGGCTGACTTCAAGAAATGGTGAGTATTTGGAGTGGTGATCAACTTTTAATATGATTATAGATTATAGATGCTTTGGAAATTAAGCTAACGCTCAAAATATTCTCTCTAGATTTAGGACGTGTGCTTCTCAACTGTCCTTTTTTCCTTTATTTTGCTTCCCTCCATCAGGAAAGATGGAAGTGGTCACTATGATCAATATCCACCAGAGCACAGTTTTATTTGTTTGAGTATATTTTAAGAAGTTTAATGACTATGCACTGTCAGTGTTAAGAGTTTTACATTGTCAACCAATCAAAAATTATAGTTAGTATGATTTTTAAGGTAATTATTGTAAAAGTCAACAAACTTACCATACATGCTAGGTTTGTAATTAGATGACAATATAAAACTGTTTTACACTATTAGTACATAGTCTATTTTCTCTATTTTAAGTAGTAAATACAACTGTTTTTTTAAATGTGCCGCCAACCATTAATCCATTACTTTTTTTGGTTCAAACATAACTTTGTAAGAGGGGTAAGATAGAAGAGAGGAAAGAAATGGAAACCAACTTTGTTTCTGGTTCACTTATTAATTGCTTGTATTTAGTAAATATTATGATATTTCGTTGTAGGCTTGTAGCTTAAAACAGCTTACAATGTTTCTATGTTACTAATCTTGATTACAACATCTTGTCTTTCTTTTCTGTTCTGAATTATTCCATCTACGACTTTAATTCTAAAGTGAATCACATCAAAAGAGTTTGAGCACAATAAGTTGTTGTCAATTGGTTCAAATAATGGATCCCCACGTATAAATTTTAGGTTTCAAAATGTCTATTTGGAGTTAAGTGTACCTTGACTATGTCTGCTATATGTTTAATCTTTTTGTATTTTCTGTACTATGGTTTTGTCTACAGATATACCGGAGGAATTGAAAGGGAAGGGAAGTCATTTCAAGAGGTTATTCTTTTAACAATTTATTTTAAAGGTAGAGTCTTCGGGGGAATTGAAAGGGAAAGAAGGTCATTTCAGGTGGTTATTTTTTTAACAATTTATTTTAAAGGTAGAGTTCAAAAGGCATTCTTCGCAAGACTTAATGCCTATGGCTATTTAAAATTAGAATCCCTTGTTTTTATTATAGCTGGTTATTATGTACATCTTTTATAATCATTTTATTTTTGCATATTTTATATATGTATAGTCGACAAATTAGAATTTATATGCAAACTGAAATCACGACATATGTTGTCTGGTTATTTGTTGTTAAATGAAATTTAGATTGCCTACAGTATTTTAGCTGTTTATTTTCTTTAGTAATTCATTCTAGTAGTTTAAATATTTCTACACTTTACAATTCAGTTATATTTGACACCTAAAATCAAGGTGGAAGTTGGAACTCTGCAATCTGGGGATCTAGCGCCTTCTGGTATATATATAACCTAATGGATTTTTTTTTATTCATATAACCTAAAGGAATTTGAACTCATAGTACAGAGGTTTCAGTTGATATGAATTGTGGACAATCCTGCAATTTTTTTCCCAGTTGAAAGGCGGGGAGATGCCAAGGGAAAGGACAGTGTGAACAGAAATATTCGCAGTTAACAAACTTATTTTGTTATGACTGGATCGGCTTATCTGTCAAATACTTATCATAGGATATTCTCGGTTCATGTATATATTCCTAAACAAATAATCTAACATCAGGAGCTTTATTGGCTTAGACAATACTACTATTAGCTATGGATTTGAGCAGCAAATTAACTTTAAGAACTAGAGAAGTATGAGTTTGATGTCAAATCAATTACTGTTATTTTAGCACCTATTTGTTTTGACATTGTAAAATCAATTCTCACACTTTCTAATGTTTCAATATAAATCTGACTTGAGATTAATTTGAACACACATCACAATTACATTCATAGTTCAAAATTAATTCTATTAAAATCATTCAATCTAACTTTAAAACAAACAAGTCCTTAATCTCGATGCTAGCTTGATACTTTTCTTGAAGGGCAGATTGCCAAGTATCATACATACACGTGTGTGTGATTTTAAAAGTAAATTTTCATTAAAAAAAAAAAAAAAAACTATAACCCCTTTATGCAAGGATCATCATAGAAGCTCAATATGGATGTACAATGGTTTAGAGTAAATACTTAAATTAGTCCTTCAAAGATTCAAGAGACATCAAGTTGGTCCTTTAAAAACATCAAACATCAATTTGGTAACCTTCATATTTAAAACTAACATAATTTAGTTCGTCAATATATCTTTGGATACCAGTTTGATTCCTAAATTGAGGCTTGTTTTACACTACGAAGAACAAAATTAAGCCCAAAATCTTTAGAGGACTTTGGACAACCAACAACATCAACAATAAGCTTTGCAATTGAACAGAAATGTAGTAACCGGTTAACCAACTATATAAAACTGAATATTAAATTTTTTGACATATATTATAAACTGTTCTCCTACCGTTCAGGCTGTGTAGTTACAAGAAGCAGAAATCGTGAAAAACCAAATCAGATCATTCAGCGATCACTGATCATATCATACAGTCAATAACGTAGTAGACCATGTGAGCAGAGTGTAGATTGCAGAATCAACTTCAACTTCAATTCCATAAACTTTAGTCACTAATTTCTATTTATCTAGTAAAATAGTAATAATATATCTTAATATGATCTTATCATCCATGGGCAAAACAGAATCAGATTCTAGCACACAAACTAAACAAAAGGCATAAAGTAGAAGCAAATTTACAATGAGCAGTATCACTTTAACAAGCAGATATACAGCATCAGAGAACGTTCATTATCACATAACTAAAGATGCAAACTCTGAAAAGGGATATTACTGAAGCTTTAAACAAATTCTATAATGGAAGAATTAGAATCACATTGCTATCAATATTGAGTGTGTCAAGGCAACATATGATATCACAAGATATATCAGTTTAACATTAGACAATTTCAACATTTCCATTTGGCAACGCACTCATCTGCAGTGTTCTGCCACTGCTTGATGCCAAAAACCGCACAGACGGTAAGGAAGGATCAGTAACAGATTCAATCTCAAGAAAGTTTAGGTCAAGTGCACCGGATCTCTTCAAGCTCAAAACAAAGGCAAGCAGAATCCATCCCAATAAGGAAAGTGCCCAGTAATTGCTCATCCCATGAATCAAACCCCATGCTATAGCATATCCAACAACAATCCCTGATAAATGGCCAAGAAAACTTGCCTGAGGAACAATGATCGAAGTGAAAATAAGCGATTCAAACGGCGCAAAACTGATGGGAAGAGAAAGAAACCCAAAGAGATCCAACTTTGAAGATGGTTGCTTCACAGAAAGAATTGTCATCCACCCAAAAACAACACAGGAATACCCAACAGCCGTCACTCGACGAAAATACTCAAGCTTGAATCTCTGAATCAACAAATGATACATTGCCAGAACCAGCACTCCAGATAAAACAACCAACACAAGCGTGTACTGCAAGTAGTACTCAACACCAAGGCCTAAGTGACCCAACTGCTCCACCACCCCAAGACTCCAAAGTGCACTCATATTAAAAACAAGATGAATAACACTTATATGAGAAAAAGCAGAAGTGATTATCCTCCAATAATGCCCGTCTACAGCAGTCTCATAACTCAGACCCACATGTGAATACCCAATATTTTTCTTCTGTATGTAAAACCAAATCATGCTGCATATTCCTATGATGCAACTTGTGGCAGGTTTTTCCAAGATCTCATAAAATAAAGGCTTCCCCATTTCCCAAAACCCCTTCTAATGTTACAATCAAACAAGACAACACAGTCTATATTCAATCCAACGCTCCCAAATTCAAGGGTTTGTTTTTTTATTTTTCAGGAAATCTCAGAAATTAATGAGACCCACCAAATGAAAAATTGCGCACGTGTGCCCAAGCACAGAACAGAAACCTTTCTCAACGGATTGCGCGAGAACAAAAGCAGAAAGGTAATGTCTTTAACTTGAGGGAGTTCATGAACAACGCTGAAGAAGTTCAATTATGTGAAATAGTTACGGGGTTTTTCTATTCAGATTCAATAAAGGAAAATGAGTTTCGTGATCAGAGAAACGAAGAATCAGGGTTGAGAAGAAGGCTCACCTTGATTGAGCTACTAGATGATTCGAGTCCTTCGATGGCCTCTTTTTTTCTGAAGCATACGCTTATTTAACCAACTCCCGATCATTTTGTCCATTCATGATCTTAAATTACATAAATATATGATATGATGGTAGGTGCCTTTTTTATTTTTATAAAATAAATTATATTTACACGCTAAAAAAAATAAATTGTTTTTATAATTTGCGGGTTCAAAAAAAAAAAATTGTTAGGTATTATTTATATTTTTGAATGATGTGTTTTCTTGTTTTGCATGTACGAAAGAAGCCAAATTTTAATAAATGTTTACTGTTAAAATACAATTTTTTTATTTCACTTGTGATGATTATTGTAGTCAAGTTTTTAACGACATAAAGTGATTGTTTTTACACATCTACTACAGAAAACACTGTACTTACAATGTGATAGAATCCTCCGTGGATAGATGAAAACGGATCTGTCTAGAAGCAAATTCACAAATCTTCATATGAACACACTCAACAACTCGAGAAAAATGGAAGAAGAAAGAGATAGGGTACAAGGTGTCAGATTCAATCAAAGAAAAATGATAAGTCAAGTACGGATTGGCCATAAAGGATTAAAAGTCTTTGATAAAAATTAAGAAGGTTCAACCTAAGAACCAAAAGAGGAGTAATGCTCAACTCACACTCTTGAGAGAGTTCAATCTAAATTCTCACTCAAAATTGTCAAAATAAGTTTTTACAAGCACATTTATACAATTATTAACCTAATTATGAGTTCTAAAGATATAATCTTACAACTCCTTAGGCCCATGGCTCAAAAGACATTGAAAACGGGTCAATTTGTAACATACTAGCGTCGTCGCACCCAATGTCACACTAACCTGCGCTTGGCACAGAGTGTTGCACCTCTCAAACAAACCAACGCTTGACTCCAAGTGCACTAGCGCCAACACAAACATATTGGTGCCCAACATTGAATAGGCTATGAGCCTTCAATCATTTGACGCCCAACGCCACCTATTCTCATATCATATATTTGAGTCAATTTGATCTGCTTCATCCTTTCTCTTTCATAACCTTTGAGATCATCAAGTTCTTCATGGAACCTCCAAGCCTTTCCAATGAAAATCCTCAAGCTTTTCAAGTTCCTCCAATGGATCTTTAGGCTTTCTCTTGACACTCTCGTATAAATCTCTATCACAATGAATCTAAATAAGCTATTTATATTAGAGTTTAATAGGTCATGCACTAATAGTGTAAATTAGTTTTACACCGTCATCCAATCACAAACCACCATTTATTGTAAGTTTGTTAACTTTTATAATAAATACTTTAAAAGCTAAATTGATGGTGAATTTCTGATTGGATAACAGTGCATGACCATTAAACTCTTTATATTATAGTGCATTAAAACTTTTCTTTCAAAACTCAATTATGTAATTTGAGTCGTTTATCAAAAAAAACAATAAACTATTCAATAACTATACAGTTTTTGTACCAAAAAAAAAATATTGGCCATACACTTTTCTCTTCATTTAATAAATTGTATTGTTTAAAAAACTTTATTGAGAGAAGTTATTCTTATTTTAGTGATTTTTTACTTCAACAAATTAGTCTCCTATTATTTCTTATGAAATATCTTTAATGTACACTAAAAAATATTATCTATTTAACATAATATGTTTTTGTTTTAAATACAAGTACAAAATAATTCAGATAATCAAATATCTTTAAGTAAAACACGATTTTATAAAAAATCAGTCAAGTCAGTCCTGGAAAAATGAAATTTGACAAATGCATCTTTAAAATATTAGTTTGTTGATTAAATTAGTCCTTGTGTTACTAAATGGTACCAGAAAATATGAAATAATACATAAATATCATGGTGGAGGTTTATTTGACATGAAATTTTGAATAAATGTTATTTGGTCCTTTTAAAAGATGAGACGTTATGTTAAGTTGCCTTTTTAAAAGATGAAAAGAGTAATATTGGATAAAGAGAAAAGAAAAGGAGGACAAATCTAATACATCATTACCATGACTCCTTATCTTTCACATGAAGAATTTTAAAATAATTGTAAAATATCCAAATCATACATAGATACAAATTATAGCATATCAATATACTGATAGAGAGGGATCAAGAATGTGTGTACCTAAATTTATCCTTGAGTCCATGATTCTTCAATTGATGAGAGAACTCATTCTTGTGTTAAGAGCAAACTACCCACTTTTTAGAGAGTTTTTATTCATAGTAAAAACTGCTTAATGGGATAGCAATTTTTATAACTCCTGACAACAAGTAGGGACCTCTTAGTGAGTTATTTATAGAATGACCCAACCTTTTACAGGATCACTCTTAATACAAAAATTCATCGTATGATATTCCATAACCAACATATAGCAATTAATAAAATTCATAATTGTTAATTAATAATTTTAAATGATATTTTAATTATTGATTAATGCTAATCCATTATTATAATTAAATAATTTTAACATCACAAACTAAAAACATCGTCATTTTTTCAATGGATATCTCAAATTCACTTGCTAATTTGACTAATTTATACCTATATGAAATTGTACAAGGTGGTGACAACTGAGTGGATGGTGGCTCAAAAGTTGAATGAGGTTTGTGGGTAAATTCATGGTAATGGAAAGTAGCTCTAATCAGTGGAGGTACAAACTGGGAAACATGGTAAAGGCATGTTTGGTAGGTGTGAATAAGAAACAAAGATCAATGATTATGACATAACAATTTCTACATGATGGTATGCTTAGTGATTATCATATATAATAACTCTTGAGCAAGGGGAAAAGTTATTAGTCTCTTGGTTATTACGTGAGGTAAGAATATTCATAACGGTCCAAAGATTTAGATAGAGGAGTTATTAACTATAACATTTTGGGTAGGAGACCAATTTAAGTTGTCATGATACAAGAATGATTTGATAATGTATATAGTTGGATTTGAAAGAATTCAAAGAAATTTTATGAATGTTGAATAAAGTGTAGTGCGGTTATCATTCAGGAGGTTGGCCTTGTAGATGAAAGTTACGGATGTATTTCTCCCCTTATATCAATCTCACTATTTTGATCTTTTAAGAACCAACTTCACCTCTTATTTTACAAGTTATCATGACATTTAATACTTCATTCGGTACTTTATATAAGAAATAAATGGGTGTATTTTTTTGTCCTAATAATAAGAAATATAGACATACTTTCAAATGTATTAATTGCTTATTTCATTTTGGCTAAATCACTATTTTGGTCCCTTATCTTTTTATGAAATCCTATTTTAGTTCTTTATCTTTTAAAAAGTCTATTTTTGTCCTTCCTTCAATTTAAAATTAACATCGTTATATTGAAAGTTAACATCATTAATAATTAAAAGATAATGACGGTTAAAAACCGTCACAAAACAATTTTTTCTTTTTTCTTCTTCTTCCTCCTCCCCTCTTCATCTTCCCACTTCTCTCTCTCATCTCTCTCCCCTCTTCCTCTTCTTCCTCATCCCCTCTTCATCTTTGCCACAAATCACCACCATGAATTCCTCGCCAGTCTCACAGTAGCCACCCCTAATCACTACAATTCCACCACACCAACCTATACAAAATCGAGAATCCGCACCACAAACCACCATGATCGGACTTCCTTTGTGATGTCACCACGAAGTGAACCACCACCGCGAGTACTTTGCTGTTTCGCTGCAGCTGCTCCAATTCACTTTGAGCATGCATCCAGTGCGCGCACGTCGTTGCTAGAGTGTCATCCTCCCTTTCGTTGCCGCATCATTATGGCTGCTGTGAGACCAACGAGGAATTCATGGTGGTGATTTATGGCAAAGATGAAGAGGGAGGGAGGAAGAAGAAGAAAGATGAAGAGGAAAAGGAAAAGGGGACAAAGACGATAAAGAGAAGGGGGAAAATGAAGAGGGGAGGAAGAAGAAGAGGAAAGAACAAAATTATTTTGTGGTGGTTTTTAACTGTCATTATCTTTAAATTATTAATCATGTTAATTTTAAACTGGACCAATTTGAGTCTTTTTTAAAACATAAAATACTAAAACAGACTTTTTAGAAGATAAAGAACCAAAACAGCATTTCGTAAAAGATAAGGGAGCAAAATAGTAATTTAGCCTTTTCATTTTATACCCTTCATTTATTATGAAATATATTACTAAGATACCCACTCATTCCCCATGCAAATTGATACATTCATTGGCTTATTAATAATATAAGTCACATTTATTGGTGGAAAAAATCAACCCTTGAATTATGTGTAGTGTCATTAAATATAATCACTACTTAAACCATATATTTTTATGGGTCTTTTTGAAATAAAATTTAAATTTGTGATGTTGTTAATTAAAATTAACCAACTTAACTACTTTCATTGGTCTTAATGAATTAGTTATGTATTTCTTATATAGAGAACCAGAAGAGTATGTTATGTCCCATTCTTAATAACTATTTAATAACAAAAGTTAATATGGTATCAATTTGATTGACCTCCTTTTAGAAATATATTTAACAAGTTTTATTTTGAAGGACTAACTTGATTGACCTCTCTATCTTTTAAAGATCAAAATGACGTTTTACTCAATTTTTTTTCATCTTTTCTTTTTTATTTTTCACTTAAAAAAATTTATTTAAATTATTTGAACAAACAATACTCCTTACCTTCATAATTATTTGTTATTATGTATTACTTATTGATGACTAATCTTATCAAGAAAAATAGTATAGAATTGAAATAAATAAAGAAACAACTCTTGATTAAATTTTTTCCTTTTTTAAAAAAATAGTCCAAAAGAAATAAGATATATTATATTGTTCTTGTTGAATTTTTTGAGTTAAATTTTAATACATTATTATTATAAAATTAATTAAATAGTCATTCAATTATGCATTTACACATTGTAAAAAAGATGTGACTGTTTCTTTCTATTATAATCAATTGCAATTATATTTGCAATCAAATTTAAACTTGCATAAATATTTACATCCTTTAAAATTTAACAATATTACAGTTGATATTTTTTTATATATACTCTAACCTCTTTTAATTCTCATATAATATTATAATAAATTAAAAAAAAGATGTGTTAATGAAAATGATACAAGGTATTATGTTATTATTATAAATAGAAGAAATTTGTATAAGTATAACATTACTAAACCATAGATAGAAGTATGCATAATTTGCCCAAAAAAAAAATGAGAAATGCTAGCAATACTTTTTCAAACACTCTCTTTACTATTGACTAGAATTTATTAAAAATCACAAATTTTGGTGGGTGCCACTTATAAATCAAGAGAAAGACTCATTAAATGAGAAGTGAGACCCACCAAAATTTGTGATTTCTAATAAATTATGGCCAATAATAGAGAGAGTGTTAAAAAGAGAGTATTGCTAGCATTCTTTAAATAAATTTTAAGGGAAACAAAACTTACACATAAACTATATTTCATAGATTTAAAGAGAAATAGGTTATGCACTGACAATGTAAAGTAGTTTTACACTGTTATCCAATCACAAGCTACAACTTATTGTAAATTTGTTGACTTTTATAATAAATACTTTAAAAGTCATATCAACAATGATTTTTGATTGGTTGACAATGCAAAACTTTTTACACTGACAATACATGACCATTAAACTCAGATTTAAAATACATTCTTTTATATAAAGGTGTAAATAAGGCAAACTATTCAGGTTTAACTTGTTAAATGTTTAATGAAACTCGTTTATTTATTTATTAAATAAACAAACCCAAGTTTAAAATTAGATTTGATTATTTAAATAAATCAAGTTCAACAATAACGAATCATGAATATATATATATATATATATATATATATATATATATATATATATATATATAAAATAAATAATTAAAATTACATAGATCCTACTATTTCTATGAAAACATTTTTGTATAATCTACAATTTTTGAATTCTATATACCACACATTAAGAACGTATTTCTATTTGTAGATTATCATATAGTATTGAAATGTTTATTAAATACTAAAATGATAAATTAAAAAAAAACAATTCAAGGAAATTTTTCATAAAAAATAATTAAGTTATAAATGAGATAAACATGTCAAACTCAAGCTTTATTTTTTGCAACAAGTTGAGCTCAAGCTTTTAATTAGACTCGTTTAAATAAATAAGTCAAACTTGAACAATTCATTTTTTTCACAAGTCAAGCCTAAACATCATGGTTTGGCTCAATACATTTACACTCCTGATTTTACAGTCATTCATCTTTTCTCTCTCTCTCTCATTTTTTATGTTGTATTTTCTCTAAGAAAAAGTTTTCTTGAAATAGATTTAACACTTTTAAATCATATGATAAATTACAGTATACAAATTGTTAATTAATATATTAATTATTAAAATTTTAATGATTTTATAATTTATTATATAAATATATATATTTTTATTACAATTTTAATCATTAATTCCGTAGTCACCTGATATCACTCCATTTACTTCTCTAAATAGATCTCCCATTTTATGGAAATAAAATTCATAAGAAATAAATTGGTAAGAAATGCAAGTTACATCTAGAGGTATGTACAAAGTAAAGTTGTAAGTAGGGATGGAAATAAGTTTGGTCAAATAAGACTTTGTTTAAAAAATTTAAGGCCCGCCTATTATTTGTCATAGTTTTTCTTAGGCCTAATCTAGCTGTTTGAAAGTCTTACTTAAGTTAATAACTTATTTTACACCAAAAAAAAGTTAATAACTTATTTAAAGGTCCTATTTCATAATCATTAAAATTTTAATAATTTTATAATTTATTATGTAAATACATATCTTTTATTACAATTTTAATTATTAATTCCCCTGTCAATCATTATTACTCTATTTACTTCTCTAAATAGATCTCACATTTTATAGAAATGAAATTCGTAAGAAATCAAAAAGAAATGCAAGTTACATCTAGAGGCATCTACCAAGTAAAGTTGTAAGTAGGGATGGAAATAATTTTGGTTGAGCAAGCTTTGGTTAAAAAAATTCGAGGTCCCCTGTTATTTGTCATAGTTTTTTTTTTTTTTTATGCTTGACCTAACTTTTCTAAAAGTCATACTTAATCTAATAACTTACATAAAGGTCCTATCTCATAATCATTTTAAAGTTTTTATATAGGTCTTCGCTAATAGATTAATGAGTAAATAAGAAAAAACTCTATGTAAAACAAATTATAAACTATGAAAATTAAAACTACCATTACTCAAAGCGCGAGAGATAGAAATAGACTAGACCTTATAAGAGTGAAACCTAATTTGCTTATATGATATAATTCTTTTTCTCAAGGTCTAATCTAAGTGACGTTTATGATAACTTATGGAAAAAACTTATTTTGTAATAAGATCTTTAAATAGGATACAAATTTATCCTTCAATAAGTTTACAGGTTTGACTCTTTATGTAAGTCAACATGCTTAATAATTAAGAAGGTAAATAAATATATAATTTTAACACATTAACATAATAATAATACTAACAAAAAATTATTATTTATATTTACATAGGTAGGTTAAACTGTTAGTCCTAAAAGACTTTTTAAATGACTTAGTCTAACATTTTTAACCAAATAAGCTATTATAAAAGTTTTGGCCTAATTTATTTTCTAAAAAACTTTGACCCAATTTGTACCTAATACAAGCTAGTTCATAAAGCCCCTATCACACAATCTATAACCTATTACCACCACTAGTAGCAAGAGAACAAAAAAACAAACGTGATATTAACTATAATGTAGGAGACATTACAAAATGGTTCTTAAATGACCGAGCAAAACCCCTAACTTAACTCTTATAAAAAGGATCGGAGGAAATATACTAATATTAACATTATTTATAGTTAAACCATAAAATAAAAAATATATAAAACTTAAATTAAGATATATTTTACAATATGTATTTTAAAATAAATAATATAAATATAAATATAATATCATGTTATAAAAAAATATTATCTATCAAATCAAAAAGTTTTATTATTCATATACATTATTAAAAAAAATTATACTTTCTTAAAAAAGAAAAACTAGTGTGTGCACTGATAGTGTAATGTCATCCAATCACAACCTTTTATATATGATAATTTTGTTAACTTTTATAATATTTATCTTAAAAATCATGTGAATCATGATTTTTGATTGGTTGACAATATAAAACTTTTTGTATTAATAATATATAAAAATTTACCTCTTTAAAAAATAGAATATTGAACTAGATTAGAACGACACAAAATATAACTTGAATGAATGCATCTTCAAAATATATTAAATGTTATTTATAATCCAAAATCATAAAATAAAACTTTAGTCGAGCCGAATTAGTTGAATACATGCACACCCAATGGGTCTTCGTCACATTTTCTATGCACCAAAAGCTCTTTAATTTACCTCCTCTACTCGATAGCTGCGAAGGTAACGAGTGTCATCCATGGCTGCAACAGTAATGGGCCTAGCAGCGGTTCTGACAAAGGATAAGAAAACATAATGGGCCTTGCATACATTTTTTTAGAGGAAATTACATTAGTACCTCTTAAGATTTTTTCATATTACACATAATTTCTCTCTCTTTTTTAATGTTTACAATAATCTCTCTTATAAGAGTACATGATATAACATTTTTTAAACTATGAAGGAGAGCTAATGTAATGTATAAGGAGTGTTAGTATAATGTTTTTCAAACAATTAAGAGAGTTAGTGTAAGGATAAAAAAAAAGTATTGTGTGCAATTTGAAAAAAAAACTCGGTAATTTACTCATTTTTTTAAGAGGCTGTACTTTTGTCAAACTCACCAGGAAATAACAAAAGAGGATTGGTTTTTAAGTTAATCTAAAAGTTATAAGTTAACTTGAAGTTTATAAATCAATTTAAAATTTATAAGTAGAAGTTGAAAGCTTAAAAATTACTTTATTGAATTAGAAATATCTAATAAAATCAGTTGTTAGAGTAATAGATAGACGTAACATGACGTATTTACATAATTTTTATATAAATTCTATTGTTAAAAATATTATTTTTGATCATTATAGTTTTAAATATTTTATTAATTTTTTAAATATTAAATATTTTATTAAAATTAAAATAAATAGTGCAAAAATACAAATAAATAGTGTTACATGAAAAAGGAAGAGCTTGATAGGTGTGAAATAGAAGACAGAATATAATATAAAAATGATTAAGCAAAGAATTTAGTTAGAAAATATTAATAATGTAAAGTTTTTTATACTACTAACAAATCAAAGTGTCATATACTTAAGAAATTATTTACTTTTGTAATAATAACTTTAAAAATCGTAATAAAGTGTAAAAATTTACACTAAGCAAAAAAAATGGCAAAAAGAAAATTTTATTAAAATAATAAAATAAAAATAAAAGAAAAAAGTTAGCTTTTAAGTTATTAGCTCTTTTATATATATATATGAATCAAGATCTATTGATACTAGGTGTCAAAATTAGTCAAATTATATCTTTAATAATGTGATATTATCTGCATTATCATGTATATCAAATTTCACTTTATTTGGACTTTTCTATATATATATTATTTAACAGTGAATATTTACATATATTTTAATATCACATTATACGCTAAAATAAAATAATGTGATGAACTATTAAATAATTTTAGAGTTGTAAGAAATTTTGTATACTTAATTTACTTAATAAGAACATCAAATTCAACGGTTAGATTGGTTAAATTTGCATTCTATAAAAAGTTATTAAAAGTATGATTTGACTAACTTTGACACCTAATATCAATAGATCCTAATCCTATATATATATATATATATCATTTGAAAATTCCAAAGATAGTATTAATTATTATTTTGTCAATTATGTCTCTATAAAAGAAATGTAAGAGAAACATATATGAAATGTTCAAATAATAAACGAGAGAGATATAAGACATATTAGAAAATTACAAATAATTTTAATCTATGTATTCCGACCTTAAACAACATAAAAAGAAATGGAAGGAATATAAGCCAGTAAAATAAGTGTATTTATGCCAGACACGGTAATTTGGTCAAATAAACTTTAAATTCTGGAACTATGTCAGCAATTGGCAATTGAGAAAAAGCGATCTATGACCTATAAAAGACATCTTGAATTGATATTTAAGCACGTTGAAGAGCATAATGAGAGCCTTTCAAAGAAAATACAACACATAGTAGACAATGTGAAGGAGATCGAAACCAAACAACAACATGTTCGATTATGATAGGTTCATATTTCACTGGATGATACTTTTGTTGGTAGAAGAAACTAGTTCAGTCAATGTATAGGTCCTTTGGGTCCATCCTTGTTAAGTTGTGTCAACAATGTAAGAACTCATAACAGGCGTTCAATCACCCTGATAGAGTTTATTTCTTCTACTCTTAATTTGTAAAATTTGATTCGAGGCTGTTTCCTTTATATATATACTAATTTTAGTACTCGTGCAACACACACGGGACATAAAGAATTTATTGATGAGTATTATATAATTGTATTAATGATATATCTCTATTAACATTAATAAGAAAATAAATGAAATTTCTGTTTAAAACATTTCAATGACAAATTAGAGACCTCTTCATTGCATATGCATCAAATAATGCAAGATTTTTCTGTAACATCACAAAAAGCAAGAACTAATTGACGAAAATGCTAAATCTAGCATACAAAGAAGACAAAAGTTTTGACTTAGAGTCTAATTTCAAAATAATATCAAGCTAAGAAACCAAATAAAGACAAAACAAACAATAATGATATACAATTATTATATCATTATTGTTTAGAATATATTTTGATAGAATGAAACTACTCTTCATTAGATATGTTTATCACTTATATTTCTAATCAAACCCTTCTTCATTGGATAGTCAATGCTCGCATTTTCATTGCAAGTAACAAATTAATTTGCACTTTGATTTCTATCCACATGAATCTTTTTCTTTTCTAGTAAAGAATTGAAAATTTTATAGAATTCATATTAAGCCTTTTTACACATTTGCTATGATACATATCGACACGCAAAGATGTAAATGTTTACATTATATGAGAATTTTATCTTCAAAATATATTTAAAAATAAAGGTTAAATTAATCTGTAGATCCCTAAATTATTTAAGAATTTTTAATTAGGTTCCTAAACAAAAAAACTTTGTAATTAGATTCTAGATTTTGTAAAATTTTTGTAATTAGGTCCTTAGTATTTAGTATTTAAGACCGCTATAAATTATCATTTTTCAACGATTTGAAGTCGCCAAAAACTAACTTGAGGACCTACTTTTTTAGTTTAGGGATCCAATTACAATTTTTTAGTTTGAAGACCTAATTAAAAATTCTAAATATTTTAGGGACCTATAGATTAATTTAACCAAAAATAAATCATATTTAGAAATAAAATAATTAAATTTGAAGTATAATCAAAGGACAAATCAAAGAACTTAAAAGAAAAATATCTCTAAGTATGATTAAAGCCATAATGTTATAAGAGTTATGGAATGAGATACAAAAAACTAAAATAGAAATCAAATTCAAATAATGAAATTACAAATTGAAATCATTTATTACAGTAAACTGCTCCAAAAAATAATGGTTGGAAGATATTGCAAAACTTTATTGATGAGCATTGTAGAAATTGTATTGATTAGAAAGATTGTCATATAAGTTTATAAATCCAAATTTCCTTCGAAAATTAATGAATTCCCATCATAATAAAAATTGCCTCTAAAAATTCATGTAATAAAGGTTTACATTTAAGATCAACATAGGTTACTTAGGTGAAACTCCATATGTTGACCTTTTAAGGCAAATTTAATTATGCCTATATTTTTTAAGATTTTAAATTTTAAATATCATGTGAAAATTTGAATTGAGTTTGATTTTCCATCATTTAATTAAATCTAAACTAATTACTTAAAAGAAAATTCAAATTTGATTAGATAACAACAAATTCAATAAGTTTGTTGAGTCAATAGATAGTGAGCAAAAGAGAAAAGCAATTTATATTAAAATGTACTAAAGTTATAATAGAACACAATTGCTTTCAAATAATTTAAATGTTAACATAATTTAAGGTAGATTCTTTATCCTATGAGTTAAGTGTAAATTTTTCTTTGTTCTTTCATGAAAAATGTTCATATCCTTTTGTTATATTTTATTCATACTTTATATATGTTAGATAAAATAAATCATTCAATAAATGAATTTAGTTAGAAGAGAGTAAACAGGAAAAGAAATACATTTATATTAGAATAATTATAATAATAAATTAAAAAAGTATAATTTCACCCTAATGTGCTTTTAGATAAATTGTTCATCTCTTAAGTTAAGAGTAAATACTCGCTCTCATAAAAAAATGTTTATCCCCATATGTTATATTTTACATACAATTTCTATATTAATAAATTTACATATAGATATCAATGTATAAAAAAAAATTAAATTACCTAAGTGAAAAAAACTTCAATAATTTAATTAAATGAAAAGATAATAAATAATTTAAACTTATTTATAATAGAAATATATTTAATAAATCAATTACCCATACAATTTCAATCATTTTAAAAATATAAAAATATGTCACAATTTAAAATATAAAATTAAGATTGACATACACTTAAGTTTCAATTATTAAAAACATTATATATTTTGTATTATATAGTTAAGATTATTGTACACTTGAGTTTTATATTAATTATATGTGATATAAATATTTATATAATATTAAATGACTACCATTTTCATATTATATAAATGTTAAAACCACATGGTATATATCATAATTAATATTTTTAAGAATAAAAAATAAATTTATATTTACCTGTCACGTGTTTGTTCTACAATATAAACATAAATATATATATTTTATTTCATATATCATTTAAATATGGACTATAATAAAACTACAAATTTAAATATTTTAAATGAATTCCCTATTCAATTTTAAATAATACTTCAGGACTTTTTCTAAGGTAAAATTTATATATCCTAGCCTAATAATTTTGGGGGTGTGAAAATTAAAAGTCCTATTTTCAGAATCCAACAAAATCCTATTTTGATTTTGAAATAATATTTTAAAAATTAAAAATACTTATATAAGTTCTTAATTGTATGTCAGGTCGGTCTCACAACAGTTTTCTTTTCTTTAATCCTTGATTATCTTTCTAAAATTTATCATATGTTTGATAAAGGTTAGTCAGAAAAATAATCACTTACTTTTTAATTTTTTTTGGAAGTCAATAGAAATGAGCATTTATTTCTTTAAAAATAAATTGAATCAAGTGCATGTTTAGTGAAAACTTCTTTACTTGCTTTGATAAAAAAAAAAAAAGTTTATCCCAATGTGTTATATTTTATACATGATTTCTGTCTTATATATATATATATAATTGTCTAGAGTCTTGAGTAATTTATTTAAGTGGGAAGATAATAAATAAGAAGTAAATAATGATTTGTCTAAAAATTGAGTTTAGACTTTAATTTTGCACAGAAAAAATAATAACGATTATTTGAATTTTATTTTATTTTTGTTACGTAATTAAATATATATATATATATATATATTTGAAAAGCTAAAGGAATTTTTATTAAAAGAAAGCAAACCAAGCACAAGATGTGCAAGGTTTGGGATCAAAGTAATAATTAAATATATACTAATTCGGTAAAAGACATTTTAATTTGATTGGACAAATATCTTTAGTAAAAAAGTTGGGTGAGAAAAATAAGATAATATATTCGTACTTAAAAGAAAATTTAAATTTGATTAGATAAAAGAAAACATTCAATAAATTAGTTTAATTTGAAAATAATAAGCAAGAGAAAAATAAATTTTTATTAAAAGTATTATAAATGATACATGTAAACATTATTTTTAATTAATCACATTGATTATTATAGTTAATAAATTAAATACATGCGTAGATAGTATAGGTATTTTGACAATCGATTTTGAAGTGCATAACAGAAAATTAAACAATCAATTTTAAACCTGCATAACGTCAACAAAATTTACATTCATGTCAAACCTGCCAGATCTTTGCCGAGTTTTATGTAGAAAAAATAAATTAAAACAATTTAATTAATTCAATTGATGAAAATTTTGAGAAAAAAAAAAATGAGAATCGCAAGTCTTTCACCATCTTTGCCCTGAACAATATATATTAATAAATTCTAAAACAAAGTCCTAAATGAACAAAAAATTGACCAGAATTGAAGTTCAAAGTTTGATAAAAATGTCATAAAATAATTCTCATGTAACAATAAAAACCCATGTTTGTGTGTAATAGAGAATACATTTATTTATAGGATAAAACTTACATATAGTTTTGTAGAATACAAAGATAACACAAGAAGGGGGTTGAATTGTGTTATATCAAATTTTCACAATTCTTTTGTTAATGACGTATTGTCTGAAATAAGATCAAAAGAATTTTCAAAAATGTTTTAAAAGACGGACAAAAACTGAAAGACAAAACTGGAAAGCACACAAAAATTATACTGGTTCGTCTCACCCCAGAGATTACGTCTAGTTCTTGGCAACAACCAAGTTCCACTAACTTTCACAAGTTACAAGTATTCTTTCCACAAGCCTCTTCAGGCTCAACCCAAGTAATCTTTCACTTGCCTATCCAAGCAAACACCCAAGTATTCTTTGAATCAAACCATCTTCATGCTTCCACCAATCTCGTTAAGAAAAAGGTTTATGTGTGAGTTTATCCCATTGGGTTTAACGTCTTATCAGACAAATATACAATGAAGTATAAAGAGAATTTTACAAATAGAGTTTACACAAGTTGTTTCTTTTCTTAAAGTAATTATGATCAGCAATAACAACAACAACTTTCAAAAGAGGTCTCTTCTTCTATCTATAGGCTTCTAAAAAGAATCCGTTGAGTGTATTGCAGAAGATGACCTTCGTCTGATGAAGAGAGTCGTTGGAGCATTAAATACAGCATTTAATGCCTCTCACCAACTTGTCATATGATAAGATAAAGCAGTCTGCTTATCTTTTCTATTATTGTACTCAATCTTTTAGCAGTTGTTATGTTTGCTTTCCCATTCTAACATTTCGCACACATATTCCTTCTTTTTCATTGACTTTCCTTGAGAGTAGGTGTATAGGTATAATACGTTTCGAGGTAGCTTACGCTCTGATTGATGTGCAGATCATTTTAGAACGTTGTCATCGTTTGTAAGATTTGTTAGTTATTAAGTTTATCTAAACAAAGGATAAGATGATACTCATCTTAAAAACATCACACGATTATATACGAACAAATGATTAGACGATTATGCGATGACATATATAAATTTAACTGTTTGTTATTATCAAAATATTTGAGGGTTATAAATTCGTCCTTTGTCTTAACAAGTTCTATAAGTCCTATTTGTGCTATTCTCTAATTAGAATTAGAGTTTTACCTAGATAATCTACATAGTCTTTTAATGCAAACCTTTATTTTGCATGTTCTCGAGGTGAAATTCTAATTTTAATTAGAGAACAACACAAACAACATATGAAGAATTGTATGTAAATTTTATCTTTATTTATAATTGAAGTTTAATTTGCAAATGAAATATTTTATTAAAAATTAAAATTGTTTTTTTAAAATTAAATATATTCAAATTTCAGTTTTTAACGATTCCAAATGAAATGAAAATCTTAAAAAGTCAAAACTTATTAAATTATTTTAAAATTAATTAAAATACCATATTTTTGTCAAAAACCCCTAGTATTTAGAAGTTACATCAAATTTGAGTTAATTTCATTTGTGTTGAGTCAACTCACATAAATTAAAAAAAAAAAAACTTCACAAAAAGGGCAAAAAATAGTAAGGTGCTTTTATATGCCTAAAGAATTTTTCTATATTTTCCATGTTATTGTAATAATAGAAAAAAAACACCAATTAAACCAATTAAGTAAACATGCATTACATATAGTAATAATAAAAGGTTATTTTTAATATCAGCAAAAAAGGTATTTACATAGAATTCACTCCCCCTGTTGTAGTGTTAGTGTTGTAAATCAATTAAAGTCAGTTAGTCCAAAGAATATAGCGGAAATATGAATAGGTTGTGATTATAAAATTCAATATATTGTGATTACTTAATCATAAAGGTGGAGAAGCTATTATGTGGTAATGTTAGTCACACTAATATGGCATTGGTAGTTGAGGTAACATTTATTTTGATATTGTGACAACAATTATCAATAATACGGGTTCTAACCTTTTTCATTTGGTTAAAGTTAAGTTTCTGATTACTGTTGCACCATTGTGTTTAGATTTTGATTATCTGTTGTGTTTAGATTCATTAATATTAAGTTTCATTTTTGACCAATTTTATGTTCATATCCTGTGTGTATCAAGAGAAAGTGTTATGCAGAATTTGTTGAGGGAGAGATGAACGTTAAAGAGAAAATAACACACAAGAAGAGGGTTGAATTGTGTATTTGTGACTTTTAGTAAACCAATAAATATTTTCACAAGTAAAACATGCTATATGAAACAATATTTAACTCAAAACACGTGTAAAGATAAGGGAAGGAAAGGCACATAGAAGATTTTATACTGATTCATTTAAACTGAGCTACGTCCAATACCTTCCTTAAGAAGGATTTCCACTAACCAACCTTTTGGTTATAAACAAGTATTCTAATTGCCTCTCCAGGCCTTACACAAGTGATCAACTTGAGATCACTTAAAACCCAAGTATTCTTTAGTCACCAAGCTTTCACAACACAAATAAAGTTATTACAAGAAATCAGCTCACAATGTAAGTATATAAAAGTTTAAGTATGGTTACAAACACTTTGCAATGCAAAGAATATGAAAGTTATTGTATTGCAAGATCATCCAACTAGGCAAAATAGAGAATTCTCTTATCTTTCTTCTTGTTTTTTAACTTTCTTCGAACTTGCTTTTATAACCTTTAAGAAGATAGCCGTTGAGACTTAGGACTTCATTCTTTAGGAACAAGTTCTAATGCATAACCTTCATGGTTGCATATGTTTTGAGATTGCAAAAGAGAGAGAGAAATAAAACAACTTTTGTATTACACCAAAGTGGAAGGTGCAGATTTACGATACAAAACTGCTTGTTCTGAACAGTCCTTAACCATAATTTTTAATATTTTTTTCGAGCCAGAGCCCAGAAAAATTAAAAAATGATAATTTTGTCCTTATTTCTCAATATTAAGACCTAACATGAGAAAAAAATTCAATTGACATTAAAATGTCAATTTAAGCTTGAAATCATGTCATATATTTAAATATATTTTTAAAAATTTTCTAGAAATTCTTATGTTAAATGACCAAAATGCTTCTAGTTTGACATCTAAAAATGGTGAAAATGATAATCTCAATTCATTTATAAGTAAAATATTTAATTTTAGAATTTTAATAAAAATTTTGGTATTTATTAAATTAAAATGGATTTAATAGCTAAAAAATACAAAATAAATAGATAAAATTTGAAATAAATTAATAAAAATTAAAATTAATTATTAGAAACTTATTTTTGATGAAAAATAATGTAATTGTCCAGTTTCACACTAAATTGAATTATTTTGATATTAAAAGCTAAACTTTCAAGTTTAGGCAATTTTATCTATATCGGCCAATTTATCTACAAATAAAAATTGACATATGGAAGCTTGGACAGCTGGTGGAGTACGTTCGCAAGCTTAGATGGGGTGATTTACCACCTAAGTTTGATATGTGTCCCTAAAATCAAAATAGGTTTTTATTACATAATGCATGACATCACTTTTTGGCACCTAATCCACTTCTATAAATACCAAGCATTTGGGACGGAATTTTTCACTTATCCTCAATCTCTCAAGCTAGCCAAAATATTAGAGAGCTTCTCTCTAAAAAAAAGTTTCTTTTACTTTGTTTTTATGCTAAAATTTTACTAGTTTTTCATTAACTAGTAAGGTTCTTTTCCTAGGAGTTTTGTACCGACAATTCTATCATTTTCATCAACCACCTCATAGGTAATGGGGGAGTAGGGTTAATTCTAAATTAATGTCACTTTACATGTTGGTAAGGAAGGTTTTTCCATAAACCTTTCAATTTACTTTATTTTCTTATAATATTATAATGTTTAATGTTAGAATTTAAATTTTTACTATGTTGTTACTCTGCTCAAAAATTATTTTTTGAAATGTATTAAATATTTTTAAAATTTTAAATTAAATTTTTTTGTAACCACTTTCAATTTTTTTTTTCGAATGAAATATTAATTCACCCATTTTATTCAAATAAGGATACTTTTGAAATATCAATTAAACAGAATACAAAATAATATAATTGGTGAAAAGGGTGGTGCACAAAATAATCATGGAAAAGTGGTTACAAATATAAACAGGACTTAATTGTAATAGACTTCTGGTATGGAAGGTGGGATGCATGAAATTGACACCATACTAACATGGTAAGTACGAAAGTGTCCTCAATTGTCCTCCCTTCCGATAAGAATTATGGAACATGTATAAATCAACGGGATTTGATTCATTACTATTGAATAAATGATTGATTTAGTCTATTAAGTATTATTCTCTTTGCTAAATAATTTTTAAAGCAATCAAATTGTATAAATAATTCTTAAAGTATTGAAAATTAATCAATTTAATCTTTATGTTAATATATTTTTACTAATGTTAAGAGACTAATTTGGAAGAATTTTTTAATACTTTAGGGACTATGTAACATGATTTCTAATATTTTAGGAACTATTTATATAATTTAATTATTTTAAGAATTATTTAGAAGGGAGGGTAATATTTCAAGGATCAAATTGATAGTTTATTCCTTTACCATCCCCTTTTTCATTTCCTAAAGCTCCTGATATGCTATCGCAAGTGTACAGTATCATCCTAGTAATAAATATCATTCTCTTCACATGGACTGTGTGTTTGGCTTTGTAATTATTGCAATTTAATAAAAATTGAACAAAGAGAGTTTAATTTGGAAATTTAGGTTTTTAGCATAAAGTAAAAGAATTAAGAATTGGGAATTCAATTAAGCAAGCAAATAAAATTAATAATAATTTAGTAAAAGAAAACTTCTAGGATTGAGGCTCATCTTATGACGTTTACTAAATTAATTCTCTTATCCTGTGCTCCTACCTTTTCTTCTTGAGGGTGAATTAACCTAAGGTATCCTCTGTTTTCTTTCAAGATACGGAGGGATGTCTAATCAAATTGGCCTATACTTTTGTGGTGGTTGTGTTTAACTTGACCCAATAAGCTCTCTGTCAATTCAATCAATTTCCAAAGGTTTCACCTACTTTCGCAGTTTAGACTTAGGTTTCTTTCCTATAGTTCCGGTATTTAGGTTCACTTTTGGTACTTTTCCAAATCCTTAAGATTATGTAAAACATGGCCAATTTGTTTCACAATAAAGAAAATTAATAAAGAAATCAAAAGAGGAACAAGAATCACACAAGAATAAAAGAAATCAATTCATTAAACATCCATAGGGCTACGCCCAATCCAAGAATAAAGATGACTACTCACACATAGCCATAGAAAACAAACAAGAAGAAAAGAGAAAACATTCAAATTGGGTAGAGAAAAAGGAGAAGATTCCTTTTCAAAGCTCTCGCTCTAGGCCATATAGAATGCAAGGTTTGGACCCTTTTTCCTAAGCCTAAGAAGTCTATATAAGTCTCAAATTACAAAAGGGTCAAAGCCCAAAAAAAAAAGAAACAGAAAAATAAAGATAATCCACGTCAGTAGCATGCCACGGGCAACCTGTGACACTTTCTGGTAGCTCCTGTGGTGTCGTCTTGGAATTTACCACTGGCATGGCATTTGCCATTGATAGCCTGTGGTGTTCTCTAGTTGTAGAATTTACATTTTCTTCATTTTCTTAAAGTGTAAATGCCTTGTGATTCCTTCCTTACTTGAATAAAGCTTCAACAAATTCTCCATTGCTCTTCCTTGGCTTCAAATTACTCCAAGTCTAGATATTTAAGTTTCAAAGCCAAATCAAGTCATGCTAAACTTTTCCGAAAATCCACAAACAAATACAAAAACACACCTCAAGTGTTCTAAGTGATTAAATGAAGGAAATAAAGGGAATTAGTATTAAAACTACTCCTAATAAGCTAAAATGCATGTAAACCTACATAGATTAAGATGCAAAATATAGTATAAAATGCAATGAATTAGCTCCCCTTCCTTTTAACTAAAATCATTTTCTCTTCATCCATTTTCTAAATCGTAAATGAGAATAAAAATTGTGAATATTAAGCTCCAATTGTTCAACTGCATTTTGCCTTAGTTTGGCATCACGCCTTCTTGTAGGACTATTAGTCTTGATTTCAATGGTATGTTTGAATGAGAGAAAATCAAAATAGAGAAAAATATATACAGATAATGATATATTTTCTTTTGTTTGATTGGAAAAAAAGAAAAAAAAAAAGGAGAGAAAGATTTATTTTTATAAGCAAAAAATCAATTTTTTATTTTTTCTTACTTTTCTTTAATTCAAATTT
Organism: Spatholobus suberectus; assembly: GCA_004329165.1. Lineage (NCBI taxonomy): Eukaryota > Viridiplantae > Streptophyta > Magnoliopsida > Fabales > Fabaceae > Spatholobus > Spatholobus suberectus. Next base: position 81,747,159 of record CM014731.1, on the reverse strand, counting down.
TAATTTTTTTCCTCTATCATTTTCTTTTCACCAAACCAAACACAGCACCAATGCCATTAACGTGCTACTAAAAGAAATAAAGCATAACTTGTGAAATTTTGTTGGATCATTTGTTAGTCAAGACTGATCAAAGGGGCTGGAGAAGAAACGTGCAAAATGCGAGAATTTTGTTGGAGAATCAATTATTAATCAATATGAATCAAAACGACAAAAAGGGACGAGTGAGATTTTTTAGCAACTGTCGAGTTACATGTAATATAAGCAGGGTAACATCCAACAATTAGTTCTTTTCCAAAAAATAACTCACCTATATCAGTAATACTTCCAAATAGTAATGTACAAGTAAACATATTTTAGCATGTGAATTATATTAAGAAAATGGTATTTGGTGATTTGTATTGATATGAAACAGTGAATAAATGCAATGTCCTATTTACAAACTCTCCATGATTATAGGAGATAAATACAGAATTTCCATGATTATAGGAGATAAAAAAATCAAAACGGAATCAGAAGATATAAATGAGAAGATATGCAAGGATCTGGATTAGTTACAATTTGAATTTAAATTATAGCTAGTCCCTAATCGGTTCCAACAAATTATAAAATATAAATGTTTATTTTTATATAATTAAAATTTATGATAAATAAATATTTTTGAATATATAAATTATATTATAATTAAAATTTATAGTAGATAAATATCTTTAAAAATGTAAATTATATTTTAGTGAGATAGAGGAAAAAAAAGTGTAAATTGAAAGAGATAGATATTTAAGAAGATTAGTATACAATAAAAATAAAAGAGGGATAGTTTAAAATAGTTAAGACAGAATTTTTTTTTGTTAGTTCAAGAGTAATGTGTGAAGAAAAAAAAGAGAAGATTGAGAATGTCTAATTAAGAGAGCGAAAAAAGTGAGGGTCTCTTTTTCTAAGTTACGTTTTCTAATTTATAATATGTGAGGAGATTTATAAAAAAAAAGTGATTAATGTACTGCCAATCACAATGAATATATAATTCAATTGTTTAATTTTCAGTGAATGAATTCATTATTGACAACAGTAAATCAACACCAAACAAATGTAACTTTCGCCTTTTCCATTCGAAGAAAAAATTAGGGGTGGGCATGAACCAATGCTCGTTAATCTGCCTTAGCCTAAGATTGATTTTGAAAGGTTTGGGTTTTGAGAATGTATTTGGGTTATGCTTCGAGTTGTCTAAATCTGGTTTGATGTCCTATACTTTTTTTCAAAAGTATTATTTTTTGAATAGTTGTGTATTAATAATATTTTTTTTTAATTTAATAGATAAAATTTTGTATAACATGACATTATATTTATAATGATATTATTTCTTTTAAAAAATATATTATACAATATATCTTAATTTAAGTTTTTTACTTTTTTTATTCTACAATTTAACTATACATAACGTCAAGATTGATATATTACATTAGAAAGCTAGTTGACCTAGTGTTGTCTCATATGTTTTGAGTCTTGATTAAGTCAAGTCCAAGTTTAAATAAATGGCCCACTCAAAATTTTGGGTTAGGTAAACACAAAGATAAACCTATCCCACCCATTTCTTCTCATCCCTATTGAATGGAGGTTAAAACTCTTAGCTTTTGCATTGTTTGTTGATTTGACGTGATTTTTTTTCTTTCCAAATGCATTTCCAAACACAAGATAAATGCATGTTTAGAAATTCGTTAGAGTTAAAAATCATGTCAATTGTACTACAAAATAGAAGTGGACATGGGTCTAGATCAACTTAATGACTTGATTAACCCGAACTAAATCAAAGAGGAAAATATGGCTTAGTTTGAACCATTGATTTGGTTTAGATTTGAGCATATAGAACTCAAACTAACTTGAACCAACCCGAACCCATACTATTTTAGAAAATTTTTAATTTTTTATGTTGTGTAATTCTATAATTTTATGTTGTGTAATTTTATAAGTTTAATGTTGTGTAATTCTATAATTATGACTTTTGATATTATTCATTATTTTTCTTTTATTTCATTACAATTTTTCATTTTTCTTCTATTTTTCCATTTTATTTTATTTTATTAGGTGACTCGATGACCTGACCAAAACAAATTCAAATGTGGTCAGGTTGGTTTGGTTCTAGTTGCCACAACTTTTTTTTTGAAAAATTTCATTCAACCCAAATTAATTAATATTCATCGGTTTAAATCTAAATATCACCCAAACCTGAACGAACCCAACCCATCCCATCCCATCCCATCCCATCCCATCATCACCCTTATTGCAAATGTGAAAATTATAATTATTAACTTTTTTGTAAACATGAAAAATTACGTCTGAGATGTGCGACCAAATACACTCTAAGCATGTGATTGGTTCAACATTTAGGATCCATGTTTGGTACTTGTTAACTGTGAACAGTGATTTCTTTAATTTCAAGCTTTTGGTTTGCTTGGAAGTGGGACCTAAAAAAAAGCAAGAAATAGTTGAAACTTGAAAGTCAAGACAAGAGAAAAGCTGAACGACACGATTTGTTGTACACCATCCAAACTCCGCATATGTGTTTGACATACGGGCGAGATTATCCGTCAAATGGATGGGTATTCACCAAATAAGATTGTAAATAATTTTCAAAGATTTTATTTAATTTAGGTGATAAATAATTTTTAAAAGATGTACATTTTATGCAAAACTATTTTTAAAAAGTATAATTTCCGTTATAAGAAATATATATGACGAAGACTTACACATTTTAACAACTTTAATACATATGTGTCTTATATAAGGATACATTTTTAGTATTAAATATAGAGTTTAATGGTCCTACACTGACAGTGTAAAAAATTTTATACTGTCATTCAATCAGAATTCACTATTAATATGACTTTTAAAGTATTTATTATAAAAGTTAGCAAACTTGCAATAAATGATGATTTGTGATTAGATGACAGTGTAAAACTACTTTATATTATCAGTGCATGACCATTAAACTCTTAAATATATATATTCATAAAAATAAAAAATGTTTTATTAAACATTTTTAATTAATTAAAATAAAAATTAAATAAATTTTGTATTTCTATATAAAAAATATTTTTAATTTAAATCCTTGACTAGTGTTGGAAAATTATGAGTGACCATTTGTAAAATAATAACAATAATAATAATAATTGCGCAAAGAGTTATAAACTCTGATTTGTTATAATTTCGTAAATTTCAATCCCAAACGTAAAACAAAATGATGGTTGATAAAAAAAAAAAACACTATGGATAAGCATCAAAAAATTCCAACCATCACCATCTATTGTATTCTTTTTTATCTCTTACATTGCTTTACGTACTTCCATCGGGTCATTTTTCTTTTTGCGTATATATATATATATATAAGTGGTTTAGTTTCCATCATTCTTGTGTTTAGAGACTTCAAGTGAAACAATAATAATATTAAAGGGGGTTAACATCTAATATTAAGTACACGCTCTTGGTTGATTTATACTCCTTAAAAATGAGGTGTAACATGATTATAAACTTCCGTACAATTTCATTATCAAAAATAATTTCTCTTGATTAGATGCATTCCCTTTGTTCATTTTACAGATCATATGATGCGCAAAATTGATGACAGCGGTTACAGTCCGAAACTCTAGGACAAGGAGAGGACCACACATAAGAATATCTAAAATAAATTTAGGAGCCACTCCAACTACAACTTGATGAGTTCGATGTGGTACTTCCACAGCCACACGCATGGCAAGGTGACCCCACTCTTCTTGATTCTGATACGTAAGATCTAATGAAATCCTGACCCTCGCGTTCATACCCTCACTAACTGTAGCCTCGTCCAGTCACTTCCTTTTCCGTGGCCCAAGCACTTTCTTCATGCATTAATTAGTTAGCACTGTCAGTGTTAATGCCTTCTTTTTTTGTGTTCATCTTGGACTTGATCTAATATTTTCGGCTTAGAGCAACTAAAGCAGTTCACATTACAGGAAGGGTTGTCTTGTCGGGTAGTGGCCGTTGAGGCACTCCTTTTTTGTGCGCATATTGATATCATATTGGTATAGTCTTTCTCTGAACCCCATTTTCAAAAGGAAGAGAGAGGAGAGACACTGCCAAGAAGAAGAACATGAAAATTCAGTGTGATGTGTGTGAGAAAGCCCCGGCAACAGTGATTTGTTGCGCAGATGAGGCAGCTTTGTGTGCCAAATGTGATGTTGAAGTTCATGCTGCGAACAAGCTTGCAAGCAAGCACCAGAGGCTTCTCCTTCAATGTCTGTCAAACAAGCTTCCCAGATGTGACATATGTCAAGTACTGCCTTTATGTCCATCTTCAAGTTTTATGATATTATCAAATATTCTTTCACAAATTGTTGTGCTTGGATGGAGGGTTTGATTTTTCCAATTTTTTCCTTCTCTCAATAGTCATAGATATCAGCATGTGTTTGTTTCAGATGAGATGAGAAGAAACTAGGATATCTAGGAGTGTAGTTATAACCTAGGCTACTTTTTAAATATCAAACATTGAGATATGTAACACAGGACGCCAGATCTAAATTTTATTAAATTGAATCTGCTTGACATGTATGGTTATGCTTTAATGGACCAGTGAAGTACTCCCATGGCACACAAGAATTTATCCCAATAGAGTGCGTTTAGGAAAACTTCACAGCAGTTCAGTGTAAGGATTGTAACATTTGATTCCACAATCCCTATGATATTTCTTTATACTATTTGAAGCCACAAGTTTCTGATGTTTTAAAGCTCTAAGTTTATGAAGGATCTAGCTAATCATTAAAATTGTCTGACATCTGTCATGTAAGCTTGTTACAGGAAGATGTTAGGGATATTGTACTGTTTTTATCAAAACCTTATTTATCTTTGATTATTTCTGTTATTCTAATTTCAATTTGATCTATTTAAACATGGAGTTTTTATTTTGTCTTTTGGAAATTTATAAATAAAGTAGAGGACCATTAAGGATGAGAATGTTGGTTGCCCAAAAAGCCGCATAATTAATTGGTTTCTTTACATGCTTGTGAAAAATAATTGCTTGTTGACTGAGTTTACAATTTTCACCAGGAACTTGAGCTGTGTAGAGACCTGGATTAGTTTATTTGATTTTGAAGTAGAGTATATGAGTTGAACCCTCTGTTGAATATGGATAATTTTATTAACTTTCTCCTATATGTAACTGTAGGATAAGGCAGCATTCATATTTTGTGTTGAAGACAGAGCACTCTTCTGTAAAGACTGTGATGAACTAATTCATTTAGCCGGGAGCCTTTCTGCAAACCACCAGCGCTTCCTTGCTACTGGTATCCGGGTGGCTTTGGGGTCTAACTGTACCAAAGACAATGCAAAAAGTCACGTGGAACCATCTAATCCAAATGCACAAGAAGTTCCTGTGAAAATTCCTTCTCAGCAAGTGCCTAACTTCACATCCTCTTGGGCTGTTGATGACTTGTTGGAATTAACAAACTTTGAATCACCAGACAAAGTAAGGCAGCTTTATTTCACAATTGTTGCATATATAAGTTAAGAAATTAGAGTGATTTTGATAAAAGAACCTAGTATGATTAGGACGTACCATTTTGTTTTGTTTTCACAAAAAATATGCATATTTTACTGTTTCACATAGAACGATAGCATACAGTAGCCAATCATCATGGAACATGTGAATATCATGCAATGGGCTTAATATGGCTTGAAACTGGAAACAACTATTTTTATTCGAAAACACCTCCTAAGCAAAAACTAAAGTTACCCTTGTGGTGGAATTTGAAACATTGACCAATCTAGGAAAGTGTTGCCCCATAAAAACAACAGGCTTATCCATTCATGGTGAAGTGCACCAAGGAATTGGGTTTTAAGTTATTTTTCCAAAACCATGTCTCGTAAGTTAACTAATCTCTTGACCAGCTGGTCTGATATACACCTCCTCTGATCCACCCTCTTCACCAGCATCTTCTAACAGCGAGTACACATGCCCATCATCTCCTGCAAATGTAGAAGCTCCTCCCCCATGCTCCATGACTCCGTTATCAACTCACCCCATGGTAACTCGCTCTAAGAATGGAATTTTCAAACCCAAACAACAGGCTCACTTAGCCACCAAATTTTCCTTTCCCTCTCCAGTTGAGCCAACCTGCGTCACACAGGCCGTGAAATATTCTCCTGAGTGGGATGTACCCTCACAGCCGAGTCTCCATGTCATTGGGAACAAATGGGTCTTCCAGCCCAAATGCAACACAATGGTTTTGTTGCTCGGTACAAAGCCTGTCTTGTTGCCAAAGGGTATCATCAATGCCATGGAATTGACTACCACGACACCTTCAGCCTAGTGGTAAGGCCACAAACAGTCAAATTGGTTCTTTGTCTTGCTCTATCCAAGGGTTGGTCCTTGCGCCAAATGGATGTCAATAATGCTTTCCTCCATGGCATCATCTCAAAGGACATCTACATGTCTCAGCCTCCTGGCTTCGCAATGTGTATAAATAGAGGTTCTTGAAATGAGAATAACCGCCCAGTCTGCAGAGGTCTCACTACCCTAAGTAAGATGGGAGTTATGTGAAAGGAGGATTTTGTCAAGTTTGTTATAGAGATATTCTCGTGACATAGGCAAAAAAGGTGTCGAACCTCATTGTTGCATGAAGGGGTTTGTTTCCCCAACTTAGCAAGCATTGACCTCTTAATTTTCTTAATCCCTTGTTTGGTGGAGGAAAAATAGGGTAGAGAGGAAAGAAATAGATGGAAAATAAAAAGGTAAGTGTGTTTAATAGAGGAGAAATGAGAGAGGAGAGAAATAAAAAAGGTGTGGCGCCCATTAGTTATTTCTATCCTATCTCTCACCTATTTCCATTCACTTGTTTATCTCTTCCTTATTTCTTATTTATTTCTCTTAAACCAAACACATTTATTTTTACTCTATTTTTTACCTATTTTCATTCACCTTTTCTATTTTTATTCATCCTATTTCTTTCCTTCTTACGAAACGGACCCTAAAGGACCTTGGTGTACCCACACATTTATTGGGCATTGAGATTGTCCTTAAAGGCTTATTTGTTAGTCAACATCACTATATTCGTGATCTCCTCCATGCCAACAACATGCATGATGCTCAACTAGTCAACACTCCTTTATCCACCACATGCAATCTTGCCTCAGGCGATGTTTCCTCCTGTGAAGTCATTGCGTACCATAAACTTGTAGGCTCCATGCAATATCTCTCTCTCAGACAACTAGATATAGCCTTTCCTATCAATAAGCTATCTCAATACATGTAGGCTCCTACTGAACTCCACATTCAAGCAGCTAAACGAGTCCTCAGGTCTCTCAAAGGTACAATTGATTTCGGACTTCAACTCTAGTAGTCCCTAGATCAATGTCTTCATGCCTTTCATCAGACATGAAGTCCACGGGTGCCTATGTCATTTACTTTGGCTCGAATGTCATCTCTTAGAGCTGCAAAAAGCAATCTATTTTTGCGAAGTCTTCCACAGAAGCTAAATACTGCACAATAACGACAACAATGACTGATCTACTTTGGCTTCTGTTATGAAAATAGATCTCTACAATGCCAAAGACCAAAAAATCAGAAAACTAGAGAATAAAAAAGGAAATATGGAGAAGAGGAAATTAATGGGAATATGACAGCTTCTCACTCACCTTTTTATTTGAATCAATTACAAGCTTTTATAGTGCCTTACAAGCTTCTCTAATCCTCAACTAATTCAGTTATATTCTGTTACAAGGCACATAACAGAAAACTACACTAGTCATAAAGTCCTAAGCCACTATTAACAATTTCTCCACCTTGGCTTGACTTTATCTTCCATAATTTGTAGAATCTTCGAACAGTGTTTGAACTTAGGCCCTGACAAGGCTTGGTTAACAAATCAGCTGGGTTGTCATCTGTGCTTATCTTTTGAAGACTTATCTCCCCTTTTTCAATGATTTCTCTCACAAAATGGAGCTTAACATCTATATGTTTAGTTCTCTCATGGTACACTTGATTTTTGGCCAAGTGTATACCACTTTGACTATCAGAAAACACCTTTGGAGCTGTATGCTCTCCTCTCAAACTTATGGCCATTCCTTCCATCCATATTGCCTCCTTAATTGCTTCAGTAACAACAATAAATTATGCTTTTGTAGTGGACAAGGATACCACATGTTAGAGATTACACTTCTAGCTCACAGTATTATCATAAAACTTGAAAACATACCTTGTTAGAGACCTTCTAGTGTCCAAACAGCCACTATAGTCTGAATCAAGAAACCCAGTCACTCCAACATTATTGCCTTCATGCTTGGAATACAATAAACCCACTTCAGATGTTCTTTTCAAATATCTGAAGATCCACTTCATGACTTCCCAATGCAGTTTTCCTGGGTTTCCCATGTACCTACTGACCAAACTCATGGCATATGCCAAATCTGGTTGAGTACAAATCATTACATACATGAGGCTTCCTACTGCATTTGCATATGGAACCTTTTTCATATAAGCAACCTCCTCTTCAGTTTGTGGTGAATCTTGCTGTGAGAGCTTAAAATGCTGAGCCATAGGAGTCAACGCTACCTTTGATTGATCCATGTTGAACTTCTTCAAAATCTTAGCTATATAGCTCTTTTGAGTTGTGAATAAGGTTCCCTTTGTTCTGTCCCTTAAGATCTGCATACCTAGAATCTTACTAGCAGCTCCCATATCTTTCATTTCGAATTCACTCTCAAGTATCATCTTCACCTTTTCAATTTCTTCCTTACTGCTACATGCAACTAGCATATCATCTACATAGAGGAGTAAGTAGATAATAGCTTCACATTCAGTTTTCTTCAAGTATACACAACCATCATACTCACACCTTTTAAAACCATTTTTCAACATGAAGGTATCAAACCATTTGTACCACTGCCGAAGGGATTGCTTAAGGCCATAAAGGTACCTTTTTAACAAGCATACCTTGTCTTTTTCACCCTCCTTGATAAAACCCTCTGACTGAGTCATGTGGATTTGCTCTTCAAGCTCACCATGTAAGAAAGCAGCCTTTACATCAAGTTGTTCTAGTTCCATGTTTTCTTGTGCAACCAAGGCTAAAACCATTCTAATTGAAGTGTGTTTCACAACAGGTGAGAACACTTCATTGTAGTCAATGCCCTCACGTTGTGTGAACCCTCTTGCCACCAATCTTGCTTTGAATCTAGCCTTTTCCACCCCTGGAATTCCCTCCTTAAGCTTGAATATCCACTTGCAGCTAACAAGCTTCTTGCCTTTAGGTTTGTCAACCAACACCCAAGTATCATTCTTATACAAAGAATTTAATTCATCATTCATGGATGCAATCCAATTTTGAGATTGTTTACTATTTACAGCTTCATCATAACTTCTAGGCTCATCTCCTCCAAGCTCCTGTGTGGCAGTAAGAGCAAAAGCAACCATATCAGCATAACCATATCTATTTGGTGGCTTAATGGTCCTTCTATTTATATCTCGGGCCAAAAGATAGTCTTGTTGGTCTTGAGAAGGACCTCTAATATGCTCTTCTTCATCAATTTCAGATTTAGTATTGGTCTCATGGATTGCTGAATTCTGCAATGGCTCCACCTCCAACTGAACCCTCTCATCATTACCTAATTCATGATGTTGCTGGCTTGAGTCCTCATTGGAGTAGTACATTTTTGATTCTCTAAACACAACATCCCTACTGATCACTTAGGCTGCCCTTTCTCCTTGCACCATCATCTGAACCCTTTCACTCCTTGAGGGTACCCCAAAAACATGCACTTTACAGCCCTTGGTTCAAGCTTGCCTTGATTTATATGAGCATAGGCCACACCCAAAAATTCTCAGATTTTCCAAGTTTGGAGGATGACCAGACCACATCTCCACTGGTGTCTTTGTACCAATAGCAATGGAAGGGCATCTATTGATCAAATAAGCAACTGTGATTATTGCCTCAGCCCAAAAATGTTTAGAACAATTAGCATTAGACAACAAGCATCTAACTCTCTCCATGACTATCCTATTCATCCTTTTAGCAAGCACATTCTGTCGAGGAGTTCCTCTAACTGTCTTATGCCTAGCGATCCCATTCTCCTTACAAAACCGATCAAACTTTTCAGAGCAAAATTCCAACCGATTATCAATTCTAAGTCTCTTGATCTTTCTACCAGTTTGAGTTTCAATTAGAGCCTTCCATTCTTTACACTTCATAAATGACTCATCCTTGCTCTTAAGAATGTAAATCCATACCTTTCTTGAAAAATCATCAATGATGGATAGAAAATACCTTGCTCCACTGTGTGAAGGAACTCTTGATGGCCCCCATAAGTCACTATGAATGTAGTCAAGAGTACCTTTTGTATGATGAACAGTAGTAGCAAATTTTAGTCTCTTTGCTTTCCCAAAGATGCAATGTTCACAAAACTCCAGAGTTTTAATGTTGTCCTTTCCCAACAACTTCTGCTTGCTCAGCTCCATTAAACCTCCTTCATTGATATGGCCAAGCCTTTTATGCCAAAGACTTGCTTGAGATTGATCTACTTTAGAGACCGTAGCAATTGTACCCACCAGAGGATTTCCTTGAAGCAAATACAACCCATTCACCAATTTTCCCTTCATCACTACCATGGAACCCTTCTTGACTTTCAGAACTCCACCTTCAGCCTTGTACTCATAGCCTAGTGCATCAAGCATCCCAAGAGAAATCAAATTTCTCTTCAATTTAGGTACATGTCTTACCCCTTGTAAGATCCTGGTTACCCCATTTACAAGTTCCAGCTTTATGGCACCAATTCCAATCACCCTGCAGACTGTTATTTCCCAACAGCACCTATCCTCCATAGTTTTTAGTGTAAGAGACAAACTAGTCCTTGTTAGGACACGTGGAATGAGCATCCAGAATCAAGAACCCATTCTTGATGAGTCTTATTTTGAAACACACATAACTTCAGCACTTTCATAACATTCTGAAGCCACATCTGCATCACCATTTTGATTCTTTTGTTCCCCATTCTTCTTTTTCTTTTTGTATTTAGGGCATTCTTTCTTGAGATGCTCCTCACTCCCACAGATAAAACACCTTCTTTTCTTGCCCTCTCTAGACTTGGATCTTGAACCTTTCTTGTTCTTGAAATCCCTCTTTTCTGACCTGCCCCTTATGTGCAATCCTTTAGCTGTTTGATCTCCTCTTCCCTCAGATCGTTTCTTCAATTCCTTCGAAGACACAGCAGCCTAAACCTTCTCCAATGACAGTGTATCTCTGCCATAGATGAGTGTGTCTGAGAGGTTATCAAATTCACTTGGCAATGACCTGAGTAGAAGCAATGCTTGGTCTTCATCATCAATCTTGATTTCAATATTCTCCAGATCAAGAATGATCTTATTGAAATCATCCAGGTGATCCTCCAATGCCCTCCTTGCTAGCATCTTGAAGGTGTACAATTTTTGCTTCAAATATAATCTTTTGGCCAAAGATTTGGTCATATACAGGTTCTCCAATTTGAGCCAAATAGCAGCAACCGTTTTATCCTTTGAGACTTCTTTAAGAACCTTGTCACCAAGAGACAGAATCAAGGCACTATGGGCTTTGTCAAGCATATTCTTCTTCTCTTTGTCCGACAATGTGGTGGGAAGTTTCTTTTCTCCCTCAAGAGCCTCTTCCAATACCTGTTGAACCAGAAGCGCCCTCATCTTCATTCTCCATAAACCAAAATCATTCTTGCCTGTAAACTTCTCAATATCATACTTTGTAGAACCCATTCTTGTTGAAAGAACAATTCCCCCAGAAACCCGATTTGAGCTTTTGATACCAATCTGTTATGAAAACAGATCTCTACAAAGCCAAAGACCAAAAAACCAGAAAACTAGAGAATAGAAAAAGGAAACATGGAGAAGAGGAAATTTATGGGAATATGACAGCTTTTCACTCACCTTTTTATTTGAATCAATTACAAGCTTTTATAGAGCCTTACAAGCTTCTCTAATCCTCAACTAATTTAGTTATATTCTGTTACAAGGCACATACAGAAAACTATACAAGTCATAAAGTCCTAAGCCACTATTAATAGCTTCAACAACTACTCAAGGAACTTTGGATTCAGCCTGATTCTTCTCCAACGGTGCACTATGATAACATAGGTGCAACATATCTATGTGCAAATCCAGTCTTTTACTCATGTATGAAGCAGCTTGCCATTGATTATTACTTTGTGCGTGATGATCTAGTGGCAAGTCAACAACTTCGTGTTTCACATTCTGTCAAGTCATTAGCTCACTGATCTTCTCACCAAGTCTCTCGCGTCCTCGTGTCATAAATTTTTGACAGACAAGATTGGTGTTGTCTCTACCTCCACCATCTTGGCGGGGCGCATTGGACTCTTGACCTAATTCAGTTATCAAATTGTAGATATCTTATCTTAGGATTTCTATATGTATAACTCATGTACAACCACAATCAATTTTGAATGAGATTATTATCCTTCCACTACTTTCTATATGTGCAAGTCTCAGAAGAATATGCACATATACTTTTGTTCTTGTGATGGATGAAGACTGACCAAAGCAGTTATTTTTCAATTGATTACTGATTGAGAGATTATGATTTATGAGGGAGTTACAATGAAGAATTATATTCTCACATTGCAGTATAGATGTTTCCTTTGTACACGATCACGCACTAAATTCTGTATGTAAAAGAGATCCATCAAGGAAGAGGCTAGTTCTTTTAATTTAATAATTATCAGGTAGGTTCATTTCTATGTAGTACATTCTGGCTCTTGATTCTGTTTTTTGACTTTTGATGTTTTTGAACAATACTTGTATCATATTTGCACCATATTTTGTTGAGGGCTATGATAAGGAGATTTTTATCCTGGCACTTGTGAATGTTAACCGGTCACTTAATTGTGATGTTCCTCATGTGCCTTATTATAATGTCTGGAATTGTTTCTTTTTTTCATCTGTTCAGAAGCAATCCCTGGAGTTTGGAGAGCTTGAATGGCTAGCAGATGTGGGCCTTTTCGGTGAACAGTTTCCTCAGGAAGCTTTAGCCGCGGCCGAAGTTCCTCAGCTTCCAGTGACACACACTAGCAGTGTTGCCTCACACAAAGCCCCTAAATCCTTTATGTCCTACAAAAAGCCTAGGATTGAACTAGTCCTAGATGAAGATGATGATGAGCACTTCACTGTACCTGATCTTGGCTAAAGCACATGGCCATGTAAACAATTGCCTGAATCTGTAGGTTGATTAGTTGTATATGCATACTAGGTGGAGATGATGATGAACTCTTCAATTTGCCTGATCTTGGCTGAAGCTTAGGACCATGAGGACTATTGCATGAATCTGTAGATTGATGAGTTATATATGCATACTTCTCTTAGGACAGTAAGTAATGAAGTATGTTAACTAGCTGAGGAGTTGATAAATATCTCATTTTCAGGAGCTCCGAATGGTTTGATGTTTAGAATAGCATAGATTAAACCTTAGGGGATTAAATTTTTCTTGGTCTTTGTGATCATTGTTTATACTCTAGAGGTGCTCACACCACACCACCCACACGATCTTTGGATGGTTAATTTCATATGTATGCTTGCGTTGAAGACCGTTTTGGCCTAATAGCTACGGTGAGGACGTGCGGTACTACTTGTGGTTATTTCGTGGTTTCAGAACCTAACAGCAATTAACTTCCCGAACAAACAATTCCCTTGTTCCATTCCTGAGAAACATGGATCAAAAGCACATAGTGTATAAGGCAACACATGTTAGGTTGTTCCCCAGCTCTAAGCAACTTTGATTTATAACAGGCAAAATCCAACTTTATGGTGACTTTTGCGAGATGGCAAGCTTTCTTTTTGGTTTTGGTATTATGCATGGCTGAAAAATAAATCATACCTAGGTTTCTTACAAGAGAATTTTTGTGGAAAAATGGGTGAAAAATGATTAGTCACGTCAGAAAAATCATTATGAACCTCAATTAGAGACTGTCAAAATAGCTGCTTCAATATTCGGATCAATATGTTCTAGAATCACCTATCAACAAATCTTTAATTAAATACTGAAAATAAAAAGTGTACTTTAGTTACTTCTATTCAAAATCCTTTGATATCGATTCATGATAAATTTACAATTCTACAATGTCGTCATGTAATAACTTTATCCACCTTGTCTCTTCAAAACATCAAGAGGTTAAAGAAATTTCTTATTAAGAAAAACCAAATTGTCTTCCAATTTTTATTATAGAAAATGGTCAAAAGATTCTCTACATAGATTGTTCAAAATATTTTTCTCGAGAAATGACAATATACCTATTAATACCCTTTAGAAATTAAAAAATTTTGAGTTCATTGTCGATGATACAGATTCAATAGAGATTACTCACAATGACAACCAACATCTCTTTTCAAAAAGTCAAAATTCTTAAAATATTTATCGTTCAAAATTGGAATCAACTGTAGTTTTATGATTTTGGACCAACACTCAATATTTTTCTAAAATATGCCGAAATCACTTATCGAGTTTTTAATTAAGACATTAATTTTGTTTCAGGATATATCATTATCCCCTTTATTGCTACTTAGGAAAAAGTAAAAGAATTACTTAAAAAATCAACTTAACACCAAAATGTAAAGCCAATAGAAATTATTCAAGATGAAAAACAAAGGCATCATTTCTTCATGAAAATCCAAGTTAATGGTTGCATTAGCCTCCACATCGCAAAAAGAGTTCACAAAGAAGTTGAAGCAAGCCATCTCCATAAAACAAGATAATATTTAAAAAGTAGAATCGAATGCCAACCAACACCTTTAAGTAAATGAGGATGATTGTTACGGAATCTCATTCTCACAATTCAAGTAAAGACAAAGTAGAAATTTGACAATCAAGAATAAAGTACACAAATCAACGGGAAGGATAACCGTATCACAGGACTTGGAAAATAATTTAGAAAGGCTATCATGCAAGACAGCACGTGCAACATAGATTATCACGCAAGACATATACAAGAAGGACAATATCAACTAGATAGTCCACAAAGAAATTGCCTCTAGCCAGTCATATCATTTGCTTTATATTATGATAGGTTATTGCATAACTCACATGTATCTTGTTGATTATTGAGGAAAATATTAATATACACTTGGACATAAAGACTTTTAAAATACAGAGATAGTTTCAAACATCAACATAATTCACAAAGCTCACTCTGAAGTATTCCTTCAACATACATATACAGAGAAGAAAAGTAGCCTTAATAAACTAATAATTTTGAATACAATTAATATATCTCAACTTATTATGATAGTTCATTAGGATAGATCATTATTTCTATTATGATAGGCCATTATGGGGAAAATATTAAGACAAACTTGAACATAAAGACTTTTAAAATACAAAGATAATTTTAAATATAAACATAATTCACAAAGTTCACCTTGAAATATACCTTCAACATACACGGACAAATCTACGGCTACTACAGTGGAGACAATTGCTCTCATTATTTTAATATATTATTATATTTTAGTTTTCCTTTCTATATTTAATATATTATATATTAGTGTCTCCATCCACACTCACATTTTATTCTATTGAACACCCTACTTTTTGACAAAACTATCTTTAATGCCACTCACTTTTTATACCACTAAACTTTTTATGCAAGTTAAGATAGTTCTTCTCATCTTCTATTTTTCATTTCATTCACTATTTCTCTTTCCCCTTTATTTTTAATGAGAGAAGAACAAACTTCTTCACTCATCTATTTCCTTGTCAAAGCTTCAGTTTTTAGTTAAACAAACTTCTACGGTGCTGCTTAACAGGTCAGCAACATTAGGTAACATTTTACCCCTTGTTTTAAAATTTTCTGTTATAATATACTACATTTTATGAGTTCAGAAACCATTGCTTCTGAGCTAAGATAGCAAGATTTAATTAGTTTATTAAAATATGTTGATTTTGAGCTTTTATTTATTTATTTATTGGTTTTTAGATCCTTTTTGTCTTGTATGTTATAACCATTCATGCATATGTTTTTGTTACTATTTTGAATTTTAGATACAGAATTTATCAAATTAATTGTCGCATAACATGTAATATAGTTACAATCTTTACCGTGTATACATTGAGATGTAATAAATAATAATTGGAAAAAATTAAGAAAAGATAATTATGAAACCGCATGGCTCATGCTTTACTTTTTCTGTTCAATATTTCATGTTATCAAATTGAGAAAACATTATGATTATAATTAGAAAACATTAAGAAAAATATATCATCATCTTCATGTTAACATCTTTATGTTGTTCAATAACTTTTATAAATTAATAAATACATGAATGTTAGTTCTAGTACCTATGAATTAATAAATCAATATCTTTTACCATCTTCATTATTGATTTTAGTTTTATGAATATGAAATTAATTATGGTTGTATTAATTTTAGTTATAGCAATGGAAAGATTTTAGCATGTGAAGCTGAATGGCTCCTATCCTTGGTGGCATGATTTTCATATTGCTCACCGCAGCCCATTGTTCTCTATTGTGACGATCAATACGCTCTTCATATAGCAGCCACGAACAGACTAAATACGCGGATATATATATATATATATATATATATATATATATATATGTATGTTATCTAGTGAGAGGAGTAAATTTGGACTATGCATGCATGTTCAAGATTTAATGTCATGTAACTTTTTAAAAATCTCACATGACTTGTGTGTTTTAATCTTAATCATTTATAGTAAGATTTAATAGTCTAGTTTTATTCCTCCTACTCTCACATAAAAAAGACTCTCTCACTAAATATGTTTCCTATATATATATACATAGTTGAGAACCAAACAAGTCGAACGATAAATAGCTCAAGTTTAGTTCATTTGGTTCATGAACCAAGTTCAACGAGTTAATTGTCGAATTGAGTCTCAAACTATTTTTGAGTTGGTTTCGTTTATTGTCAATCCTAACTAAATGGCATCGGTATAACTTATACCAACTATTGCACCATCAATAACTTAATATAAAATGTGGTTTTTATCGATTCAACTGTTGAATTATAATTGCATATTACTAAGATTATTTGTGTCAAATTTTGTCAAAATTGAATAACAATAAGAAGGTAATCAAACAATTCATATTTTAGTATATTTAGAAAAATATATATGACGTTCATTTTAATCTATATGAATAAAGTATCAAATAATTTTGGATTAATATAAAATTATATATATATAATCTATGTTAAAGGAACTTTCAACTCAACGGTGAGTTTTGAGATATCTAATTAAAAGTTATTGAATGGTGTAATAGTTGGTATATATTATATCGGTATAATTTGATTCCTCCTCATACACACACACGCGCACACACACACACACACACATATAATACACACACGTATTTTTTAGTTAGAGTACGTTAGCAAACTATAGCTATATCTTAAAATACACTCACGGTGTAGCTTACTAACATACTCCTATTGAAATTTTATATTCCAATAATTGATGTGGGCTAATATTGTGAGACAATTATATTAGCTATTTATTATTAGTGGGCTTTATTTCATGTGGTCAAATTAAGTGAGCCTAACAGACTACTAAATAAGATAATATGGGCTTAAGTGAGCAGATGTCAATGTTGGCCTATTAGGAAATAATAGGAACCCTTTTAGGTTAACACATTATAAGAAGGTTATGGTCCCCGATATACCGAATCACTAAAAACTCATACTCCCTTTTTCCCATCTGAAGATAGGCTAAGGTTCCATCGGAAACTTAAGAGATTTAGTTGAGAAAGAATCATAAAGCCACTGACTCTTTTTGTTCGTGTTTGTGATTAATTGCTGCAAAAATTCTATGAAAAACACTAAGATCAAGAACTGACAATAAATCCAGGTATTTATCTCATCCTTAATAATCCAATATGTCGTAAATCCTAAGGATATGGGAACATGTTCTTGATATATGTGAATGCACGCTTGTATGATTTAGCTTCTACATAAAGATTTTTGATTAAGATTAAAAGCATGTCTATTATTGTGAATAATGATTTTATTTCAACAAGTGGTATTAGAACAATCTTCAATGTTGGGTTATTAGAATTGATGTTTGATTATTTGAATAATACCTGAATTTTCTTGAATGAATTTTTCCCAATCTGTATGAATCCTTATTTTAGAAAATTAGGGCTTATAAAAGAAAATTGATTTTCTTTTATTTGGCTGTAACACATTTTTGCCGAATTCACTGTTATTACCGTGAAGCAATTTAAAATGTTCATTTACGGCTATATCACTGCCATTGTTTACACGTAGCACATCCTTTTGGTGTTTTTTCCCCCTCTCGGATTCACTTTTGGTAAATTCTCTTGGTCTTTATCTTTCAAATCTATATTTAGAAAACTCAAGTATTGTTTTTTTTTATTATTCATAGAATTAAGATAAAGTGAAATTATGCTTTGTTAGTGAATCCAGGCAATGGCTATGGATCCAAGCCAAATGTCTTTTACGTTGGTGGTTAGCATGAGGTTTCGGAAATTATATATATATATATATATATATATATATATATATATCTTTTAGATTATATTATATATATCTTATATATATTATAAAGCGAGATTGAAGCAATTAATATATATTATATATATCTTTTGGATTCTTCTCGTAAAGCCTTTTGGATTTCAGATATCATGAGATATCTTTTTGTGCAAAAAAAAAAATTATCCAATTAGCGCTGCGATTGATTTCAAATCAGTAGTTGATATATTAATTTCATTATATTATTAGTATATTGTTGATGTATTTAGAAAAGGAGGAATTAAATGAGAAATTAACATCAATGCTTATGCGTGATTTGAACAAATTTGAACCCTTCCCATTTTTTATTAATCGTCTTGTAATTTTTGTTAGATTAATTGAAACAACATGTTGCCAAAGAAACCTCTATTGTGTAGGTTGATTTGATTGAATTTACATAGATGTTGCGTGGAATTATTCATGGAAACTGTACTTGGCCCAAAAGAAGACATAGTTTGGTCGGATAATTACATGCTTGCAATGATAAATGTGTGGTGATTATAAGGATTTTTTTCCCATGTGGACAATGGGATGTCCAAAGACAACCATTGTTTGACAGTACTTATTATCAATGTTTAATCATTGCATCGAGAGTGCCACCTGCAATTAGTTCTTTAAATCTAAAGATTGGGGATTAATGGTATACTAGGTATTTTGTTTGGGTCTTTAAATTTTCCATAAATATTGATTATGCATGTCTTATTAATTATTTGTTTTGACATGCTTACTAATATTATTGTATGTTTATTGTTCTCTCTTTAATTGCTGGCACTACCGCTCTTAACTTCACTACTCCAATCAATGGAATCTTAATACTGAATGGGACGAACCTCAAGTTGTGGAAATTGTCTTGACTGTATGGACTTGGACCTAGCACTGAGGATAGAACGACCCACTTCCACTCCAGAGAACTCTAATGAAGCAAAAATTGAGAGGTGCGATCAGTCTAACCAAATGTGCCTCATGATCATTAAACGCTCCATTCCGGAGGCGTTTCGAGGCTCAATTGCTAAGAGCGAGAATGTTGAGAAGTTCCTGGAGGCAATAGAGCAATTTTTTGCCAATAATGAAAAAGCTGAGATGAGTAGTCATTTGGCTAAACTCACTTCTATGAGGTATAAAGGTAAAAGGAACATAAGGAAGTACATTATAGAGATGTCTAATCTCGCATTAAAACTCAAGGCATTAAAGTTAAAGATTTCTAAGGATTTGCTCATGCATTTGGTTTTGATCTCACTTCCTGCACACTTTGGACAATTCAAAGTGAGTTATAATACTCAGAAGGACAAATGGTCCCTCAATGAGCTTATATCTCACTGTGTGCAAGAGGAAGAGAGACTATAAAGGGATAAGATTGAAAGTGCTCATTTGACTTTGACCTCTCAGAATAAAAAGAAGAGGAAACATAAGGAAATTGTAGAAAGTTCTTCTCAAAAGAAGAAGCTAAAGAAGCAAGATAAGGAATTTGCTTGCTTTTTCTGCAAGAAGTCAAGACACATGAAGAAGGACTATTCTAAGTACGCCGCTTAGTGTGCAAAGAAGGGTAAAGTTCTCACTTTTGTTTATTCTAAAGTTAATTTAGTGTCTTTACCCAAGGACACTTGGTGGGAAGATTCTGGTGCTACTACTCATAAGTATGTCTATGCCGTCTACCAAGTGATGCTAAAAGATTCATCTATGTGGGCGATGACAATAAAGTTGCAATTGAAGCTATTGGAACTTTTAGATTGCTTTTAAAGATTAGTTTTTATTTGGATTTAGTTGAGACATATGTTGCACCATCTATTAGATGGAACTTAGTTTCTATTTTTATTTTGGACAAATTCAGTTATTCTTACTTATTTGGAAATAATAAAGTTAGTCTCTCTTATGATTCAAATGTTGTTGGTTACGGGTCTTTAATTGATAATCTTTATATGGTTGATATTGAGCGTTCCTATAACGAGATCGCAAATAGATTCACATGATACAAAACATAAATTAAATGAGAAATTTTCCACTTTATGGCATAAGCGCTAAGGCCACATCTCTAAATAAAGAATTCAGAGGCTTGTATCGGAAGAAATTTTTAGACCCTTAAATTTGTCAGACTTCCAAATCTGTGTTGAGTGTATTAAGTATAAAAAAACAAACAAAATGAATTTAGGTGTCAAAATAGCAAAGGATGTCTTAGAACTAATACATACGGATATCTGTGGTCCCTTCCCTATAGATTCATGGAATGGATAAAGGTACTTTATTACTTTCATAGACGATTACTCAAGGTACAATTACCTTTATTTAATTCATGAGAAGTCTTAGTCTTTAGATGTTTTCAACTCTTTCAAAACTCAAGTTGAACTTCAACTAGGAAAGAAAATTAAGGATGTCAAATCTGACTGTGGTGGTGAATATTATGGTAGATATGACGGATCAGGTGAACAACGTCCAGGGCCCTTTGCACTTTTTCTTAATGAATGTGGAATCATTCCGCAATACACTATCCGGGCAAACCCAATATGAACGGAGTTGCAGAACGACAAAATCGAGCTCTTAAGATATGGTAAGGAGTATGATTAATCACTCTTCTCTATTAGAGTCATTTTGGGGTGAGGCATTAAAGATTGCATTTTATATCCTCAATAGGGTATCAAGTAAAGTAGTTGCTAGAACACTTTATGAGCTATGGATTGGGAAAAAGCCCGACATTAGGCACATGCGAATTTGGGGATGTCCAACTAAAGCAAGGCCTTATAGGCCGCATGGGGGTAAGTTAGACTCAAGAATGATTAGTTGCTACTTTGTTGGTTATGTTCAATGCTCTTGCGGGTATAAGTTTTACAATCCCACTACGAGATCCTTCTTTGAGACGGGGAATGCAAGATTCCTTGAGGAAGTTGAGTTTGGAGGGGAAGGAAACGTAAGGAGTATTGTCTTTGAAGAAGAACCTATCGTTGATAATGAACAGTTCTTTGCACCTATCATTGTTTAAGAAATAGATCTAATAATTAATAATGATGTTATTCCTAACATCACTCAAGAACCAGATAACACTAAGATTCCTCCCTAAACACCACCTATAGTTCAAACTCAATAGCCTCAAGAAGTGCCACTAAGGAGATCCACTAGGGAAAGGAGAAGTGCAATTTCAGATGATTATGTTGTATTTCTTCAAGAACATAAGGATGACATTGGCTTGACTAAGGATGATCCGATCAACTTTAGTCAAGCTATGCAAAGTTCTAACTCTCAAAAATGGATTGATGCCATTAATGATGAGATAAAATTGATGGTTGACAATGACGTTTGGGATCTCGTCAAATTGCTTCCATTTGTTGTAAATGGATATTTAAAACCAAAAGAGATTCAAAGGGTAATGTTGAGAGATGTAAAGCCTGTCTTGTCGCCAAAGGCTTTAGTAAAAAAGAAGGCATTGATTACAAATAGACTTTTTTCCAGTTTCTTTGAAAGACTCTTTTAGGATTATAATGACACTTGTGGCTCATTTTGATTTAGAACTACATTAGATGGATGTAAAAACTGCATTTCTAAATGGCAACATTGATAAAACAATCTATATGATGCAAGCAGAAAACTTTGTTTCAGGCGATCCAAAATCCATGGTGTGCAAACTAAAGAAATCCATCTACATCCTTAAACAAGTTTCTCGTCAATGGTATTACAAATTTCATCAAGTCATTACCTCCTATGATTTTGAGGCAGATTTGGTTGATGATTGCGTATACCAAACGTTTAGTGGGAGTAAATTTGTCTTTCTGGTATTATATGTTGATCGCATCTTGCTAACCAATAATGATATAGGCTTGTTGCATGAAACTAAGAAATTTCTCATGAAAAAGTTTGAGATAAAAGATCTTGGGGATGCCTCTTTTATCTTAAGAATCCAAATACTTAAAGATCATTCTCAAGGTATTGTTGGGTTATCACAAAAGAGCTATATCGATACCATTTTGGATAGATTTGCTATGAAAGATAGTAAACCAGGAAATACACCCATTGCTAAAGGAGATAAGTTTAGTCTCAAACAGTGCCCAAATACTGATCTTGAAAAAGGAGAGATGCAAAAGATTCCTCTTGCTTCTGTTGTAGGAAGTCTTATGTGTGCTCAAATTTGCACTCGTCCTGACATAGTGTTTATAGTGGGAGTCTTGGGGAGATATATGACTAATCCTAGTATGAAGCACTAGAAAGCAGTGAAGCGCATGATGTGCTATTTGAAGAGAATAAGAGACTACATGCTTACTTATTGGAAGTCTGACAGTTTAGAGATCATTGGGTACTCTAACTCCGATTTTGCAGGATGCCTCAATAGCAGACGCTCCACATTAGGCTACATCTACATGTTGGCTGGAGGAGCTATTTCTTGGAAGTCTGCCAAACAGACTCTTGTAGCTTATTTGACCATGGTAGCAGAGTTTGTGGCTTGTTATAAGGCATCAAACCATGGGTTATGACTGTGAAATTTTGTCACAAGCCTACACATGATTAACATCATTGAGAGGCCACTCAAGATTTATTGTGACAATAAATTAGCAGTGCTTTACTCCAACAACAATATGAGTTCTACGAAGTCAAAATTTATCGACATCAAATATCTTGTAGTTAAGGAAAGAGTTCAAGAAAAATAGATTTCAATAGAACATATAAGGAAAGATTTTATGCTAGCTGATCCACTAACTAAGGGTTTGACACCTAAGTTCTTTCACAAGCATGTTGCTCATATGGGTGTTGCCACTAAGGTTACCTTAGTTTAGTGAGAGTGTTTCTTTATGTTCTATGTTTATTTGATATAAATTTTATGTTGTTTCAATTTTTTTGCAGAAATAAAAATTATGAGTTTATTAGTCAACTTGTTTGTATCTTGTTCTGTGCAAAATTATTTTGCGCTTAAGGACTTCGGATTGATCTCACTAAAGACTAAAGTTGGACCAATTAGAAATTGGCATGTTTAAGATCACGTTGCATGTCATTTCCATGCTGCTCATCCATATTGAACTATGTCATTGCGTGTATTGATGTGGTGGTCATTGGGGTCTAGTCACATTTTACAAGAGTGACGAAAGCTGCGGTGGTTCCACTGTTGATGCATAAGATGGAATAAATTGTTAAAGTGAAAGTCTAAAGATAAATATGATACAGATGTGTGCCTAAAGAATTGTGATATAATTGTTACAATATGTAGCCCAGGTGGGAGATTGTTGGAATTTTATATTCCAATAATTGATGTGGGCTAATATTCTGAGACAATTATATTAGTTATTTATCATTAATGGGCTTTATTTCATGTGGTCAAATTAAGTGAGCCCGTCAGACTACTAAATAAGATAATATGGGCTTAAATGAGCAAACGTCAATGTTGGTCCATTAAGGGATAATGGGAACTCTTTTATCACTATAAGAAGGCTATGGTTTCCAATATATCGAATCACTGAAAACTCATACTTCCTTCTCCCCGTCTAAAGAGAGGCTAAGGTCTCATTGAGAACTCAAGAGATTCGGTTGAGGAAGAACTATAAAGTCACCAACTCTCTTTGTTTGTGTTCGTGATTAATTGTCGCAAAGATTATGTGAAGAACGCTTAGATCAAGAACCAACTATGGACCCAGGCATTTATCCTAGCCTTAATAATCTAGCATGTTGTAGATCCTAAGGGTATGAGAACATATTGTTCTTAATATATATGAATGCGTGCTTGTATGATTTAGCTTTCGCATTAAGATTTCTAATTAAGATTAAAAGCATACCTAATATTGTGAATAATTATTTTATTTCAACAACTCCAACTAAAAAATAAGTGTGTGTATGTTAGCAAATGCTTATGGAGTTCGCTAACATACACATGCTTGTTTTTTAGTTAGAGTACATTAGCAAGTTACACCATAGGTGTACTTTAAGATATATTGTAGTTATAGCTTGCTAACATACTTCAACTAAAAAATAAGTGTGTGTATATTAGTAAATTCCTATATATATATATATATATATATATATATATTATTAAATTCACATAATTAATTTTATATTTATTTTTTATATGAAATAAATAAATAAATATAAAACAATCATAATTTTAAAATCAATCGAGCTCACAAGTTAAACCAAACCATTCACAAGCTTGAATCGAATTGGATTCGAGCCAAAAGAAAATGTTCATATTAAACTCAAGTCAAGTTTTAAGTTGAACCAATCCTTATCGAGTCGAGTCAAGCTTGATTTAGCTCGACTCGACTCATTTCTAGCCTATTGCCCGTTTCTACTCGAGAAGAAGTCACAAATATCATTGCAAAACCATTACAACCTGGTACATTTTTGCACTCTTTATGTCATGACAAGCTTCAATGTTCACTATCTATTCCAACTTGAAAGGGGGTGTCAATTGCCAGTTAGTTAATCAGTTAATTTTTAGTTAGAGTTAATTTCTTTTTTTTTAATTGCCTTTAGTATAAATACCAATGAACATAGTAAACAAACTTTAGAATGAGAATTTCACTCTTTAGAGCATTGATCCCTCTCTTTGATTTTCTTAGTCTCATTCTCTAAATTTTGATTGGTGGTGCGTCTAGCTGAGTTGCAAGCAAGTAAGTTTTTTTATCTATTAAAACACTTCCACGTTAAGTAAGTTTCAAGTTATAGGTATGTAAATAGGATCAAAATTGAAAACTATGCTTAGAAGTAGATGAGATTTATATAATGTGAGCTTGTCCTAATTGCTGAAGACAAGAATAGTGGGATCATGGTTCCACCTATAAAGAACTCAAGTGGTCGTGGTTTGAAAATGAAACAGCTACATAAACATGCAAGAGTGGAGGAGAATAATGTGGAATATTCGGGGTTGACCGGATAGTGAAGGGGAAAATCTTACATGATCCAACTTCCTAATAACAATGGCTCTGGGCCCAATATAAGTCTAGAAGATTCAAGCATTTCCTTGAAGGAGATTTCTCTAACCGCTTAAAAGTAACAACTTATTATGTGGCAAAATATTTTGAAGACGATTGTCAAACTATCTAATGAGATGCATATGGTTCTCAATAAATTATCTTTCACTTTCATAACCATTTTTTTTTTGTGTGTGTGCATAATGGTCGCATTGAAATTAAAACCTATAACCTTATATATATTACCCAACCCTCCACCACTAGACCAACCCTAGTAGGTTTATTCAACGGAGGAGTACGATGCTAATATTTTGTAAGTAGGTAAAGGCAAGTACATGAACATAACCTCACCAACTTTTTTGTTAGGAAGAGGTTGGGGGGATTACAATACACCACGAACCAATGCTTTGAAATTTATCCTGTGTTTTGAAAATTTGATCGGATCAGCAGGTCGGACCGAAAAACTGGTGAATCGATCACCTGACCGGTTTAAATAAACCACAGAAGCGACTTAGAGAAAAACAAGTCAAAGAACCGAGAAATCAGTCAAAAATCGACAAAAAACCAATTCAAAACAGGTCAATACAAAATACTTAATACAACATTATTTTAATTTTTTTAAAAAAATAAAAATCAACATAAAGTATTTGTTATTTTATTTTTTATTTTATATATAAACTTGTTTTTATTAATAAATGTTGAAATGTATTGTTAAAATTTAGACTTAAATATTATGACATATTTAATTTGAACTTTTCTAAGTATTGTAAATATTAAGAATGTATAAAATTATGTTTATTTTTAGTTTTTAACATTATAAAATTATGATATTATGTTTCTTTAATATTATTTTATATATTATTTAATTATTATTATTAGTATTTTATTAATACCAGCTAGACCGCAATTCAACTATTAAATCTTAAACCAATATCTTGACTAGTTCAATAAGCAATCCGATTTTAAAAACATTGAATTTATCATAATAAGACACCTGGTGTTCACGCCCTTTCTCTTCTTCAGTCAATAAAAAAATTCACTTTTTATTAATACTCTTGCTTATTAACTAAAACACATTAAAATTATTTTTGTTTTCAAAGTATTAAATGCATCTGTTTTTTTATTCAAATTTTTATAAAATATTTATAAAAATATTTGGAAAATAATGTAAAAGAACATATCTCTAATCAGAGTAAATTAGCCACTAGAGTAAATCAGGCAGTCTGTTTCAACCATTACTTTAACTTGTTGAACCAATTAATGACCCAAAACTTGGATTGATTCAATAATCGTTTCGATTTATAAAAATAAAACACCACATAATAAAGCAAGTTTTTAATAATAAAAAGACAAAAACAGTTCAAGTCTCGAAGAAGGTGCAATTGTGCGCCGAACCGATATGGACTCAATTTTTTTTTTTTTGCTGAAAGGACTCAAATTTTCTTTCAACCAATAATCTCAAAATTTGAAAGAATTCATTTGGCAGAACACCAAATCATATGATACTACCGTTAATGCAGAAAGCGGGAAAAATAAAACAACAACGAAAACCAAGAAATAAAAATCCATCTCAAGTTGATAGCAAGCAACTCCAACGGAAAAGTGAAAAGGATGAAGATATATATAAAAAGAAAACAAAAGATACTAGCACTAAATTTCTATGCCCCTTTGATCAGGTTGAGGGCATCAGCCTCTGTTGGAAGAGCGGGAATTGCTCCCTTCTTAGTGGTTGTAATTGCTCCACATGCATTTGCAAACTTGAGTACCTCCCTTAACCTTGCTTCATCCTGCGGTTAAAAACATGTGAAAATAAATCAATCGCTAAAAATTATGAATAATTATGGGGATCTTTACAAAAGATTAGAAAACTGGTAACAATTTAACAAAACAATACACTTGAAAATGCATAACGATAACTTCATTTCCAAAACTTCTCATGAGGCAGCTAATGTGAAAGTTTATTTAGGCGTAGTAGAGCTAAGCACTCACTTCAAGTATGGATTGATCATCGACAATCTTGCACAATAGAGCACCAACAAAGGAATCGCCAGCGCCAGTTGTATCAACTGTGTTGACATGAAAAGCCTCCACTGATCCATGGAAATTCTGGTTTGTGCAAAAAGGGAGAACAATTATTACAAATAGAAAAAGAGTAATCAGCCATTTAACATACTTTGCAGAACATAACCTTTTAAAAATGTAAATAATGTACTGAGAATATGACAAAATAAAATCTAAATGCAGAAAGGAAAGTTTATTAATATATCTGAAGCAAGTCATTTTGCTATCTGAAGTTGATTGGGGCCATAGGCCAGAGCACATGGATGAATATATCCTATAGGCTCATACAGATGAAAACCATATGTGATAGTGATACTACAGAATAGCAATTTCCACCCTTAGGTGAAAATAAATACAATATATATAATATAGTGAAATTTGTACCCTTCAGAAAAATAATAAAACTGGAACAAGAAAAACAAGAATAAAAAGTCTTCAAATTAGAAAAGAAAAACAAGGAAAACGTAAGAAACAGAATGACACTTGGGACTAGGGATGACAAAAAAATCTGTGTCCGCAGATAAAATCCGTCACGAATAAAAATTGGGTACTTTGAATGGATATCCATAGATACTCTAAATGGGTATATTTGGCTTATTCGCTACTCGTTTATTAATAGGGTAGATACGAGTATCATGGTACTCATACCCGCAGATACCCGCTACCCGTAATTACGTATTTACTTAAATACTCTTATATAGCAATATAGATAAAATTACATAAATTTATCCAAAATTTTCAAAACGATTGTTCATTACGAGAAAAATCTTATACAATTATATTACAAGAGAAAAGAAACATAAATTTGTGAGCATTTAAACTATTTTTTTAAAAAAATTGTTAAAATAATTAAAATTTATGTTCAAAGTGATTATTTTAAACAATAACTCTTTAATTTATAAATTTAAATTTATAAATTCAAAGTGATATTTGCAGCACTTTATAATTATCCACAACATACAAAATAAATTTGTTATTTTTTTATTTTTAGTAAATATCTGCAGATATTCGCTTAACGAATATTTGCACAGGTAATGGAACAGACATAGATACGGGTTTTATCCAGTGAGACGGGTAGCTACTATTTGTGTCCACCCTGCCTCTTTGACATCCCTACTTGGGACCGAGGAAGTCGCGCACATTGAATTAATCGACTGCCTACCATCCATCGACAGCTAACCAGACATCTATCATAGAGTGCTAGTACTGCACAGAAGCTAGAACTAAAAAAATTGAAGAGTGGACAAAATATACAACCAAGTTTGGAAAGTAAAAAAGGATAGGTAAAATTGAAAGAGTGGGGTGTTTTTACCTTGGTGTAGTACCTAGAACCATGTTCCCCAAGAGTGACAAGGAGTAACTTCAAATTGGGGTGCCACAGGGAGAGAGCAGATGCATCATCAATTTTGTCACTTCCGGTTAGGAATTCCAGTTCCACATCACTGACCTTGATCACATCAGCTTTGTCCCATATACTGAGTATTTGCTGACGCGCTTCCTCAGCTGATGGCCACAAGGGTAGCCGCAGGTTTGGATCATAAGAGAGCAGGCACCCTGCTTCCTTCGCAACTTCCATTGCCTTCAGGTGGGCCGATCTGCATGGCTCCACGATCAAGCTTATCGATCCATAATGGAATACTTTTGCCTGCTCACAAGTCAAGTTTCACATTCAATCACTCCACATGAAAATAAAATAGAGTAAATAGTCAATAACATTACGAAACGTTTTTCCACTGTGATTTAATCACAAATAGGCATATATAATAAATTTATTAACTTTTACACTAATTGTTTTAAAAATTAAGTTAAAATATCTAACATAATTTCTAATTTCTTAGTAATGTAAAAATTATTACATTCATATAATATAGAAATTAAACTCTATAAAATGTCACCAAATCCACTGCAAAGAGTAATTTTGGATGTGGTTATTCTTAGTACTTCCAATTTTCAACCACATTATAAACAAAAAGACTTTGTACAATTGTACATGAATTCCTTACCGTACCCTGCATGGCAAAAGGCCGGCAATTATTCTTTTTTTTTTAATTACGCACGTGCTTGCTAGGCTGTAAACTGTAAAGTGTGGTCCTTCATTTGCAACTCACAACAAAATAACAAACAAACAAACAGTGAACTGTCTCCCATTCACGATTCACTGCTAACCCGAGAAGGTCTCTATCATCCTCCAGATTCAAGTTATTTTTGGAAAAAAATAAAAATAAAACCCGGTATTTTGGTCACACGGGACCAACAAACAAATAATGCAACACAAAATGATAAAATGATAATAACAATGCAGCACAATAATAAAACAACAACACGTTTGCTATATATCGAAAATCACGTTCTCACGTCATACACGATTCAATGTAAAAATTATGATTAATATTAATTTATACTCGCATCTCAATTATTTTTAATAATTTAAAATTAATTTTATTTAACTTTAGTAAAGTCAACAGGCGCGTGAGAGCATGGTAAAAAAGCATGCCTATTGGCTATTGCCTGACCTATGAGTGTTGCTGTTGAGATAAAGACAACAGCTATAAGTCAAAGTAGATAAAAACAGACAAGACAACAGTAAGAGCTTATTACTGCTCCCACGCTCGACCAAGCGCGTGAGAGAGCGGAATTTAAAATAAAATTTAAAAAATTGTGATAAATTCTATATATATATATATATATGAAGTTTTTTTTTTTTTTAAGAGTACATCCGAAGAAAAGAAACAGTGGATCCATTATGTGGAAGTGGGTCCCGACCCACATTGTCGACATCGATCAAAGTTTCAACCAAAACAGGGAAAAAAACACGTGAGACACGTCACGTGACCGGGCACCAACCCACCAGCTTTTGCTCTCTGATATGATTGCGAGCTGGAAAGAAAATTAGAAAAAGGAAAACTATTTTTTAATTAATTTATTTAAAAAATAACGTGCTGTTGAGCCGTTGAGGTATCCTAGATCCACTCGTGGATCCCCACCGCACCGCACCGAAGCTGACTCAGCAAAATCCATCATCTTGACCCCACCACTTCCCCACGCGCGTTAAACACAAACACCACGCTCTCGCATTTCCCCGGAAAACGAAGGAAAAAGAGAGAGAGAGAGAGAGATAGAGAGAGAGAGAGAGAAGAATTGCATAATTTGCATACCGATCTGATGAGTTCAAGATTGAGATCTTCGGGCGTGAGGAGCATGTCGGCGCTGGGGTTTCTGTAGAACATGAACTCACGCTCGCCGTCGGCGCGTAGCGTCACGAAGGCGAGTGCGGTGCGCGCGCCCTGGTCGAAGTTGATCCCGTCGGCTCGCACGTCGTTCTCCTTCAAGATTCCGGCGAGCATGTGGCCGAACTCGTCGTCGCCGAGCTTGCCGACGAAGGCGGCCTTGCCGCCGAGCCTGGAAACGGCGATGGCGACGTTGGCGGGGGCGCCGCCGGGAGCCTTCAGGAAGCCCGGAGCCTCGGCCAGAGACACGCCGGAGACGGTGGGGACGAAATCGATGAGCATCTCGCCGAAGCTGACGATGAGGCCGTTGCCGGTGGCAGGAAGGGCATTGTTGGAGGCCATGGTTTTTGCAGAGGTGGAAGAAAATGCAGAAGATAAGGGAGACTTTGGAAGTTGAAGAACTGGTAGAGTCTATATAGAAAGGGAGAAATAATTAAATATAAGAAAATCAATTAATGCTTTCTTTAATCTAAATTTTTGGTGATAAGTCATTGGTTTTTAACCTTTTTTAATCTATTTGTGATCTATTTGGTAGT
Source organism: Spatholobus suberectus (assembly GCA_004329165.1). Classification (NCBI taxonomy): domain Eukaryota; kingdom Viridiplantae; phylum Streptophyta; class Magnoliopsida; order Fabales; family Fabaceae; genus Spatholobus; species Spatholobus suberectus. The sequence goes on along the minus strand of CM014731.1, from coordinate 81,715,887 downwards.
GTGGATAAAACAAACAAAATGAAAAAGATAATATATTTAAAACAAACATATAATATTTATTAAATAAATTTAAGTATTAATTAAAATATTTAAAAACTTTTATATTATTGTTTAATAATATTTTTAAAAGATAAAAATAATTTATTTAAACAAAATTCAAAATGTCAATATATATTAAAAATTATTTAATATACAATCCAGAAAGTATTTAATTAGTATATTGTTGTAATTAAGAATTTAAAAACTTAACTATAAATTAAAATTTTTAAAAAATATTGCATTTAAATTAAATTTAAAGAATAAAAATTATAAATATTTTAAAATATAAAAAATTCATTTAACTATATTATTTACTCATGTCATTATTGTTCTTTTATTTTATGTAAAAAAATTTAAAAACTTAAAAAATAAATAATATTTTTAATTTTGTAAAATAAATAAATTAAAACCTTACAATAAATAAACATAATTTAAAATAAATTAATATATGTAAGTATTATTTAATGGAGAAGTCGGTGAAGCACTCAAATTGAAAAAATAGTAAAAAATTAAAAAAGATGGTATTTTTAGTCGCATTGGGATTCGAAGAGGGAACTGCGTGAATAAGCTTCCTATAAGCTGGAAAAAACTCTTCCTACCAACTTAATTATAAGCTATTTTTTTTCAAATTTTGTTCTATGAAATTAAGTAGCTTATTTTTTTAAGTGTTTTTAATGAAATGTATTTGTCCCGACTTCTCTTTTTAAAGAGAAAATAAGATAAAAAAAAAGAAAGTTAAGCCAAACATACTCTAAGTTTTAAACTAAAAATTAATCCCATAATAAGTTTAAAGAATTGGAACTTATGGGAATACCTTATAACTTTAATAGAAAATCAAAGACCTTAATTACGATAATTGCAAAAATATACTTAAGATAAGTATTATTTTTAAGCTAAGATAAGTTTGTTATTTTGAGTAAGTGGAAAAATTTTCTATTCATAATATGACGGGATATTAGGTGTGCCACTTTATTCGATTGACATTTAAACTGTGATTCCTTTGTTGGACTTTTTTTAACTAAACATACCCACTTTAATTAACAAGTACATTATTCTTCTTAAAATGAATCATATAGATAAGTATATTACTCATTTTAAAATTTCTGAATGTGTTTGAAATATGAGACCTTATCCTTTTTTACTATAAAGAATATTATCATTAATCTAGTAATCTAACTTTTATTCTTTTCTTTTTTGAATATAGAAAGATTAAATAAAGATATTATAATTAATTATACTTGGAAAGTAAAAATGATGAGTTTAATGAATATACAGTGTCAATGCAAAAGATTTTACACTGGTAACTAATTAAAAATTAGCTTTTATATGACTTTTAAGGTAATTATCATCAAAGTTAACAAACTTACCATTCATAATGATTTGTGATTGAATGACATTGTAAAAAAAACTTTGCACTATCAATACATTTTTTTTCAAGAAAGATAATGTCTCGTCAATTAATTAATGATAGAAATAAGTAAAATATAAAGAAATGAGAATATTTAATTATAATTATTATATTAAAATTGACGTTTTAGATTGTGTAAGAGTGTGTTTGGCCTAGCTTTTTTTAACTTATTTTCTCCTTAAAAGGAAAAACCGGGCTAAATACATTTCATGAAAAGCTCTTAAAAAATAAGCTACTTAATTTTATAGAACAAAATTTGAAAATAGCTTATAATTAAGTTGGTAGGGGGAGCCTTTTTCCAGCTTATAAGAAGCTTATTCATGCAGTCCCTTCTTCAAATCTCAACACAACTAAAAATACCATCTTTTTAATTTTTTACTATTTTTTTCAATTTGAGTGTTTCACAAGCTTTCCTGTTAAATAATACTTATATATATTAGTTTATTTTAAATTATGTTTATTTATTGTAAAGTTTTAATTTGTTTTTAAATTATTTATTTTAGAAAATTAAAATATTATTTATTTTTTAACTTTTAAATATTCTTTACATAAAACAAAAGAACAATAATGACATGAGTAAATAATATAGTTAAATGAATTTTTTATATTTTAAAATATTTATAATTTTTATTCTTTAAATTTAATTTAGATGCAATATTTTTTTAAAAAAATTAATTTATAGTTAAGTTTTTAAATTCTTAATTACAACAATATACTAATTCAATACATTATGGATTATATATTAAATACTTTTTAATATATATTGACATTTTTGAATTTGTTTAAATAAAATATTTTTATCTTTTAAAAATATTATTCAACAATAATATAAAGTTTTTAAATATTTTAAATATTTTAATTAATACTTAAATTTATTAATAAATATTATATGTAATAAAATATTGTAAATTATCTTGAAATTAATTTTGTTAATTAAATTATTTTTTAATTCTTAAAATTAAAAAATTAAATATATTATTATATCAAATAAAAAAGTTAATAAAATGAGGTAATAATATAATTAAATAAAATTTTATATTAAAAATATTTATAATGTTTATTCTTTAAATTTAATTTAGATTTGATTTTTTTTTAATTTTGTTTGTAGTTAAGTTTTTTTCATTTTTAATTACAACAATATATTATTAAATATTTTTTGGATTATTTGTTAACTACTATTTAATATATATTGACATTGTTGAATTTTGTTTTACTAAATATTTTTTATCTTCTAAAAATCTTATTAAAACATAATATATTTTTTAACTATTTTATCTTTGTAATTAATACTTTTGTAATTAATATTATATATAATAATATATATAAATTATATTTAAAATTAAATTTATTAATTGAAATATTTTTAACATTTTTAAGATTAAAAATTAAATTTTTTATATTTTTATACTTTATGTATTTTTGTTATGAATAAAATAAATTTGTGTTTATTAAATTAATTTTACATAATCATAACTAAAAATTAACTTTGCATAATATTTTGTTATTTTGTCGATATATATATATATATATATATATATATATATATATATATATATATTATTCTATTGAGTGAAAGAATTAGTTTTAAGTAAAATTTAAATTTTAAAATTTTTTACCAAACAACTTTTTGCTAAAAATGGCTTTAAAACTAAAAACAAAAATTACCAAACAACTTCTACTTTATTTTAAAAACTCTTATTTTGAGCTTTAACTTTAAAGTAACTTTGAAGTTAAAAAAAAGTTGGGCCAAACATAACCTTGATTATGAATTGCACTAGAATTTTTTAAATTTCATGTGATTTAAAAATCACATGTGATTTGTAATTACATAAACAATCAAAACAATCAATTTTAATACAATGGTTATAATTAAATATTTTTATTTTGTATAATAACTAGACACTCTCACATGATACTCTCTCTCTCTCTTTATATATATGTATATGTATATGGCATATTTTGTGAGAATAATTTTTATGTGAGAATGAAAAAGGCAATATATAGTGATCCCTCTACATATTTAGGTGATGTATATAATTTAATGATTAATATATAAGAGATATATATATATATAGTAAAAATACCTTTTTAGGTGAAAATGAAAAGAATTAATACATATTATTATATCTTATCATGAATGGTCAAAATTAAAAAAAAAAAAAACACAAATTCATGTAACTTTAGTCATATGACTCTTTTAAGTGATAATATAACTTTAAAATTTAGTCATTCACGTATAGTTATATGACCCAATTTTTTTTATTTTTTTTATACAAAAAAGTTTTTATCACAAGATATAGCTTAATATATATGTGTGTGTCCCTTTCAGCAAATAAAAAATAATATATTTCGTTTAGTAGTTTTTACGTAACCTTAAATTATTTTTAAAATCATTTGATTTTGATCTAGGAATAGAAAGGCCGCGAGATCAGATCATTGTCAACTATGTTAAGTCCAGCCCTGCTGGAATTGGACAGCGTAACCAAGTAACTAACTTGCCTTTGAAGAAAAGGGCAGTTTTGCCCTTCACTCTACAGATAGGTCCTATCATTATTATTTATTAATCGATCTAAACTTTCCTCGGTCCCTACTACAACTAAAGCCTCTTCAATGTATCAAAGTGACAATGTGGGCTTGAAAAGAAAAAAGAACTCCAAAACTGGGTAGGATTATTAACACTATAAGAGGTCTATTCATATTCTTATTTTATTTTTTAAACTTATCCTTATTCAAAATTTTCTTTTGTACAAAGTTAAAATATTTTAAATTAACTTCCTTCATATATGATATATCATAAGAAAAACTAAGAAATATAAAAAAATAAAATGAAATAAGCACAACGGTGTTTTATTTTTATCTACATAAAATAAAAACATTTATAGTCGTGATGTGATTTAATTGATGAAAATACTTTAATAACTTGTATAGAAAATAAACATTAAATTTAATTATTATATTACAAAAACTAAATTTGAGAAAAAATATTTTTACACAACAATATAATTCATTTTCTCTCTTTATGACTTCTATTTGTATTAATAAAAATTAAACAATATAATATTGTTTTTAGTTCTAATTTTGTCTTTTTAGTCTCAACCGTTCATTTAGACAATACTTGATTCAATAGTGATAAGTTGACTTGAGTATCGATATACCATCTTTAGTTGTGTATCATAAACTCCCCCAAACATATTAAGTATATGTTAGGCTTAGAATTGGAATCGGTTTGTAAACACCATTTGGACCAAAATGAAAAATTTGCTTTTCACAAAAAAGCTATCAAATGAAGAGGAGTGTTAGTAACACTCTTTTTCTAACACTTTTTATTATTAGCTGAAATTTATTAGAAATTACAAATTTTGGTTATTTCTCATACAATGACTCTTCTATTGATTTTGGAAATGAGACTCACTAAAATTTATGATTTTTAATAAAATTCAATCAATAGTAAAAAAGTATTAGAGAAAGTGTTACTTCCATTCCTCATGGAATAAATGTGTCTGTGGTGACATAAATATATTCAAAACAACCTATAAATCATTATATTTAATTAGATTCTGAATAGTTTAGAGTGGTTCAAAGTAAATTGATTGTCGGTTTTATTTTGAGAGTAAACCATAACGAGACAAATATCTTTTTCGTGATTGTGATAAAATAGTGATGTTTTTCATATTTTATCTATCGTTAAATTCATATTAAGATTATTAAAAAATTTATACTTCATAAGATAATAAAATATCTTTCATTTATTAGTGAGAGAGAAAGAGAGGAGTACTCTCAACTTTCGCTGTCTCTTTTAGTATTACAAAATTAATTTTCATAGTTTGTAATATGGAATATGTGTTCTGATGTAAATTTATTCCAAAATTATTAATGTTTTAGTTTTTTTTAAATTGTTGATATTTTACAAATTTCAAATCTTATTAATTAGTTTTTTTTTGGGATATATCCTTATTTAAAATAACTAGATTTGATTTTTGTGAAGAATACTGCATTTTAACCTATTTAAAAAAAAGTTTAATGGTCATGCATTGTCAATGTAAAAAATTTTACATTGTCAACCAATCAAAAATCATCATTGATATGACTTTTAAAATATTTATTATAAAAGTCAACAAACTTACAATAAATGATAGTTTGTGATTGGATGACAGTGTAAAACTATTTTATTCTATCAACATATGGCCTATTTTCTCTTTATAAAAATACTTCGACAAACAACAAATCACATTTATATTTTATATTAAATATGAGTAGTTTAGATTGAAAATTTTAGGATTAAATATGTTTTTAGTCCTTCAAAAATTAACTTGTTTGGTTTTAGTCCTCAGAAAATTTTTCCTTAAATAAAGTCTCTTAAATATTAAAAATACCCTAATTAGATCATTGTGCTAAACTCTGCTTAACTTTTATGTTAAATGATGGCTATGTCAACTTCCAAGTAAAGTATTTTATTACCTAAAGTGTCCAATGATAATTTTTAATAAAAAATCATGTAATTACTTTTGCTTTAGGGTTAAAAAATTAGTGGTTTAGGGTTAAACATGTAATAATTTTATTCAAAAGATATATTACTAATCTGACCTAGACATCAATTGACATGGACAACCACATCAGCAAAATTAAAAGTGACTGTAATGTTGATGTAGCCATCATTTAATATAAAAGTTAAACAAAGTTTAGTATAGGGATCCTATTAGGGTATTTTTAATATTTGAGGGACTTTATTCAAGGAAAATTTTTTTTGAAGACTAAAATCAAAATGGGTCAATTTTTGGAGGATCAAAAACATATTTAACCCAAAATTTTAATATTTTACACCTAAAATGCTCTTTAATCTATGTATAATAATCTTAAACATCAATAGTTTTAAAATGGAATTAGTACTTTATAGTTTTAATTAATTTAAATACTCACTTACCCACTAGGGTTGACCTAGTGCTAAGGGAATTGTGGTACTATGCATGAGGTCATAGGTTCTAACCTCAGTGCGATCATTAATTATATGCAATAATTTGATATTTAATTTTATTAAAAATAATTTTAATTTAGATAGATCTACATGATAAAATCAATGGAACCAAGAACATAGGAAATAGAGTAAATTACATTAATATTTCATGAAATTTCTTGAGATTGTGCATAACTCTACTACTTTTTTAACATTTACAACAACCTCCCCTATAAGAGTACACGGTATAATATTTTTCAAACAATTAAGGGGTGCTAGTGTAATATTTTTCAAACAATTAAGAAAAGTTAGTGGAAGGGTCGAAAAATAAGGGGTATTGAGAGAAATTTGATGAAACCTCAGAGGGTGTCAGTGTAATTTCTTTTAGGAGTTATGATAAAGATGCGACATTGTCAGGTGACTCACATGGCATTTAGCGTTTTTGCGGGGTTGAATTGGTTCAGGTTTAGGGAAAAATCAAATCCAAATTAATTAATTTTAATTGAATTGGTTTGGTTCGAATTTTGAATATTTTTTTAACTGATTTAAATAGATCCAATTCGATTAAAATCAGTTGGGTTTGGTTCAAATTATCGGATTATGAGAAAAAATATTATATTTTTAAAATATTTATCTTTAATCATTATCTATTTTATATAAATTTTTAATTTTATATTAATGGAAGTAAAAATATTTCTTATTCTTTAATGACTAAATATTTATTTTATTTAATATTTAAGTTTTTCTATAGTTATCACTTTATACATCTCATTAATTTCTTTACTTAAAATACGATAAAAAATTACATAATGAATAAAACCAAATTAAGACACTTGATAACACTAGATAAAATTATGAGAAGATTGAATTGAATGAAGAAGAAAAGAAACAAAAATAGAATAAAAAAATTGGGTACTAAAGTTTAAGATTTATTAATCTAAAGTTAAAAATTAATTGATTGGGTCATCAGATTGGTTTGGGTTGAAAAAAGATAAATTCAAAAATTGAACCAATTATAATTGCTTTGGTTTATATTTAAAATGAAAAGAACAAATTAATTGAACCAATCCAAACTGGTTTTGTTTAGATTGTTGAGTTCATTGGGTCAATCCGTTTTGATGAACATTCCTAATGCCATTTTATAGTTATTTCTTCTGTTCCAAAATTATTAATATTTTAGTTTTTCTATTCTAAAATTATTAATATTTTACAATTTTAAATCTCGTTAATTATTTTTTCATATATGCTCTTATTTAAAATAACTAGATTTAATCTTTACAAAAAAATACTACACTTATAACCTATTTAAAAAATACTTTCAATAAACTAAATACTCCCTTCGGTCCTTTTTTAAGAACTAAATTAGAGTTACCTCAAAAAAAAAAAGAACTAAATTAGAGGTTTGACTTGGTCTTTTTTATAAGAACCAATCTAAAATGTCTCATGCATTAATTATTTTTTGTCAAAAATACCTTATGAGTTTTTTTTCCCTATGTTCAATAAATATTAAGCAGGACACATTAATGTCTTAGACTTTTTGAGAGTTTAACTTTGTCTTATATGAAGAAAAATTTGAAAATCTTACTTTGTCTCTTCACATTCATAGTCAATAAAAATCAAAGCAATAAATATATTATTGAGGAGAAAGATTAAAAGAATTAAATACTTTAAAAAAGAATAAGAATATGTCTTATTAATATTAAGGGTAATTTTGGAAAGAACATAAATTTAGGACAAATTTAATGTTACTAACTAAATTAACTAATTTCTTAATCTTTGTGAATTAATTAATTCAGTCTTATATAAAAAGAACAGAAAAGAAAACATTAATATTTTATATTTATATCTTATAGTAGTATTAAGTAAGAAAATTCTAAACTAAATACATTAATGTTTTCTATTTATTAAATACGTTTATGCACTAACCTTAAACATTAATACAGTAGTTTTGTAATAAAAAAAATACAGTAGTTTTGAAATAGGGGGAATAACATTCAACGCATCAAGGGAATATTGGTGCCATTTTAAATCAACGTGTCATGAATTCATCAGCAGTAGTTTCAATATCCCCAACCACACATCCATTTGTAGTATAAAAGTGGCCATATAGTTTATCAAAATAATAATAATAATAATAAAATAAAAGTGGGCATATAAATATAATTTAATATCCAATACTTGCATTAGGATTAGCTACTTTCAAGTCCCTTTGGGATGCACATGCCTAGGCTTGTTATTCCCATCCTAATTTTTGCTATCTTTATCTCAACTTTTGTTTATCGATTTCTTTTTTCTAAAAATACCCCTTGGCAAAAATGTGTTTTTGTGTATTTTGAGAAGATCTTGTCTAGATATACAATAGAAACGCGTTTCCGTTACATATCTCGACAAAATCTTGTTGAGATACACAACAGAAACGTATTTTCGTTATATATCTTGATAAAATTTTGTCTTGTATATCTCAATAAAATCTTGTCAAGATATACAATAAAATTGCTTTTCCGTTGTGTCTCTCGACAATATTTTGTTAATATATACAAGACAAAATCTTATCAAAATATATGACGAAAATACGTTTCCATTGTATTTCTATTGTATATTTCAACAAGATTTTGTCGGAATATATAATGGAAATGTTTTCAATAATAAAGAGGGGGTAGGATGACAAGAAGAGAGAGAATAAAAAGAGAATGAAGACAAAATAGTCTTTTCACTTTTTTTTAAAAAGGTTGGAGGTAAAATTAGAAGAAAAAAAAGGATGGGAATAGTAAGACCCACATACCTAATGCCTCAGACCCAAACTCTCACAATCACAAGGTCCATGACCTCTTGAAGTGCTCTGAGACAGTTTCGATAAGGGTGAGGTTGCACCTTTGTAAAAGATAAATCATTCTCCAATGCAACTATTTAAGTGATTTGTTTAAATTAAAGAATCCTTTTTTGTTTTGTTTTTTTTATTAGAGTTAATCTAATTGAAAGATAGAGTTGTTTAAATTTCAGTACTATTCCATATATAAAGAATGATTGCTTATGAATAAAAAAACAATTCATTAATTAAAAATTAATATTTTAATAGTAAAACAAAATTAAATACAAATAAAAACTATAAAAATATGAATTGCTTAAAGATTGTACCATTAGGAAAAAAAATGTAAGTAAATTACTCAAATGAAATATAACAATAATGAGACTCACTTTAGACTCAATTAAAAACCCAAAATGAATTGCTTAAATGAACATCATTAACGAGAGACAAATTCCCCTTTTTAACATCGCGCAGTGCAATGAAAGGGTGAGCTTCATATGAATTACTCCCAACGCAATATACGTGTTCATATATTAATGTAGACACATACTAATAATTTAAAAATAATTCTATCAAAATAAATTCCACTCAACTTTAAACTAGAGGAACCATAAATGATTTAATAGGATTTGCATACTTTAGTGCTGGCTTCTCTCTCATTTGACATGTTACTATAAGAAAAGAGACCAGGTTCCATAAGTTTTAGTCTCTGCAAGGCGATATGTTAGTTTTTCTGCACATAATCTTGAAATATATCCCATGAGAATATCTGGATTCAACGTTGGTTAGTATTTTCTAAGACATACACGCACACACGCGTAACAACGCAAGGTGTCCAGCACATCATTGGACGAGACAGTAAAAATCAAAAGCCTAGCAATGGTAGTTTTGGTAAATTCAAAAATTTGATTTTCAACATTTAAGAAAAGAAATAAACCATTTTTCAAATTCCTCAAAAGGTATATTTCTATGGACTACTTGATTTACTCAAGGTAACTGTTAACAATATATATATTTAATCTCTAATCTCTAATCTCTAGTGAATGGAACTTTTTATAAATATTGATTATTATAATAGTGGCTATGTTTAGACATTGATGAAGGACCTGTGGTCGAGCTTACACTTTCATCTCGTAATTTAGTAAAATATACCTCTGTTTCTTGATCACCATTGGAATCCAACATGCTGTCCTCTTCAGAATCTGATTCATTCATTAACAATTTCTCATCTTCAAAACTATCTTCTGTTTCTGATAGCTCCATTTCCGTGGAATCTGCTTCAGTCTCTGAGAGATAATCAGTGTTCGAGTCAGGGATTTTGTTATCTCGAATTTCATGATTCCCTTTTTCCTTGGAGTTTTCTCTTGGACTGTCCAGCATTGATAAGGGATTTCGGCTGTTTGGATCACCGTAAAGTGCAACGTGTCTGTAATATAGCTCTAATTCTTTCTCAGCAATAGCAATGAAGCGCCTGACTGACTCAAGTGATTGCTCATACTTGGATTTTTCAAGTGCCTGAAGGACAAAAAGAAGTTATTTGATTAAACTAGGGAGTTATACCAACAACAAACTCACACGTCAATTAAAAAGCACTCTGAAAACTAGCCCCTCTCAAAATAATGAAATTTCGCTCAACCAAGAGAAAGTGCAATAAGGAACAGTGGAACTTTTACAGAAACTAAAAAAAATCAAACCAAACTACAAAATATTTTTCTCCGAGCTACACAAAAATATGTGGAAGTTGCTACAAAAAATAATCAACTACAGATTTCCACCTCGCATATAAATTCAAATTTGTCACTGAGCCTCTAAACCGCAGCTGGTAAATGTCCCAATTCAATTATTTTTGTATAAAGATTATATCTACAAAGAATTTTAGGAAGGGAAAGATAACAGCAGAACACTTTTAACACCAGAACCAATCAACCAGCTATCAAATTCATTAGTCATAGCATGAGTTTTCAATTGTCCATAAACATACAGCTTCCAAATGCAGGCTGGAGATCACTATATTATGATACACAAAAAAGCATGGCATAAAAACCTATATCCTATAGGCCAAATGCTTCGTATTTAAACACTGTACTAGCCTAGCTCAACCCCTTATTTTCTTAGCCATTCACCCATAATATTTTCACACTGCATTGTCCCACTTAATGGCTTGGCACACCTTGGAACACTGTCCTACTCCTGCTTCCAACATATTCTTTGTTCATTGCTTGACTTCTCAGGCTTTGTAATACCAATCATGTATTTATTTACAAGGAGATGCAGAAAAACATGCAGAATGAATTATGGAATGGAAATAAGAAGAGAAAACAATTAGATCAGAGACTCTTTAGTCAAGTTGAATGTGCACAAAGATTTAATATTTCTACGGTATAAAAGGCTTCATTTGAAACAAAAAGTGATGCATGCAGACTTATACGGGTTGAACAAAGTGGGGGAAAAAAAGATCTCCAAAAACAGTACGTGAACCAAATAATAGCTCAGTGACCTTTAAACTGAGGCTAGTAGGCCCAAAATAACTATGTTGATTATAGCTGATTGCTAACCAAATCAGAAGGTATGACAATTCAACAGCTTCTAAATGGTCTGAATTTATGGAGAAATGTAAATGCCTGTCATAAGAAAATAATTTTGAATGGACGAGACATGTGTTAGTGCAATTACATGCGTTCAATATAATTAAAAGACAAATAGTTTTGTATGCAAGCATATAATGAAGGATTTGGCTCCTCTAAAGTGAGGGAAATGTACTTTAAAAAATAAAGCACACTAAGTAACAACTGTTGATTAGAAAATCAATGGTTGAGATTGTAATTAATTTCAGAATTTGTTATGCATGTATTTTATTTTATCACAATTCTCAATTGTTAATTTTCTAATCAACAGTTACAAGTGCACTTTATCCTCTAAGGTGCACTCCCCTCACTTTAGAAGAGTCAAATTCTATAACGAAATTACAAATGCTGGTTCTGATCAATGTTGGAGAGGAAAGATGAAAATAATTTTTTTCAACTTACACCACATTTTACCAAAGAGTTGCATTATAAGAACCTTTTGTGCAACAGAGAATGCAGGTAAAATATCGAAACAGTTTTCATTTCCAATGCTTTTAAACGACAAACAAAAACTATAGCAATGATGCATTTCAGATCTTTTCTTTTCTTTTTTAGAGAAACACAGAAACACACCTTTTTCTTGGACAGGGTATCAATTGGTGACATAACCTCAGGCTGTTCATAGTTCTTTCCGCGATAAAATATTACAGTGTCATCTCCAATTATTTGAAGTGGAATACCACCACTCAATCTGGCAAGTTCTTGTGCATACTCATGTACTTGACCAGGCTTACAAGGCTTGCATATGACCTTAACAGTCTCATGTTTCTTCCAATGCATATGCATATTGAGAACAACCCCTCCAAATAATCCTCTTCTGCCAATTTGTAGATAATTAGATCTCTTCTGAGCCATTTTCTTCAAATAAAACTGCTCCTCCCCTGTCAAGCCATCAGGCTTTACAACAGGACCCTGAACTTTAGCAACTTCATATCGTTTGAGCCTTTCAATGAGCAATGCTTCCTTAATTCTGGCCTGGGGTTAAAACCAGAGTCATGTAAAATTTTAGTAGAATGTTTAGGCAAATAAGCATTTCAAGATTATTGTGATTGTTGATGACAAATTTCCTAGTCTCATCATTTAAACACTAGACATACACAAAATCAGAAACTCTCCATTAGAACAATGCTGCAAAGATATAAGAGATCTATCAGACCAACTAAAGTGACAAAAAACCCAACATCACATATCATGAGTAAAATTCAATCATACATGCCCCCAAGTACATAACTGCTACCGTCAAGCTCTGCAAATGGACAACATAACTAGCACAATAGAGAAATTTGTCATTTTTTTTTAAAAAGATGTATATATCATCTAGAATCAAGAAGTACAATAAAAATAAGATCTTGTAACAAATCATGTTGATTCTTACTTTCCCCTCAAAGGGAATAATATACAAGCAAACAGATTTAACCTCTGGCTCTGGTTCCGTCCAATTGGCCTAAAAGTGCGAAATTTGATCACTTGAGATCATACATGTCAAAACAAGCAAACAAAGACCATTATAATCAAACAAATGAAGCTGCACAAGGGTTGGCACTCGTGAGAAACAAAAAGAAAATCCGACCATAGCTTACTTTTTCAATCTTGTACTTGATCCTCTCTTCTGCATTTGCAAATCTCTGCTTCTTTTTCTTCCCTTTGACGCCAAGTCGACGGGGGTCCTTCCTGTTTGCCGCTTTCCTCTTCTCTTTCTCCCTCTTCCTCTGCATCTTCAACCTCTTCTTCGTCTTCCACTTGTCTTTCTTCGGAGCCTCAACCTCATGAGTCTCAAACTTGGTCTTCCCTCCCGTTATCACAAGGTTCACCCTGCCATAGCTCAAATTTCTTAAACCCCACCAATGACCTTGCTCTCCTGGCGGGACACAGTGTCTCAACGGAGAACACATACACATTTGGCTCCTCCCAACTGACCTAGAACACAAAGGAATTAGAATAAAATAGCACCTACACATGTCAATTCAAAGCCCTCAACTTCCAATAACCCAGAACCAAAAACAAGAAAAACAAAATAACCCATGTTAGGTGCTTCAATATATTGTCCATATAACAGTATTATTGGTTTTGGGTAGTCACTTAGCAGATAACTATAATTAACAAAGTGAGCGAGAACCTGGGAGAGAACGAAAACGAGGTAGCGTACGAGAATCTGAGAGCAAAGGAAGCTCTCCTTATGCTGCGGAATAACGAAGTTGCCATTGTTGAAGAAGTGTCTTGTGTACTGTGCAGTGTGTGGCATTGTTGTTGTTGTTGTTGTTGTTATTCAGGTGCACTACCCGTATTGGATTGTGGGTGTAAGAGTCCGGGTGCAAATCTTACGGGCCTGTATCCACTTCATTTGACACGTGGCAAGAAACCATTGGGACAACTTAAAAGTTGACTTTATTCACGATAGTATGTCCAATGAGATTTCGACACGTAAAGAGGCATTCGGGGTCCATATATGCCTTGCCTTACCTAAATCATTTCCTCTGTGCTCTGCTGTTGTTTCTGTAGCACGGAACAGAGGATTAAAAATAATTAGCGGCATCACAGACCGTTTCTACTACAATCCAATTTTGAGTGAGTTTTTTTTTCTCTTTTTTTTTTAACTTGTTTTTCATTTCAATTTATTTATTTCGGATGTGTAAATTCTGTTGAGGATTTTGATTCAGCTGGAATTTTAGGGTTTTGCTTTCTTGGGGTTTGGGGATTAACTGCATAATTGGCAGCATTGGAAGATACTAATCCTCTTTCTCTGTATTTCTACAAAGAATTTCAAAGGGTATGGGGCAAATAACTCAAAATTGAAGCTTCGCGTTGTTGTTGTTTTTCTCCACTGTCCTGATACGTGACTCTGTCTTTCTTCTTATACGTTTCGAAGGTTTTTGGACTTTATTTGAACTTTGGTGCTTGCGAATTCTTGCTAGAGACGAGGAAATTCCTGTTAATGCTCAGTTTTTGGTCTGATAGAATTGGTAAATTGGAAAGACAAAGCCATTCAGAAATATAAAATTATCATTTTTCACTTGTGGTTTTAATCAGGACAAAACTTAGATAAAGATGTTAGAATTTAGATGTTTGTGATGCTGTTCTCTGATAAAAACATGGCATGTGTGTTATTTTTCATAGTAGAGGTATAAAAAATAATTTGCATGTTGTGTGTATTTACCGGAGAAGAGCAATACAAACACTTACTTTGTCCAAGTTCAGATCCAACGTAAAAAATATGTTGTTTCATTAAAAGGAAAATATATTGATTGCGCAAATGAACACATTTCGATGCTTGTGACATCCTTTTAACTTTTAAGGAGAGTACTGTACGTGTGTGCAATTCTTCACTCTGATGTGGATGAAATGATTATTTTTCAATTTCATTAGTGATTTAATGGCCAAAGATATCGTTGGCTTTAGTACATTTTTACGATTTGATTCGCAATACTTGACAGGACATGTGGAAAGTCAATAAAATTTGGAATGCTTGTTGTAGTAGATAAATTAAAGATACTGTGAACCATAATTGCTGAGTTGCACCCATTTTTCCTCCATCATTTACGGTGGGAGAAGTTATGAATATCTTATTTTTGAGACCATATGATTCAGCAACTCATGCTTATTACGTGTCACTAATGCCATGGAATGTATACAATAGACTATCTGCTTGTTGGGATTAAGATAGGTTTGCCCACAGACGAGGCATGGAGTTATTGTTCAGTCATTTTACTGGCTTTGGAGGAATTTTTTTGCTGGAATATGTATATCATGTTTGGTTGCTTTATAATGTAGGAATCTTCAGAAGAACAGAAACTCTTCCTGATTTTGAGATAAGTTTTTTTTTTTATTCATTCTCTATTAATGAATTCTATGGTCTTTGTTTCCATTTTAGAGTTTCTTGTAAGCCATATTGTGTTCATTGTACTCCTGTCTATATGTTAGACATTTGCAAATATCAATAGTTGGTTACAAGTTATGACAGAGTAATCATTAGTTAGTAAGAGAAGATGTAAGGAATGGGGATTAGGATTATGTTTATTGACATGTTCTGTATTTATTTTCAATGAATGAGTTATTCATCAATTTCATAGACTGTTGTGTAGAACTAGAATATCACCTGTGCAATGAAAATAATATACCAGATTCTTTTGTTGCTGCAGTGGAGTTTGGGATTGATGGCTCTATTACTGTTGAGACAGTAGGAAATACTGCTATAGGTGAGATTAGTAGCACAGCTGATGACAACAGAGAAGGTGGAAGTTCTGTTGAACCAACTTACAAACAAGATCAAGATGATAATGTGACTCAAGATTCCTCTGGAGGGATCACTATCCCATCTGCAATTCCCACAGTATCGGTTGTTTCAGTTGAAGAACCCTATGTGGGTCAGGAGTTTGAGTCGGAATCAGCAGCACATGCATTTTATAATGCATATGCCACGAATGTTGGATTTGTTATACGTGTGAGTAAACTCTCGCGATCAAGGCGTGATGGATCTGCTATTGGACGAGCTCTTGTTTGCAACAAAGAGGGTTTCAGAATGCCTGACAGACGTGAAAAGGTTGTGAGGCAAAGGGCCGAGACCAGGGTTGGTTGCAGGGCAATGATTTTGGTGAGGAAAGTTAGTTCTGGCAAATGGTTTGTTTCAAAGTTCGTAAAGGAACACACGCATCCTTTGGCTCCTGGTAAAGGTAGAAGGGATTTCATTTATGAACAATATCCGGTTAGTTTCTGTTCTTTCACTACTGAGTATATGTTATTATGTTAGTTTATTGTGTCACTTACTTGTGCTTAAGAGATCCGTAATGGAATATGGGTCAGATCATGATGCTCATGTTCTGCTAAATATTAGAGAATTTCAGAATGAAGTTTTCAGGATAATATTGGTTCTTTTAACATTTTCCAACTCTATTGTGAATGAAAGTTCTGTCTTTATTCCCTTTAATGTAATCCATAATCCAGAGAATTTTTCTTTTCTTCTTTTCTCTTGTTGCTTTTCTGAGGGAGGAGAGAGAGGGTGAGCAGATTATGACTCTTCTGCATTGCCTCACATCATTTGAAATTAGACCATCCTTCTTGCTCAAATAGGCCACATTACCCTTGCCCTTATACAAATTCCTTTACTCATAATGTAATGCAACTCAAGAAGTGCCATGTATGTAAAGATCAACTTGCGTGATTAGTAAATATTCTATTCACCACTCCTTTTCAGTTCCTTTTTATCCTAATTACCTCTTTTTTTATGCTATTTTTAGAATGAACAAGATAAAATTCGGGAACTATCTCAGCAGTTGGCAATTGAGAAGAAGCGATCTGCAACCTATAAAAGACATCTTGAACTGATATTTGAGCACATTGAAGAGCATAATGAGGGCCTTTCAAAGAAAATACAGCACATAGTAGCCAGTGTGAAGGAGATGGAAACCAAAGAACAACAGAGTCAACTCTGATAGATTTAACTTTTAGTTGGTAGAAGAAACTAGTTCAGTCAATGTATAGGTCCTTTGAGTCCATTCGTGTCAAGTTGTGCCAACAATGTAATAACTCATAACAGGCATTCAAACGTCTGATAGAGTTTCATTCTTCCATTTTCCTAGTATTTCTTTTTATATATTTAAATAATATGATTAATAATCTATGTTGTATAAAACTAGTATCCTAACCCGGCTATGCGGGGTCTTTTTTATTCTACTTTTAAAATATAAAAAATTTAGCATGATATAAAATGATACTAAATTTCAAAGTAAAATAAGACTGATTCATCTTAGTGACTTTCATTTTACAATTAAGATGAAAGTTAATAATTATTCATTTTATATGATATCATATTTTGTAATGGTTTTATGTCACTGAAACCTTCTAATGAAGACAACAAAAACTACCACACTATCTTTTTCAAGAATAATCTCATAGTATACTAACTCGTGTTACACAGGTCTCAGAATTTTTACGTGTTTAGAATACTATTATGTAAAAGTATTAATAAAAATTGACCGAAATGAAGTAGATAAAAATTGTTTTAGTAGATCAAACTTTTAAAAAACCAAAACCACCAAATATTCTATTTTTATAGCTATATACAGAATCGTTTGGTTGTCTTTCACTATCCATTTGGCAACCAAGTTGTGCAATTTTCACCACTGCCATATAGCTTGTAATTTTTGCCGGTGTTGAAAATTGATATAATAGTAATCAACATTAGGAAAGACATTGGACAATTGAAGCACATATATACACACACACACACATACTAGTGGAAACACAGGCACTGTCATGTCTGTGTGTCTACATTCTTATTACGCTATTGTATTTCTAGTATGCTAAATTTAATATATTATAACAATTTCTCTTACTGTACAGTAACATGTATATTAATTTTAGTGTCATAATTTATTTTTTTCAAAATACATGTCTATGTATATTCGTTTTTTACCTTTTATATATTATTTAAGGTAATATGGTAATTTAATATATTATTTTTGTGCATTGCACGGAGTCTATTCCAGATACTAATTAACACTGATGTATCTGTCTGTCTGCAATTTTTTATTTTTTGAAAAATGTTTTGTAAAAAGATTTAGAAACATTTTTTAAAAAGTAAAATAGTGTAGATGTGTTATACTGTCAAAAAAATTAAACCGACAATAAAACATTTTTATTTATTAAAATATTAAATGTAAATTTGACAATAAAAAATATGAACATAATAAAAAAAGCTAAATGAATTATAATTTAAAAACAAATAGAGTAAGGAAAATAACCGTTTCTCTAAACAGTAAACCTCAAATTAATAGTGATTTGCGGAAGTTGCACAGTTAAAGATAAATAAATAAATAAAAATAGTTTAGGAGCAAAGACATTTAAGAAAATGATTGAATGACAGTGTATACATTTCATATTCACTAAATAAACATAATGATAGAGAAAAAATAAATATATACTAACTTTTTGTTGGACGTGAAATTTTTTGTAGTATATTCTTATAGGGTTAACTATGTTTTTGGTCCCTAAACTTTTTTGATTTTTACTTTAGTCTTTAAACAAAAAATTGATCAGTCTTATTCCCTGTACTTTTCATCTGTTAATGTTTTTAATCCTATCGTTAAGTTCTACCATTAAGTGATGACATGTAGTCATGTGAGTTCTCACATCATCAACTAGTCTTACGTGGTTACCACGTCATCATTTTTGGTAAATTATGTTTTTAGTCCTTAATCCTTTCACAAAATTCACTTTTAGTCCTCAACAATTTTT
The DNA here is from genome assembly GCA_004329165.1 of Spatholobus suberectus. Classification (NCBI taxonomy): domain Eukaryota; kingdom Viridiplantae; phylum Streptophyta; class Magnoliopsida; order Fabales; family Fabaceae; genus Spatholobus; species Spatholobus suberectus. Next base: position 81,696,829 of record CM014731.1, on the reverse strand, counting down.
TGACCAGTCTTAGTTCTTCATCTTTTTATGAATTTCACTTTTAGGCCTTCAACAATTTTTTGACTGGTCTTAGTCCCTCAATTATTATTTGTCATTGTTTTTAGTCCTTCTCATCAAGTATCACCATTAAGCAATGATGTGGCAACCATGTTGGCAGTCACGTGACTTACTATGTGGACTATTAGTTTGACGTCATAATCAAGTGATAAAATATTGCTAGTTCAAGACATTTTTGTACAGTTTTTAAGGCACTACAAATTTTTAAGCGGTGTAAAATCGCTAAAAAAAGGGTTTGAAAATTTGGAAAAAAAAATAGAAAAGGAGATGTAATAAGCAAAATTAACAAACCCGTCCCGACTTTGATAGGAAAAATCCGCTTTGACTGGGTTTGTGGTTTGTCCAATTTGTAAAGTCAGGTTCGAGTTCAAGAATGTGACTTGTGCATGTGACTCTTTGCCCCGCCCTCGTTCTTACTTTAAATTTTTTATTTTTAAGTTCTTTGTTATTTATTAATTTTTATATATTGTTTGAATTAAAATATAATTAATAACTTAATATATAATTTATTTAAAAATGTATAACTAAATAAAAATTGTAAAAAAAAAGTGATAGATTTCTCGCTAGTTTACCCGAACTAGATAAAACCCGACGATAATGGAGATGAGTTTCAAAAATATAAACCAACATCTTTTAAACCCGGAGCCACCCTGCTTTTCGTGGGGACGGGGAGAGCAAAACCTACCCTCGACCCACCCTATTGCCATACTTATATCAAACTAGTAATTCACATGGTAAGTCACCTGACTGTCAACGTAGTTTCACATCATTGCTTAATAGTGATACTTGATGGGAGGGACTAAAAACAATGATGAATAATAGTTGAGAGACTAAGACTAGTCGAAAAATTGTTAATGGACTAAAAAATTCGTAAAAAGTTAAATAGTAGTAAAAAATCTAAATTTTGTGAAAAGATGTAAAAGAACTAAGACTAGGTCAAAATAATTGATTAAAGGACTATCAATATTTGATTGTTTCGCAAACTGAAAAGAATGAAAGACTAAAAATCATAATTTACCAATAATTAATTACTTAACATAACACAGCCTCTTATGTTACTCTTTTCCATAATCGACTCCTCCTATTCGTTTCTACATGAATTGCAACATCCATCTAATCTGCTCACTATCATTAACACTTTAACTATGGAACTAACGGCAGGGACTAAAAATGTTTAATGGAAGAGAAAAGTATAGGACTAAGACCTGTCAATTTGTGTTTAGGGACTACAAGTACAAATCGAGGAAAAGTTTAGAATTAAAAACTATTTAACCCATTTTATATGTAGTAAAGGCTTGATATGTTAATGCGGATCATTGATCTTTTATTTATATTTCTTAGACTTATAGTAGATATGGTCTGACATTTATTGCTAAATTACATTATTTCTATTGTTAGGACTACGTTACAAGGGGATTTTTGCCAGTAGTGGACCTTTGGTTGGATTCATTATCGTCATGTTTTTGGGCTAATCATGTTAGGCGAGTTCTAGCGTGAAGAACCGGCACATGTGGTTCACGCATGGTGAAGTGAACAGTGCCTAAATAATAATTTAAAAAATTAATAGGAATAATATTTAAAAATATAAAAAGACAAAATAACCCTTGTTTAAAATATATCATAAATAATGTGTTTTGGAAATGTGAAACCCGCATAGTCACCATCGACATATTTCCAGGATTTAGATCTTCTCCTGCCTCTAGCTCGCTCCCTTCAAGCGACGAACCCAAGCTTGTCCTTCACTCGTGACAACTGCTCTGTCATCTCCCGCCACCGGTTCCACCACAAGTGCTGAATCCAAACCCATCCTTCCCTTGCGACACTTGCTCTGTTATGTGTCGCCATTAGCTCCGCCTTAAGTGCCAAACCCATACCAACCTCAAGCGCCACTTGGCTTCACCTCAAGCTACCCATCGTGTGTGGTCTATGTATTCTGGTATATTGTTTTGTTTATATATTTTCTTCATTTGAAAATTCATGCGTATGTGCTGATTATGAATAATAGTGATAATATATAATGCTTCGAATGTTATTTTGTGGAGTAATTGTGATTGTCAATGATTTGTGATTTTGTATTAAACACATGAAGATTTCTGATCCTATCTCAGTTATGTTATTTGGGTTGTTTATGCCTATTTTACATTGAGGGAAAGAATATTAAAATTGTCCTCTTGTTGATGTCAATTTTAATTCAAGGAGCCCTTGATCAAAACTGATGTGCTATTTTTGGAACATGGAAGGTTGTATCATAACTTAATTTTCTCATTCAGCTCTTTAGCCTATGTTTTTCTGGGCCTGAGCTTGTGCAAAGAACTAGAAAGCTTTATGCACTCTGTTACTAGATGTGTTTTGGACCATACTTCTTTTTTGAAGGTTGGAGCGCAGTTTGGCCACATGTATTGATGTTAACAAACAGAAGAGTGGGTGCTAGCCATCATACAGCCATCACGCAAGATTGAGCTTCTTGCCGGAACATCAGACCCCACGACAACAAAGGTACGCATTACCTTCATACACCCAATTTGTTGAAGCAAAAGGTTTTGCAACTACATATGTGCATGCTGGCATTCATATAGCTGTCCACTACATAACGGCTAACACATATATTGGAAGTAGGAAAAATTTGTTTCACATTTGTCCCTTTAGAACAAGCATTCCTATAAGTAGCATTGGCTTTGTTTCATAGACTACAAATATCGGAAAGGTAGTATTTCCCTATATAAATATTAAAATACTTGAATTTGGTTAGGTGTTTAATATAAGATCCAACTGTACTTGACTTTAATTAAAATATAATTTTAACTCATTTTGAATGAAGGATTTTCTTAAATTCATTTTTTTCAAAGATACTATTAATTAGTTGACGAATAAGGTGAGTAATAGCTTTTAGTCCTTTACCTGATAACTCTGTACATCATTTAGCAAATGACAAATAACCATTAGTAGTTTTGTAATGGCTTCATATTGGGTTGGTCTCAGTTTTTGATTTGGTAAACTATGTTTAAGAAAACTTGAGGCTGGAAGCGCCAAGGTATGAGCAGCAACGGAGATCATGCCAATCATGAGGAAGTTATCTAATGATGGTGTGTGTCCCATTCTGCTACACTTAGCTTTTGTAAGCCAAGAAACGAACGTTTCATACCACTTTGCAGAGGCAATAAGTTTGCCATGTTTTTTTCTCTCTCATAAACTATGCTAGTGAGTACAAATTGAAAACCACATAATAGAGATTTTATTTTATACTTACAAGATCTTGCATGCTGTTTCTTATGTCATGAATTCCAACTTGTTAAAGCTACTTAGTAGAAGCTTCACTCACAAGATTACCAAGAGCTTGAAATATGACTTTGCTGTGGCCACTTAAGCCTCCTCGAATCCCATTTGTGATTTATAAAAATGTAAGAAAGGGGAGATTGATATTCGTTCTTGTTCTGGAAACATACTTTTTGGTGTGGTATTTACTAGGGAGAGAGAGAGAAAGATTGAGAGAATTTTAGTACCTTCTGACTACATGTGTAAGGATTTCCAATTCATTGAAGGACCCTTCCATGTCGAAGACATCATTTGCAATTATGATTATTATAGCACTCTTTGGTAGGTAACTTTACATTGGTTGCTTATTTTTTTTTTTTAAAGCAATTGCTTAAACTTGATTGACAAATTGTTTGTCAGTAAATATCACCGAGTAGAGCGATTTTTTCAGTTTGTAATCATTAAAATTAGAACATGAAATTTATTTTTTTAGAAATAAATATGAAATTTCATTTTCAATTTTTTTAAAGTATTTGAAATATTTTTAAATGAATGGAGTTTATTTAAAATATATTTATACTAAAACAATGGAAAAGAAAACTGTGTGTCAAATTACTATACAAATTTTTCTAATAAGTGTCATTTTTGTAATTTTATTAATAAACATGGACATCTAACAAGATTATAACAATGTTAATGTATAGGGATTTAAATCCTTATGGCTTTGGGGAAATTTGGTGTTAGGATTCCTTCCCTTAGCTCCTTCCTTGTTTGTCATAGCTCTTTGTTAAAAGCTCTTTTAAACTTTGAAAGTTAAAGTATTTGTTTTTTTGTAATTATATTGACAAATAGTTGTCATTTTTGTTTGATGTAGCATTGCTTGGCTGAGACTTGAAAGTTGAGGAGTATGGAAATGTCAAGGGAGAGTAGTGGTGAAGGACCAAGTTGGTTAAATGAATCAATTGCGTCTATATGTAAAGGAGAGGAGGTATGTTTTTTTAATTGAAACTTGAATGCCTTGTGTTTGGCTTGACTTTGATTTATAATTGTATTGTGTTTCATCATGTGTTAAAAAATTGTGCAAAAAGAATTATTCTTGTGATATTTTTGCCAAGATTGATAAAAGGGGAAAAAAATTAATGTTGACTTGATTCTTTGCAAAACTGAAGTATACTTTTGTTTTTTGTTTTTTTTTTGAAAGGGGTTGGATGATATTTCCATTGACATTGAAGAAGATGTAGATTATCAAAGTGAGGAAGATGAATCTGTTGAAATAGAAGTTGAGGATGACTGTGAACAAAACTTAATTGATAGAGGAAATCATGTTGAAATTAACAACGGGTGTACTATTAGTACTGTGTATGACATTCTTAGTTTGGGTTTGAAGAATTTAACTCCTTATGAACTGAGGAACGTTGAATTTATAAGTCTTGAAATGGCGTACAAGTTCTATTATTGGTTTGCTAGCATGAATGGGTTTGGTGCTAGAAAAAGCAAAGTAGTTAAAAACAAAAATGGAGAAACTTTATAGCAAACCTTTGTTTATTACAGACAAGGTTTTAGAGAAGATCATGGTTTAACTATGGAAAATTGTAAGCGTGATATCAAGCCGGCGACAAGGTGTGGATGTGAAGCGAAGCTTAGAGTGCATATAGATATGAATTCGAGGCTTTGGTACATAGCATATTTTCTTGATGACCAAATCCGAGTCCTACTTCGACCTCCTCGTTTGTTAACCTGTTTATACGTGGGACAATACGTGCAATACAATCCCACGCCCATGATTGGAAAAGTAACAACCATCCACTAATATCAGTTTGAGAGGGTTAATTGCTCAATCTAGGGCTCGAAAGAGGGATGCCAAGACAGTTACACCCCAACTATAATTTCTTGCAGCTGCGAAATTGTTTAACAACAGTAGATACATAAGATGAACTCTTACACTTGATGTATCTGGCATCAGAAATCCTCCAATGAGCATCATTATATGAGCTCTAGCATGTTGCAAAATGACAATATTAGTAGCATCATTGGGAAGTTGTCTGAATCGGTTAGCTAGCCATGATAATGCTATCATATTTCCTTTCACCTTATTTTTTGGCAGAGTGTCCCCTAATAAGATTTGACAAGCAGGAACCAAATTACCAATACTGTTACCAGTGACAGCAATTCCGTCGATAGGGAGCCAAAGCTGTAATGCAACATCTTCTAACGTTATTGTAGTCTCTCCATGTGGAAAATGAAATGTGTGTGTTTCAGTTCTCCACCATTCCACTAAAGCTGTTACCAAATGATGGTTTATCTCGATCTTTCTGATTGGTATCACATTACCAAATTCGGCTAGGTTAATTAACTGTCGAATACGAGCATCTATTTCGTCTAGATGTTTAAAAGCCCATATAGAATGACACCTTGGTCGTATCATTCTCTCTTCTCCTTTCCAGACTTTAGTAGAAACATGTGAGGCTTGTAATCGCGACAACGAACCATCAGTTGGTGCAGGTTGAACATAGGCCATTTTTTTTTATGAAGTTTTAGGAAGTGTGTGCTTCGTAGAGATGGATAAGAGCAAGTAAAGTGCTAAACTTGTTTTGAGTTTGTTGACGTAAAAGTGAATGCTACTTTATATAGTTGTAATATTTAAATTTTAATTTATATCTTGAGATAAATTTCCATGTTAGAAATAGTACAAGCATACCGTCCAAATAGTAAGCGCATGCATTACAAATAGTAAAGATTCCTTTGATATACAGTAAGATGTTCCAATAGTTGCAAGTTCTGAGAATGAGCAGAATCCTTACACTGATATATATCTCTTCCTTCTTTCAACGAGACATTGAATATATAATAAAACAATCTCCTCTTTCAAATCACGTCAAGATTTCGCACCAATGATGTTTAAATTGCTCAGCAATCAGTAAATAAATTGATTTGATGTATGAATGTGGTATAAGATAAATAACACTATTTTGATCACTGTTACTTATTCGATGGATGTGAATGATAGAAGAGACAAAATTTTTGCCTAATCAAAGTGCCTTCACATGAATGATAGGTGCTTTCCAAGATACATATTAAGCCAAATGTCATTCCTATTCAATAGGTAGGCATTGTTGCTACTTCTGTAAGTATGACACCATGAGAATATATTCACGTGGGTTGGCAGGAATACACTTGCATGTAAAATCTAATTAAGTTGTTTATGGTTTAAGTTTTTTTAAAATAATTTGAATTGCTTTTTTATATGTTCACGTAGCTTTTCTCTTTTTTTTGATAAATTTCATGTAGCTTTTTTTTTTTTGATAAATTTCATATAGCATTTATTTGACGTGAGAATATAAGGCATTGTTGCCTTTTTTATTTAATTGCTTCTTTTAAAATCATTTATATGCATTTAATGGAAGTTGTGCTTCCTTCTTATTTTACATGGAAGTTGTGCTTCCATTTCACGACAAGGACTTTTTTTATTTTTTATTTTTTAGTTATTGTTTTGAACGAAAGTCGTGTTTTGGTTTTTGCTTTTATTTTATTTTATTTTATTTTACTGAAGTCGTGTTTTGGTTTTACGATATTTGCTTTAATTTTATTATGCTAAAGTTGTGTTTCGGTTTCATGACATTTTTTTTTATAATTTTATTTTACTGAAGTCGTGTTTTTGTTTCACGATATTTGTTAGAATTTTATTATACTAAAGTCGTATTTTGGTTTTATGAGATTTGATTTTTTATTTTATTTTATTTTATTGAAGTCGTGTTTTGGTTTTACGACATTTGCTTCTTTTTTTTTAATTTTATTTTACTGAAGTTGTGTTTTGGTTTCACAATATTTGCTTTAACTTTTTTATACTAAAGTCGTGTTTTGGTTTCATGATTTTTTTTTAATTTTATTTTACTGAAGTCGTGTTTTGGTTTCACAATATTTGCTTTAATTTTATCATACTAAAGTCGTGTTTTGGTTTCACGACATTTGCTCTTTTTTTTTAATTTTATTTTACTAAAGTTGTGTTTTGGTTTCACGATATTTGCTTTAATTTTATTATAATAAAGTCATGTTTTGGTTTCACGACATTTGCTTTTTTTTTTTAATTTTATTTTACTAAAGACGTGTTTTTGTTTCACGATATTTGCTTTAATTTTATCATACTAAAGTCGTGTTTTGGTTTCACGACATTTGCTTTTTTTTTTTTAATTTTATTTTACTAAAGTTGTGTTTTAGTTTCACGATATTTGCTTTAATTTTATTATACTAAAGTCGTGTTTTGGTTTCACGACATTTGCTCTTTTTTTTAATTTTATTTTACTAAAGTTACGTTATGCTTTCACGATATTGGCTTTAGCTTTTTTATACTAAAGTCGTGTTTTGGTTTCACGACATTTTTTTATTTTATTTTACTGAAGTCGTGTTTTGGTTTCACGGTATTTTTCTTTAATTTTATTATACTAAAGTTGTGTTTTGGTTTCACATTTGCTTTTTTTTTTTTAATTTTTTTTATTCAAGTCGTGTTTTGGTTTCACGACATTTTTTTAAAATTTTATTTTACTGAAGTCGTGTTTTCGTTTCATGATATGTGCTTTAATTTTATTATACTAAAGTTGTGTTTTGGTTTCACAACATTTGTTTTTTTTTTTTTAATTTTATTTTACTAAAGTCGTGTTTTGGTTTCACGACATTTGCTTCTTCTTTTTTAAATTTGCTTTACCAAAGTCGTGTTTTGCTTTCACGACATTTACCTTTTTTTTCTAATTTACTTTACTAAAGTCATGTTTTGATTTCACGACATTTGATTTTTTTTTTTAAATTTTATTTTACTGAATTCGTGTTTTCGTTTTACGACATTTGCTTTAATTTTATTCTACTAAAATCGTATTTTCGTTTCACGACATTTTCTTTGAATTCATTAGACTAAAGTCGTGTTTTAGACACAAACCCAAAGTTGCACAAACATGATGGCCACAATTCTCCTTACGTAGAAGAAAGAAACGTGCCTCTATTGAGCTGGATTTTGTGGGCCTAATGACCTACGTATATAATACTAGAAAAATATTTTAAAAAAATCTTGTAGGAGCCCAATTTGTGTATTGGTTGATAAGAAATCATAGTTAAACTTTAATTAATTGATAAGAAGGATAAAAAAATGTAATTAAATAGTATAAACAAATGAAACGTAGAATGAAAATTGAAAGCATTTCATAATAATAATCATAATGTTGATTAAATTAATAATATTAATAAAAAAAATAGCAACAAAAATAGTAATCATATCATACACTACCTCTGTCAACATAGCTTCCTTTAACAACGATGAAATTTACTTAATAATAACAATAAAACATCTGCTCCGTAAAATTTGTTTTTCCAAACTATACACACCACCAGGTGGTTTGTATAGTTTGGAAGCTACAAGTTGGTGATAATATTTATATATTTTGCATATTCTTTACAGGTATTGTATGGAATGATGTGATATTTACTAGAGAATACTGCGTATCATTGTATTAAGTGTGTGTTTATTGATTCATAAAGCTATTTGTCTTAAAGAAGGAAAAAGTAAGGTGGACCCTGTCACTTGGCTTCAATCCTTTTTGGTTGAGACCTTCCACACTCCATAGTGAATCATACTCCCCTGTTTAATTAAGATGTATTTCAGTAATAGGATGATTCCTGTCTTCGGGATCCAAAAAATTAAAACTGTATAATTGAAAAGCATAGTTTATATTACACCCAATCAAATAGTTTACAATCTCAAGGAAAATATTCAAGAAAATGTAGTCTTTGTTGAACCACAGTACCAGCCTTCCTTTTGCAAATTCAGGTCACAGAGACAGCATACTTGTTGAGGCATTTCCATACCAATGTTACGACCACCCCAACTAAATTAGTCTAGCTCCCATGTGTTAGAATGAAGCAATGTTATGACCACAGCAGTAGGTGTTGCCAAACCTAAAGCACATGGACCAGCTTTGACCATGCCAAAATGTGTCACGCCTGTAAAGCAAGGTGAAACTGAGATTAAAATAACTTGCACAAAGAAACCCCTTTAAATTAAGTACTATATAAACATAAGGATTCAATTTGGGAAAATAAAATCTAGAAAACAACAATCAAATACAAAAATAATTTTAAAAAATCATATCATATATAATATAACTACAGAGGCACAAAGTATTTGGAAAAGTGGTTAGCAAACTTCTGCACAGGAGCCATCTGTGCTGACTCAACAAGTCTAACAATCTGAGAAAGAGCACTCTCTGACCCATGTAGCCATAACATGTAATGCTCCATTCTCATTCACAGTTCCTCCAATAACGGTCTCACCTTTCCTCTTTGCCACAGGACATGCATCTCCTGTTATCATGCTTTCATTCACGTGGTACACTGACCCCAGATAACAAATCCATTTGAAGCCACTTTTGCACCAGGAATAGTTTTAATCACGTGATTCTTCTGAATGAACCTGCTATAAATTTCCTCCTCACCAACAACGTTCCCTTCACTGTCCAGGGTCAACAATGTAGCAGTGTTAGGTGTCAAGTTCATGAACTTGGCCATTGCATTGGATGTCTTCCCTTTGTCCAAAACCTCAAGGTACTTCCCTAGCATATTTCCGAGGTAGATTATCATTACATAAAATCCAAGTTATTAATTTATTGAGATTATAATGTTGCAAATTGAATGTATCACTACCAGATACAGTATAAGAAAATAAGATACCAAGAGATACATATTAACTAATATACTCATATGGCCTAGAGATTTAGTTTGCAGTTTAGGTGACCCATTTGGACACAGCCTTTATATTTACTTCTTAGCCCGGTCATGGCTCTATTAAAGGTATTTTTGTAAAACAACAACGACAGAAACATCGACGCAATCCCTACAACGTAAATGCTACTCTTTCACAAATCACATCTCCATACTTGCTCTACGACTTTCTGGACAAATGACGAAGCCTTGCTAGAATGCAAGGGCCGGCAACAGACATCTCCTAAACAAGACTAAATGCTAGTTCGAAATGTTAGGTCCCCATTAGGAACAGTATCCTATTCTTAGAGAGTGAGAGGTAACTAAGTAGTCATCTGTAGAAGCCTTGGAACTTAACAGAGCACTAAATTCTAATGTGTAATTTGTATTTTGCTTAGGAAAGCCAACTGATCTTGTCATATCATTAGAAAGCCCAAAGAGGTACTTCAACACAGCCACTTTATCGAAATTCAAACTAACCAAGAAAGAAACTATAAATTATCCTGCTATATGATTCTAAATAGTAACAAAAAGAAAAAGTACAGAGAAATTTTCATATACATCATTGCCTTTCTTAATAAGATAGCTTAACAAACATACAGAGAAATTTTCATTTACATCACTTGTCAGGTACAGAGAAATATTTTGCATCAACAACAAAAAATTGATCTAGTTAATGAAAACTAGAAAGCCATTTATGAACGAAATGAAAATAGAGTTATGTCCAGCCAAAAAGATAAGACTTCAATCTATATGCATGTTTGAACAATTTAATAACACCAATACATTGTTCCCCCCAAAACAAAAAATGCAAATATAACAATAAATACCATCTTCTATATCCTAATGAAACCATGAGCATCTAATAAAGAGGAAAACAAGTTGTTGAATAACAGTCACCACACACACTAAATTGATAGGAAATTCTTTCAAAGATAAAAGATTATTCAATATAAATAATAGTCAGAACTTCAAAGCAACATGAGCAATCATCTGACCATCGACTTCCTCATTGTAGATATTATTTACATGGACCATGGAAAAAAAGCTTACCAACAAAAAGATTCCCTGTTGCATCTATACTTGCTACCATTAAAACAGATAAGTTTTGTTCATGATTGGACAATTCTAAACCACAAATTGTTGGATGGTTGAGATAACCTGCCTCCATCAAGCCTAAGATTCAATCGAATGAAATTGATATTCTCAAGCACATGTAGGAGAAACCATGTGTCATATTGGATCACCATAGAATTTCCCTAAATTTCTAGATGAAACAACAAAGAAGAATTCCTCTATATACTTAATTCATTAGCTTTCGCTTCACTCAAAAATAAATTACAAATAAAAGTTCCCAAAAAACAAGACAAGGAAAAAAAATCCATAAGGAACCTCATCACAGTCATCTTTGGCGTCTTTGTCTCAAGCGATTTCTGAGTCCAACATGAGGTAATTGTACAAGCCAAAGACATTGTCAAGGGGTTTACTGTTAAAGCTTTGACAATACAAGTGAATCGCTTGAATCCGTCCACCATTGTTATGCAATGGATTCCGATTGACATTATGGCCGACATCAAGGCAGCTTCTCTCACTTCAGTTTGGTGGTGATGATAATGTAACACAACATTAATGAAATGCGACGGACTCCCCCTTTATTTTTTTTGGGGTAGATTTTCATTTCCCCTTACATTACAGCAATGCCAGATGATTTGTCGAATGTAAGGACTAGCCACAAATGCATTCCCACTACCACCCAACCCAACTAATCTTTAATGTTTAGGGTTCCCAGCGACACCCAGCATTGAAACTAGCCCCCTTCCCTCCTCTTCTCAAGTTAAGGTTAGAAACATCAATCCAGTATTACAAATTTTAAATTATTTTTAATCTAATCATTTTAATAATTTCATATTCAGGTAATTTTAATTTAATTTGTACCATTCAATTATTTTACATTAAATCCAACAGGTCTAAAATATTATACTCACCTGTGGACCACATGCCCAAAATACTGTATCTTGTTGGTTCACTGGTGAACCACATGACATATAGGTTCACCGTAGAAATCGCCATCATGTTAATGGGATTTTTGCAGTTTGCATGTTCGGCTTTTACTAAATGGTATCATGAATCTTGATACTAATATTTGTCATTCATGAATTAACTTCCAAAACTATTATTCACACTCCTCCCTAAAAACAAACTATAAATAAAAAATCACCATTAAAATTTTCTGTTTTCATAGAATCCCAAAGTGTTAATTTACATGAATAATAACAATTTTGTTCAACTTCAATAACCCACAGTTCAAGATTAAGCAATAAATGATAATTCCATATTTCCATTTCGAGAGAGACAAATATTGTGTTTAGAACCACAAAATTCAAGTACTAAGATGAAAAAGATTAATAAAAAGAAAAAAAAAACTGAATTTTAACAAAAAAAGGGGGAAAATTGAATTTACCAAAAATAAGGAAAAAGATTAAAAAGTTGAATGAGCAATTGGAAGATAATTTGGGGAGTCCTTATTCAAGACTCCTGTAGTCAAACTGTTCCCAACTTCGATGCAATACCCCATTCGCGTCTCATTTCAAGTGTTACTTCTTTGGACATGAGTGGAAAGGATCCTTTAGGGTGTTAGGATTGTTTTGAATTCTCAGGCATCCCTTCCTTTGCCCTATCTTTACAACCTTGGTTCAAACTGCCACCAATTTATCTGTCCATACAAATGCAAAGTAAAAGGTAATATTAGAAGTCATGATCTGCAGTTTCCCGCCGAAAGTGAAAGAAACAGGCAACAATATTAACTCTGCTTCCAAATATTTTACATCCGAGTTTGCATCAAACCGCTAATTTATCGATTTCATTAGGCAGTATGTCAGGTGATAAAGCAACTGGATTAAAAGGCTTGCAAGAAAACAATGTTCAAGAATCAAAATGTGTTATCACACCTAGGTGATGAGGATCTAAAATCAATGAAAGGAACAAATGATTGAACCAAGTAGACAATGATCATGTCTTCGTGTGGTAGTATATAGGGCATTGCAGGTTTGAAGTTCTTAACATCTTTTTATTTGTTTTAGAAAAGATTTTGATATAAATTCAAGATATGTAAAAGGAAACAATCCTACAAATAAACAAAAAAAAATAAAAAATTCACAAAGTTATATAGAGAAATCCAAATTGACAATTATCTAGGGGAAAACTCAACATTTCATAATAAAAAATCCACGCTAATGTCTGCAATGCAACAAAACACTGTAAGATAAATTAACAAAACAATAATAATAAAAAGAAAATCCCATTTCCTCTCATAACACTGCATAATGAAGAGTTCACAGAAGTAAAAATAACATAGACATCCAGAAAGGTCCAACCTTTTTCCTTTAAAGAGTAAGGGAAAGTAAAAAGTCATGGAATCGTGCCATTTTTATTTGTGCAATACCATGACTATACGAATCACACAGATTTAAAGAGAAAAATAGGTTTCTTAAGGAGCAAAGTGCTTACTCGGGAAGAATGGGTTTCCAATAACCAACACCGCCAAATCGGGTGATGGCTTCCTTCACGGATTTTACTAGTGCCAAAGTATCAATCTTCACCTTAAAACCGCTCTCATTCTTTACTACTGAACCTGATTTGGACCGATTCAACTGAGTGATGCAAACCAAGAAAGAGTGCTAAGGGTGCAAAAACAATAACATCCTACTATTTAAGAAATCATCATGAGCCATAACAAATTTATATGATACACATCATATACTATATTAAAACAAATTAGTACTCAATGTAGGCAATGCTTTGGTAGAAAGAAAGAAAAGTAAGAACAATACATTACTTCCTTTCCATGCTTTATACACGCGCTTCACTGCCATGAAGAAGAAGAAAGCTCTGCTGCAACAACTCCTTACAACTCTGTACAAACCCAAAACATGCAACTTCTTCTCATCTCACCAATGCCATCTGCCACTACCAAACGACCCCACTACTGAAGGTTGATCATTGAAGATAAATAAAGGTGGGAAATTTTATAAAAAAGAGTAAACAAAGAGAGAGAGAGAGAGTTTACTTTGGTGAGAAGAACAAACCCAAGGAGATGACATTCTTGCATTAAAAAAGCAAAGATTGATTACAACACATATTAGGCACTGAACATTTTTTTTTTCATGTATAAATTGATTAAAAAAGAAAAGTTAAATATAAAAATTAAGTAGAAGTAAAAAACAATGAAACTTAAGTGAAAGTCCTCCTTCTAGAATCACATTCTCTGGTGTAAATAAAGCCACACGCAATTAATGCAAATCAAAATTTGGTGTTATATATAAAGAACATAAATAAACCAAGAAATTAAGACAGAGACTTTTCAATCAAAAAACATGAAAGGCACCAAACCAACAAAACCCAAAAAGAGAATGACAGAAAAATGTAGAAAAAGCCCCTCAAGTGACAAAAACACTGAGGATTACGAAAATGCCATCCCCACCACTCATTGCACTACACACTCTCGATAAAAAAATCCCTACACACAAACCCTTTATAAATGCCACAGGAATTTCAATAAGATATAGGAATGAGCTGACAGCAGTTAGTCTGTTAGAGTTTTGATCAAGATGTGATCTACAACAACTGTTATCCTTTATCTTGTTATCTGTTTATTCCTAGTGTATATAAATATTAGGCCATGTAACAATGATGATACACAGTGAAATACAGAGACACTTGTCCTCCAATTATTTTATATAGCATAGCATATTGTTTAGTTTATGAAAAATTAATTGTAATGGATGAAAAAATTGAAATTGGAACAACATAAAGCTTAGCCTTCCTTACTTGGCTTTGTAAACTTCGTTTGGCGTTATCTACACACCTCGCAAATCACTCCTTGGGGAGATAATAAGAAGCGGATTTTAATTTTTAAAATACAGCATCGTCACCACCGGATAAAGTGGGGGACAAGTTTGGTTTCTAATTAGAACATGAGATGAGATCAACAACCGCTCAACTTGGAGAATGAGATGAGAAATGGTGGTGGGGTTCGTGGAAGCAAAAATTGCAAAATCACCATCCTGGTGGATATTCTCTCTTCCCTCTTCTACGTTTGAATACACACGCTATGTGAAAGCGGTTTAAGGGAAAGATCATGACATGGGTGAGTGTACAGCTATTTTAAAACAGTTTGAAGGCTAAACTTTGTAGACCAAGAAACTCCCTATCACCTTTATTATTGTGCGGGTTCTCATTAAAAGTTAAAGGTTAGAATTGTCAAATGAAATGTTCTAAATATTTTTTAGAAGAAATTTGGGAAATATAAGTAAACAATTATTAGTAAAAACACAATTATGTGGAGTAAACCAAGAGATTAAAGATATGATTTCATTCAACTAGACAGGAATCATAAAAGGAAGTAAGAAGCATCCACCATTGGGTAGAGCATAATTTAAACAAACACAATTGTGCAAAGACTTAGCCCAATTTGCAGACAAAATGGGTTGGTTTATTACATTGTTGTGGAACATGAGACAAAGAAAATGAGTTACAAGCTCAACCCTGCGGTAAATGGTTAGTGCAACTCTAACTATTTTTAAAACAGTATTACATGAGGTCCCACCATAGCCAAACAACAAATATCTAGGAAAGTAAGATGTCATCCCTACTTTCCACTACATTAACTCTAAACCAAACATGCTAACCTGAGACCTAAGCATTCGCCACTGCTTATGACACTATTACTCTAAGTACTAAACAGTTTCTGAGACAATACTATATTTTAGGTTTATCAGCATAATCCAGAAACAGTTTTCGAGACAAATATATTGGCTGGATTTTCATATTTCCTTCTCCATTCAAACTTCCATCATTGGATTCACTGTATCAGTTGCTTTTAGTTATTATGCGATATAATATATGATTCCTTTGCAGCAATATGTAACAACAATTTAGGGTTCCCTCGCTTCTTCCGTTTAATGCCGAAAATGGAGACTATATATGCCCATATATGTCTAGTAAGTGGGAGTGTTTATTGCCATTCTATATTTAATTAAATTTTATAAAATTTCTTTAAATTACTAGTTTAATTAACAAAGAAAAAAATGTTATTTTAAATAAAAATTATTTGAATAAGTTGAATATCGATCTCAATGAACAAGGCAAGTAATTAAGAAAAGTTGTCTCTAACTCAACATAATTATAAACATGTTAAAATATTATGTTACTCAATACTTTGCCGTGATAATGTTATTGTGAGCACTCAATTTTGTTCGGATAAATAAAAAAAATTAAGAACACAAAATGAGAATTAAAAAGTTAAATTAAAGGAAAAAAAGAAAAACAAATAATAAAATAAACAACAAAAAAATCAAATTAGGTAAAACTAATAATAAAAACGTTTGAAAAAAATAACAAAAATAAAGAGAAGAAAAATAAATGGCAAATAAGTGGATAAAGAGAGTTTTTCTTAGCTAGCTAGTATAAGGTGGCCCATGGTCCAACAAAAAGAAAGAGAGCAAAATATATAGAAAAAAGAGAGAAGGAGGAGAGTGCCAAGAGATAGAAAACGTGGGGGAGACTAATCTAGAATAAGTCAGTTGTAACAAACTTTTGAATATTTGTTTAAAAAAAATTTGAAAATTGAAAGCTTTGAAAAGAAAACCGTTACAATACCTTGCCTATTCTCACACCTATAAATAACGCTGTGTTTTGTAGGGAGGAGAGAAATAGAGGGAGAGGAAGTAGGTAGGAAAGAAGAGAAGAGAAGTAGATAAAAAATAGAGGAGAAATAGAAGTTGTTTAGTTTGAGAGAAATAGAGAAGAAATATGGTGGAATGTACTTTTTGACTTTTGGGTATTTTGAATAAAAAATTAACATGACTTTTATAACCTTGCTTCTTTTTTTTAACGTGTGATTAGAAATTGCAGAGGGCATATGTTCGATTATGTGTTTGACACATTCAAATATATGTAGCTTCGAAATGCCAATATATTCGAATATGTTACTCACATATTTGAATATATGGCCATAACAGGGGCCATATATTCGATTATGTGAGTTGCATAATCAAATATATTGGTAACAAGGGGATGTGAATTGAAAAGGGGCCATATATTTGATTATGTTACTGACATAATTGAATATATGACCACTACAGAAAGTTTTAATACAGCTCATACATTCAATTATGTTATTGAAATAATCAAATATATGGGCAATATAGAGCACGAATTTTTGAAAAAGGACCATATATTCGATTATGTTGCTCACATAATCGAATATATACCTACTACAGAGAGCACCACCACAGTGATAATCCACTATATGCTTTATACGATCATGACTACATAACATTCACAAACAACCTATATATAAAATTTTGAAATCTTGTACAAGGCCACCACATTTATAATCATGAATAGTAAACTTAATTATAAAAAATCTAAATTGGTCATAACGAAATTGTTTTAGAACAGAGTGTTACACATGAAATATTACAGGAAAAGTAAACACAAGTCAGATTAAAGTGTTAAACAAAATATAGCTAAATATTATTACAGATGTAATGTAAGAAAAACACAAAACATAGTCTACTTTGGTGGCCTATTATGAAAATAACATTCAAGTTCTTCAAACCGATTATCAAAGTGGGTAAATCTGTCCTCAACCTCTTGGTCCAGCTGAAGCACATTAATAGCTAAATTCTCCAATCTATGTTGTAAGTCTTGGATTCCAAACCAAATTTGATTTAACATATCTTCCTGACAGTTTTGTTGGGGTGCAGGAAAACCTTCATCATCCTCAATTCCAACTTCGTCTCCTTCAGCCTCTTCATGTGAATGTTGTTGTTGTGGATGCAACCTTTCATGGGAATATTGCCACACTCCATCAACATTGAAAATATTCAATTCTTTTAGGTAAGTTTTCTTGAAATAATTAAACCAACCGAGTGTGACCTCAATAGCTAAATCAGCTACAATATCATGGCGTTCTATTATCTTTGATATCAGTATAGCATAAGGAAGGGACATGTTCTTTCTCTCCCTACATTTCCTCATATACTGGCATATGTAGTATTGCTAATTGATTGGAATATGTTGTTTCAAAGCCCATTGTAAAACACAGGAATAACACTAAAAGGGGGGTTGAATTGTGTTATTAAATCTTTTTTGCAAAAGAACTTTTCAAGAACTTTTCATCTAAAAAGATTTTCAAAAGAAGTTTAAAGAAAGACAAAAGAAAAACATAAACCAGAGAAACACAAAGAGTTTATACTGGTTCATCTCACCCTAAAGACTATGTCTAGTTCTTGGTAAACTACCAAGTCCCACTAATTTAAAAAGATACAAGTATTCTTTTATCTAAGCCTCTTCAAGCTCAACCCAAGTAGTCTTTAACTTGCCTTTTCAACCAAAAACTCAAGTATTCTTTGAATCAAAGTCTCTTCAGACTTCTACCAATTTCTTAGTGAAATGGTTGAGTGTGAGTTGTTACACTTAAGCTAACGTCTTATCAGGTGAATATCCAATGAAGCTCAGGGAAGCGTTTACCAGCAATGTGTTCAGAAATTACAGATTGAGAGCAAGTTTTTCAAAAATTCCACACTATGACTAAGGTCTCTTCTTCTATTTATAGGGTTCTTCCACAAGTGTCTGTTGTGAGAGCTATTGGAGACCTTCTTCATCTGGTGTTGTAAAAGCAAAAAAGAGTCGTTGAGGCATTAAATGCAACATTTAATACCTTTCACCAACCAATCACTTTGATAAGATAAAACAATTTGCTTATCTAACCTTTCTCGTACTCAATCTTTTTGCAGTGGGCATATTTGCTTTCCATACTAACATCTGCATGCAAATTCCTTCTTTTATGCGTAAAGTAAACTTTTATCGAGGATAGGTTCGTAGACGTCTTTTCTTTCGAGGTGGTTTTCTCTTTTTCAAAAAAACTGTAGAACTTAGATTAAGAAAGCATCGTTTGAAGGAGTTAGTTATTGAATCTTTTAAGAGAAATGTGTGAATAGACGATGGTGAAGACATGCAGTATTAACGAATAATCAGAAGATTGTTCATAAGACTGTTTGTTATTATCAAAATAAAGTGAGGGTCATAAAATTGTCCTTTGTCTTAATACCCATACAACAAAAATGTCTTCTACACTAAGTTTTGTATAGTTTCCTGCATGTGGAACTAAGATGTGCACGTAAACATAATGTAGAAGTCAGAGCGTCATGTTGGTTATAATTCACCCACTCATCTATTTTTGATACTTCAAACTTATGGCCAACACACTTCAAGTTTACTAGATCCAACCAATCGTGTGGCTTAACGTGAATCTTAACTTTCTTTATTTTAGAACATAAATCACCATTTGTTTGAATTGTCATGTTTCTGTAGAAAACTTTTACCAACTCCAGGTAACAGACACTATTTAAGCTTACAAATGTCTCAAGTCCTTAAAAAGTTAGTAGCTCAATAAATTGGAGACCAGTCGACTAAAAGGATTGAAAGTTCATAATCTTTGCATCCATTAGATTTCTCATGAAAAAGTGACCAATATAAGTGTCCATTTGATCTTATTGGAAAAAAAGATAGTTTGATTTAATGCCAATGCAAGGTTAACTCCTCTTATCTGAGCTTATGGTTGCTTTGTCTTTTGTTTGTCGTCTCTACCTCTTTTGTCACGGGTACAAGAACTAGCCATTGTAAATAACTTGCACTAATAATATTTGCATAATCAATATCAACAATGAAAGTACAAAGTCATATTCAAATGAGCATTTACTAAATTAACAAAAGGTTTATTCTATCATGAGTATTATACATTGTAAATATCACAATTGTGAAAATAATATATTGTAATCGCAAACTGCCTCAATTACAAATCATGATCCATGAATTTGTCATCACATCATACAAAAAAATAACCAAGTGTGTCAACAAATTTACATTTTTTCAGTGTAAGACATACCACTCTTACTTGATTACTTTCAGTTCCATACAACAGACTTCAAAATATATATTAAACATTAATGTATGTATTACAGTTTACTAAAAACCAGCTTCAATCATCATTCTAATCAGTTTCTAAAGTCAAAGATGGGCAGGTATCCAAAATAGATTACGCTTTCAAGCATCGTTGTTACAGAGATAATCGTAACATTGCATATGATATTGGTCTCCAATATTCATCAAAGTCAATGCATCCCAAACATCTTCTTTTAAAATCACACGTGAAGTGTTTCTCCTTAACACAGTCACCTGTTCATGAATGATGTCATTTTGCTTCTCAATTGTTATTACTTGTCGTTTAGCTATAGACACCTGTCGTTCTACTACCTGAGATAATTTTTCAGTCAATACATTACCGCTTATAATTGCCTCTGCAACCCTATCAAGACCTGCTGTAAGCTTGTCCATTTGAGCGTTAATGACATCAATCATAGGAGCTTTTCTCTTCGTTCCTCGGATCCTGAAGTCCCTATAAATGGAATGGATTATGCATATGGTGGACTGAATGAGCCAACATTTGGTGGGGACACTTGAACATCATCAAAGTTTCCTATATCTTCATCGTTCATGGTGGTATCGTCAATTACATCATTAAGGTTAATGGTCTGATTGTCCTTGTCAAGAGCACGATGTAGTTGTCTCGGGGTTAGGCCTATATGCCTTGATGCCTGATTAGAAGAATAAAGTTTATTGACGAACTTGGCATGTTCTCCATTTTGTCACATATGGTTTACCCTACATGTATCATGTTATAGTCAATGAGTAAACAAATGTACAACAATATTTACCCTTATAAGATCATCCTATACTTCGTCCTCAGTCTCAAACCTCTTAGTCATCAGACTCCCAGCAAATCCACTTAGACCATGAAGTAGGTCATGTGCTTCACACCATTTGTTTTTCATTATTTTTTGTCTATTTTTAATGTGATTCTTTGTAATATCTGAAGTCCAACAGTTCTCAAGGTATTTACATATGCTTCAGATGTCCAACTACCGTCTACCCTATTACTCTTGTGGACTTCATCAATCATTGCATTTAGTAAAAGCTGGTTCATTTCCTCTGTCCACCTCATCAACTTCCTTAAAGGCTAACTATTCTGACCAGTTTGTTCCTTCCCTTTATTCATTTTACTACATAAAAATTGAATATAAATAATGTACAACACAATACTAATAAGAAAATTTTATAAATAAAAAATGTCCATCCACAAAGGACATAGAATAATTGTTGATTATGTTATATAAATTGTATCATACACAATGAATGGCACAAACTAAAACATTACTACATTCCCCACAACGACATCATCAACACTGCTCCAGCAAATAACATTGAAAAAGTAATGACAAAAAGTCTTATTAATGTTCATAAGCATTTCACATTGCATTTGCAATGTTGTCCCCTAAATTTGCTCCTTATCTATAATCATCATCTTGCTATTGTGTTTGGGATCTATCTGGTTCACGCTGAAGCAATTCATGATCAACTCCAGCTAACATTGACTCATTATCATCCATGTCAACTAAAAAATTATGTAGTATACAGCATGCCATAACTATATTTCTCATGGTTTTAAATGGATAATGAGGTTCTGTGCTGCTGGATATTATAGGAAATCTCCTCTTTAACATACCAAATGTTCTTTCAATTATGTTTCAGAGGGAATAACTCTTTAGCATTTTGTGGCCCTCGAATTGAATACTCCTTCAAATGGTAACGAACACCTCAATATGGTGTAAGAATGTGACGTTTTAGCATGAAACCAGCATCCCCAAGATAAAATTTCCCTACATAAGCAATTTCTAAAAATATCTACAATGGACACATTACCCTGAATGTTGACTGACCTTTGGGTATTTTTAGTGGGTCTTCCATAGTTAATGCATCTTTTAATATCCTAGAGTCAGATGCGGTTCCTTCTCACCCAGCTAACACATATGTGAATTTCATGTCAAAATCAGAAGCAGTAAATACATTTTGTGTTGGCCAATCTTTTCTACCCTGATACTGAGGGGCTTCTGCCCTTAGGACCTTCACTCAAACATGAGTACCATCAATTGCTCCAAGGCAATCCTTTGTTGGAAAAAAAATTACCAAGTTACTAAATTGTTGAAATAACTAACTAACAAAAACCAAATTCTTAACCAATAAGTGTACCTTAAAAAGGGATAAAATATGCTATTGTTAAGGATTTGTGGTGGGACTTCCCCTACACGATAGTTGAACTAAAAGTTCACCTTCTAATGCAATTATAGCATGTAACACCTTCTAAAAGTGCTGACTTACAATCTCACCAAATCGATGGAAGAAAAAAGAAACTGTGCGATTTTTAACATTGTGACCTATGATATGATATGTAAAAATTTAGCGACTAGCTCTTCTACAGTCGACCGTATGTTATCCTTAACAATACCCTTGTTTCTTAATTTTTGACATAACTACATAAATGCTTCAGGCCCCATCCTTATAATATCACGACACCTTTCTGTATGAACTAGATATGTCATTAACTCCTGACACCTTCGCTCATTTTGAGGAGCAAAATCACTAGCCCAAGTATTACTTTTCCTTGACAAGAAATTAAGCAAATGCAATGCATGCCCTATGCAACACAACAATATCATTGCGACAACTTGCATTCTTATTTGCCCCTCTTGTCAAGCATTACTTATTATTTGCCCTTCTAATGCCATTTGATTAGTTAACATTTTCTCTTCATCCAACTCGTGATTGTCTATGTTTTCCATCCCTTCAGAAGACATGTCTTCTGGAAGATATAATATATTATTATCTTTTAATGTTTGAACACATGTTCCAATGTGTGTGTGTGTGTGTGTGTGTGTGTATATATATAGCAAAAAAAATCAGAAATGTGTGCCAATAGCTTATTGCAATCAATATTATCACCTTTGATCATGATTACATAACAATCACGTGCTACCTTATACATTATATTCCTATTGAAATGATTCGGAAAAAATATTCTCAACTAAATTTGATTCCACCAACAATTACATGGCGTTAATTAATAATAAGTTAATTTCCAACTCATTGCACAGGGAAAATATAATAAATTATTTTAAATTCATCTTTACATAATTTTATTTTAATTATTTCAAATATCATTCATTATATATATATATATATAAATTCAAAAACTATTTTTTGGATTTGGGACAACATATTCAAATATGGGCAACACATATTCGAATATGTAAAATACATATTCAATATCCGTTCCCCATATTTGAATATGTTGTCCCATTTCCAGAGTGCTACTTTGAAAAAAAAAATGTTACAAATTGTTGTTCCATATATTCAAAATCCAGTCAATGCAAGTGTTTATTTCACTCCAAATCAGCATACCCAATTGCAACTATACAGGACATTCATACATTTTAGACCAACTTCCAAAAAAAAAAAAAAAAACTACAGCAGCAACAGAAGTGGAATCATGGAGCAAGAACAACAAAGAATGTCACAGATCAGGTTACATTTCAGAAGATCCGAGTACAGGAGAAGCCTATCTTTTGAAAGAGACCATCAACACCTTAAACGGACCACCTGAGTTCTGACTTGACTGCGAGGAGAAGATGAGAGGTGAGCTGCAGTAGCAAACAACGGTGTCAACGAGGGTGCACAAAATAAAAAAGAAATCAAGGGACATTAACGAAAACTTGCCACCAACACCTGCATTTCTTCGCAAATTTGGACGAATCGAATTTGGCGTGAGACCTACACAAAATTTAAAAACATCTCACCTATTTTTGCGCTACCAAACAAAGAGAAATGCTCGACTTCTCTTCTTTTCCACGCGCTTCCTTTTTTCTCTACGCTACCAAACACAACGTAAGGGATATCACACTCTCTACAAGGGGGAGACTCTCTAACCATCACTAACCACTTTTTCTCTCTTTCCCTCACGTTACACGCAAGAGAGTACCGTCACTCTGCATTCCTGAATTTTCGTTGCTAGTAAGAAAAGGTTCTAGAGACTCTTGTTGCAGCACCTACTGTTGTCAACCACATAACACATCATCATGATGCATGCACCACCAAATCCATCCACGCACTGCGCAAGCCTATTCCATCAATGGGTTATTGAATGCACCTGAAACCCAACCTCCCTGCTCCACCATGGAAACTCAGTAGCAACACCATCGGTGACCAGACGCTAAGAAAGCTTTCCACCTCTGAGCCACCATCAACATGAAGGATCAACACTGAACCGGCAAACGCACACTACATCCGCCAAGATATTCGCTCCTCCCTTGTTACTGCTTCCATTTGTTTTCCAACCCATGCCTTTATGTTATTCTTCACGTCTCTGTAAGTGCTCATGCATCACCGTTTTTCTTTCTATGTACTTTTGCCTCTACAACATGTTTTATCCGGTTGCCATTGTGCATGTGGCTGCTGAATATGTTAACAAAGTGTTGGTTGCTCCCGGTCCCTTTGCTTTTCATATTTGGTTGGATTTTTCTTCATTCTTCTTTGTGCTTTTTGCTGAATGTGTGTGGCATCTGATTAGTGGCCCGACTGTGCGTCTTTCTTTTTTTGTTGTTGTTGTCGTCCTTTTCTCTGTTCACATTGGTCTGTGGAGGTCACCAACCCGTTTTTGCTTTTAGTTCACACCAAGTAGGGTTCGTACAGAGTGTCCTTCAATTCAATTTCTTTCTTTCGTTACTTTATTTGTTTCGTTCCATTTTCATTATTGGATATTAGGCATAAACTAATTATTTTCAATAAATGCATTTCATTCCCTTTTAAGTTTTACCGAGACCTTTTTTGGATAATGGACCCATGCCCTCTGATATAATAAAATGTGTAAGGATCGGGCCAAATTAGCTTTGTGCTAAATTATATGAAAGATTTTGTTAATAAAAAAACAAAATAATCTCTAAAAACAAGTAAAAAATAAAAATGTATAAACTCAGTATTGTTATTCTTTTCTTTAGAATTGGTGTATCCAAAAAAACTAAAAACGCTTATGTATAAAAGAAATAATAATAATAATAATAATAATAAATAGCTTTTCTTTATTTTATTTCTTTTTATAATTCGGAGTTGAGTTAATCTAAATAAAATTCATTTGAGTAAATAAAACTAACCTTTTTTTTTCTTATTGCCAACGTGAGGTTGATGGAGAGCGACTCTTTTGTAAAAAAGAAAAAATAATAATGACAATTAAATACTTTTCAAAAATTTAAAATACTAAAATTAAAAAATAAAATTAATAATCATAAAATTTAAAGATGATCACTTCGAAAATATTTCTGTTTGGTTATTCTGTAAATTTGACATATCTGAGCTGGACAACTTGGTGATTTCAAGTTTAATAATTTAAAATTAAAATTAAAAAATACCAATACACAAAATCATTTTTTTACCAAAGAATTATGTAAGTTTGATTCTTCATTGTACTAGATGATACGTAGGAGCAATGGCCCACTCTTGTCAATCTCAAAAATAATAAAATTAATTCTTTTTCAAATACAATATTTTCTTTTAAAATAAAAATAATAAAATTTGCGAATAAATAAAATAAAAATATTTTGTTTTATTTAGGGGTAAAATAATATTTTTGAGGTTATCTAATTTTACACATTTAATTAAGGATAACCGTTTTTATGACGAACGTCGTAGAGTATTATTAGCACCTTACTTATGTGTAACCGATTCCAAGTTTTTTGAGTTTTTTCATATGTTTTTCTTTAATAAACTATGATAGTTGTTTTAATCTTTTATTTTTCGCTGTCCTGTAGTGACCTCGATTGCGACAATTATCTCTCAAACAAAAAAAGGGATAATTGCTTAAAATGATGTAGATTTCTGATCTTACAATAAGGACAAGGATAAGATAAGACAACTATAAAAGCGATTCCTAAACCCTACCTCCTCAAGCATGTACCTAGTTACAAAAAGTTTTCCATACGGATCCTTTCCTAAAGAAGTGAAAATTAAGCTTAAAATAGAATAGGACAAGAATAGTAATTCTTATGGTAAAGGTTTTAATTGGCTATAACATGCTACTATCCAAGGAGAGTCACTGTTGAAGGAATTTGACTCCGCCAAGGTTCAATGTGCACGACGAGACTTACGAAAAGGATTAAAACCAAACCAGGATCCTTTCCCACGATGACCTTCGGATCGTTGGGCATTAGCTCCGTGATCACCTTCCAAGTCTTGGGTATGAACATCTACTACAGATTTATTAGCATTAGATTCATGATCATCTTCCGAGTGTTGGGCATCATCATCAACTTCTATATTATCATCAGAACTAGATTCTTGTTTGGCATGAACATCTACTACATGATTAGAACTAGATGGACTAATAATGTCCACTTTAAGATACGCTTTTTTCTTCTTAAGCGCCTTTTGAACAGCCTTTATAAGTATTGAAGCATCTTCCCTGCCAGAAATTTTAACTAGTTCTCTACCGACGTCTGCTTTGATACGAGTCACTCCTGCGTAGATAATTAAAGGACGAAAAACTAGTATAGTTACTAAATTAGGATATGACTAACAAGTGTATGACTCAAATAACATTACTAATTAATGGTATTTGACTTCATTCAACACACCAAAAAGTCTATGAAAACAAAAATCCATTCATAAGACCAATAACCGTGCAGATTACGTACGGACGTACCGTTAATTTTCTTAAGTTCCTTCTTCACTTTGCGAGCGCAACCGTCGCAGCATAACCCTTTCACCTTTAGAACACAAGTCTGAAATTTTCAAAAGCACACATGCGTAAATATAAATCATGCATAAATTTGGTAACGGAAGGTGTAGGGAAATATGCATATGTCAAGGGTTTTGTAGGCGTTACCGGCCCAGAATTATCCATTGAGAAAAACCTTTGATGTGTTATCTGTCACTCTCACAATTACATGCAAATGCTAAGTGCTATCTCACTCTCACAATTACAAACAAATACTAAGTATTTTCTATAAATAGAGGCAGGTATGAAGTTGATTTAGAAATGATACGACCAAAAAAAAAATGGATAAGAAAAAGACGTGCATGTAAATTAAATCAAATACATTCCATAATTAATTTGTTAACCAAATCAAATCAATATTAATTTATTTGTTAATTAAGGCTTTTTTTGTGTGTGTAAATGGCGGTAATGAGGATAGAACCTAAGTTCTCATATAAACTACCCAAACCCCCTCTCCCCCCACCATTAGACCGATCCTAGTGGTTCAATTAAGGCTATATGTGACAATCTATTCCAGCTAGCTTCTAGTTTTTTTTTATTAGCTGAAAAGTTTGTTTGAACTTATTAATAATATTTGGTAAACAATTTTTTTTAATAACTTGTAGTATTTTTTGAGATGATACTTAGCTTCTAACTTTTAATATTTTTTGTTCCTTTTTATCCTTAAAATATATGTTAAATTTCCTTCTCACCCTTCTTTACACAAGGTACGGTTTTATTTTTTTTTCTCTTCTTACACTATTTATTTTAACCATTATCCTATTTGCATTATTTATTATATTATTTTAACATTATATGTCAAGATATTTTAACTATTACACTAATCAACATAATGAAAGTATGACATCTACTTAAGTGTATGTTAATTTATTTTATTTTAAATTTGGTTGAAAATATTTTAAAATATGATATAAAATTAATATTAGAATGTATAATATAAAAAATATCATAATTAAAACTAAAAATTATAATTAAAATAATTAACCTATAAATAAAAATTTACAGGAGTTTAAAATTATTAAAAAACAAAAATTATAATTATCTCAAAATATATTTTATCGATAAAATGAAATTAAAATTTATATAAAAATATCACATGAACAAGTCCATTTCTCTCATTTCATATTTATCAGTTACTTCAACAAATGATTTTACCAAATACTTGTTATTCAATAAGCTTGCTTAACAACTTTGGCTTACTAGCTACTAGTTTTTAGCTATTAATTAGCTTTTCAGTTACTTTTGTCAAACATAGCCTAAATTAGAACAAATATTTTTCAAATTAAATTAAATCAATAGTAATTTATTTGTTAATTACTTATTTAAATAAAGGAAAATTTACTTTCCATAATTTTATTAATCAATCTTAAATTTATTCAATCAATTATTAATTATCAATTATATTATTATTATTATTGTTATTGTTATTATTATTGTTGTTGTTGTTGTTATAAAAGAAAGTTTTGTCACATAAATAGATGTCACATGACATCACTATATTTATTCTATGTTTTTTGTTTTGTTTTTTAAATTCACAAAACATATTACTATATTTAATTATAATAATTAAAGTGATTATAACAAATATATTTTCTAATTAAATTAATCAATTAAATCATTAAATCCTAAATGAATTTGAATTTTATATAATATGGTAATCAATTATTAACAAATTCTCGCATGATTTAAGTTAATGTATGAATCATCAATCATTAATTAACATTCACTACTATTTTACCATACAAATAATGTAACCTTTAATTAACAAAATCTCGTATGATTTTAGTTAATATATAACCCTCAAAAAAGTTAATATATCAATCATCAATCATTAATTAACATTTACTACTATTTTACCATACAAACTAGATTTTAAACCTATGCGTTGCACGAGTTGTTTAAATTATATATTTTTTTATATTTCTATTTCTTGTTTTTTAAATATATGTACATAAAAAATTATCAATTTTTAAAATACTTAATAGTAAATTAAATATAATTATGCTAAAATTTATGATGATAATTAATTTTAATTGAGAAGATGTTATATTCAAAAATATTAAGCCTATTAAAATTTATTATGATTTATTCTTGCTCCAAGTAATGTTAGTGGTGCAATACCTATATGAAATGTACAAATTCAAAAAGAATGTAAGCATAATAAATATGAATATATAAGTATTTAAATTTGAGTATTCATTTTGTTATTGTGGATATTATTTTAACATGTACTTGATTTTTTGTGTTTGTAATTAATAATTTTTAATGTATTTATTGTAAAAATTAAAATTTACTTTGAATTTGTTAAAATAGTAGGATTTTTATTAAAAATATATAGTTGTTTATAATTTTAAATTATTTAGAAGATATTAATTTTAATTATGTGATATTATTGAAGTTTTGAGTTTGTTACTATTATTGTTATTGTTGTTGTTGTTGTTGTTATTATTTTTTATTTAATTTTAATTTTATTACTTGCTACTTTTTATAGTAATTTATCGATAAGAATTATTACTTATACATGTTACTATTTTTTTTTTAATATTATTACATATTACTTTTCATATGTTACTATTTTTTTCAATATTCTAAGTGAATTCAAAAAGACAAGTTATTAATAATAATAATCACAACTACACTATTATTGCATACTTTATTATTATTGTTGTTGTTGTTGTTATTATTATTATAAAAGAAGATTTTGCCATGTAAATAGATGCCACGTGGCATCACCATGTTTATCCTAGGTTTTTTTTTTAAAAATTCATAAAAATACATTATTATATTTCATTATAGTAATTATTATTATAAAAGAAGATTATGCCTTGTAAATAGATGCCACGTGACATCACCATGTTTATCCTAGGTTTTTTTTTTAAATTCATAAAAATACATTATTATATTTCATTATAGTAATTAAGGTGATTATAACATATATATATATATATATATGTCTCTGTGTGTGTGTGTGTGTGTGTGTGTGTGTGTATGTATTTTAATTAAGTTAATTAATTAAATTATTAAATCTTAAATGGATTTTGATTTTATATAGTATGGTAACCAATTTATTAACAAAATCCCACATGATTTAAGTTAATATATCAATAATGAATCATTAATTAACATTTACTATTTTTTAACCACTAAGCACGTAGATTAACTAGCAAGAAGTTGTTCTAACTTAACCAACTGTTGAATTTGAGTTATAGGTATGTATAGTTGTACATAAATAAAATTATCAATTTTTAAAATATTTAATAGAAAATTAAATATAATTATGCTAAAATTGAGGAAGATGATTAATTATGTTTTTAATTGAACATATGTTGTGTTCAAAAATGTTAAGCTTATTGAAATTTATTTTCATTTATTCTTACTCAAGTAATGTTAGTGTTGCAATACCTATATAAAATGTATAAATTCAAAAAGAATGTAAGCATAATAAATATGAATATATAGGTATTTAAATTTGAATTTCATTTTTGTTATTGTGGAATTTATTTTAACTTGAACTTATTTTTTGTGTTTATAATTAATAATTTTAAATGTATTTATTGTAAAAATTAAAATTTATTTTAAATTTGCTGAAATAGTAGAAGATATTAATTATTTTAAAATATATATAATTGTTAATTATTTTAAAATGATATTTTTAATTATTTAGAAGATATTAATTTTAATTATGTGATATTGTTGAAGTTTTGAGTTAGTTAACCAAAATGTAGCATAAATTGAATACTCTTGATCAATACAATGAGATTTATCTATCATTATTACTATTACTATTATTGTTGTTGTTGTTGTTGTTGTTATTTGTTATTTAATTTTAATTTCATTACTTACTACTTTTTAAATTTATTTTTCTATAATGATTTTTATAAGTTTTAGATTGTATATCTTATAATTTAACTATTGTAAGAATTATTTATTTATAAGAATTATTATTGGTATGTGTTACTAATTTTTTTTAATATTATTATATACTACTTTTCATATGTTACTATTTTTTTTGTCATTCTAAATAAATTTAGAATGATGTTAGTAAGGCTAAATTGTGTTTTTCGTCCTCCTATAATATTCAATCCGTGATTTTGGTCCCCTAATTTTTAATTCCACAGTTTTAGTCCTTTGATTTTGTTAAATATCTAATTTTGGTCCAATCATTAAATGTTCATGTATTGACTGTTAAAATCATAACCTTGACCATGACTTGACATTAAATAGATGACGTGCTAATTTTAATATTTAATTATATTTAGGCTAAATTGTACTTTTAGTTCCTATAATATCCAATCTGCAGTTTTGGTCCTTTTTCTTAATTACACAATTTTAGTCCCCTAACAAAATTTATGATTTAAAAAAAGGTATAAGTAATTGAAGGGGAATTTGCACCCATGACTTTCTCCTTCACTTTCATCACCTAAACCACTAAGCCATTTAACTTGTTTGGCTCATAATATAAACACTATATCATATATAACAAAAATAAATGTTAAATTTTAAAAATACTTATTTTATGTTAAATCTAGTTTAAAAATAATAAATAATAAATTTATATAACAAAAAATATTAGTTTTTAATAAATAAATTATATAATTTACTATTTAATATATTCTCCATACAATAAATATAAACATATAATCACATTTGTCTTTCATCTCTTTTTTTTTATCTTATTTTCTTCTCATCTTTTTCTACTACATCACTAATATTATATTATTTATTTTAGGCTACAATTATCTTTTTAACAATTAGTAATGTGTTAGCAAAAGATGAGAAAAAAATGGGATAAAAAATAATATGAAAGACAAAAGTGAATGTATGTTTATATTTTTCGTAAGAAAAAATATATTAAATAATGAATTATATAATTTATTTATTAAAAAATTTAATATTTATTTATGTTATATAAATTTATTATTTATTATTTTTAAAATTGATTTAATATTAAATAAGTATTTTAAAAAAATTATATTTATTTTTGTTATATATAATATAGTGTTTATATTATGACTCAAACAAGCTAAATGGCCTAGTGTGTGTTTGTGAATCTGTTTTATTCTTTGTTTCCTATTTTCTGAGACAGTTTCCCACTTTACAAAGTAATAAACGTGGCTGAAAAAAAAATTTAGATTCACATTGAACGGAAACCAACATGAATACAAACACACCCTTAGTGGTTTAGGTGTTGAATGAGAAGGGGAAGGTTACAAGTCATAAATTTCATTAGGTGACTAAAATCACATAGTTAAAAAATCATCACATCATCTATTGTCATGGTCAACGTTACAACTTTAATAGTCGGATAACCATTTTCTAAATCATAAATTTCATTAGGGGACAAAAATCATGTAATTAAAAAATTGTCACGTCATCTACTGTCATGGTCAACATTACAATTTTACCATTCAACAAATAGACATTTAACAATTGGAGTTGGATCAAAATTGTGGATTTTACAAAATTGGGGGCTAAAATTGCATAATTATAAATTGGAGGACCAAAATCGTAAATTGAATATTATAAGGGACTAAAAGTGCAATTTAGTCTAATAATGATAACTACACTATTATTGCATACTCTAGTACTATTTTATATTTATGATATATAATAAGTATTTATTATGCTTTGAGGTCTAAATTTATAATAATAATAAATCATAATATCTTATAATTGACTGTTATGAAAGAACTATATTATTATTATTGTTATTATAATAACTATTATAAACTACAATTGAATCTTAGGTTCTAATTAAAGTACTTATACAGGGGCAAATCTATGTAGGCTTCTTTCTATTTGTTGAGTGCCAACCCTCCAACACATGAAATCCGTTTACAGCTCTACAATCAAAAAAAAATCCATGTAAAGTATGTTATAGGTTTTACACTTATAATACCAAACCACAAAACAAACGTATAACAAATAAAAGCTTACAAATCAATTATCTTCATGATTTCTTTGCTCAACTTCTTTGACAATGAACACAAGAAGACGACAACATTTTGCTTTAGACAAATAATTAGCAATTGCCAATGGGCCCTGCTTTGGGGAACAGTTAGTGACAACATATAATTTTAAATCAATTGTAAACTTGTACTTACGAATGGAAGTAAGGTGCTAGGTAACACTTTTTTTGTCCTTTATGTAGCCTTACTATGCACGTAGGTCTAAGCTTCTTCTCCCTTATACCCTGTACTCTAAACAGGGAAAGGGTTCAATGAATCCATACAAATGTGTGTTCCCTTTTGAGATACAAAGGCAATGCAGATACCTAAGATATTAAATTAATAAATGTTAATTATAACAGTTTGATACTTTTAGTTAATTAGTTTACAAACAAAATATACTTACATCAACCATAATTGCAAAATCGACATGTTTAACATATCAAAACCCATACATAGGTCCAAAAGATCCCTCTGGCAGATATAAAATGGGATAGCACCGGGTTGCCTATGACATCGAGTTCCAAATGTAGCTATATTGGGTCCTTCCCAATTTTCATAGCCACTCCCCATAACCATTCAATCGGATCAAGTTAAGATTTCGACCTTTTGGTTGGAACATCATTCTTAGATTCGATAGTATCCTAAACAATAAAGATAAAACAATATTAGAGTAGTTGATAAACGTAACATGACATAAAAGGACATATATTTATATAAATTCTATTATTAATTTGTATACAAAAAAAATATTATTTTGGGTAATTATACTTTTAATTTTTTATTAATTTTAAATTCTTATTATTTTTTTAAAGATCAAATATTTTATTAAAACTAAAATTAATAGTATTTCATGAAAAAGGGAGAGCCTAAGAGAGATGAAAGAGAAGACAAAATAATATAAAAATGATTAAGAAAAGAATTTAATTGAAATATATTAACAATATAAAAGTTTTTTACACTACCATCCAATTAGAGTGTCATATACTTTAAGAGATAATTATTTACTTTTGTAATAATTACTTTAAAAATCATATCTAAGGCGATTTCTACTTTGTTAATAGTGTACAAATTTTTACACTAATAATTTATCAAAGTTAAACTCTTAAGAAAAAATGATGAAAAAAGAAAATATATTAAAATAATAAAGATAAAAATAGCAAAAAAAACTTATAAGATATTACCTCTTTTTTATATATCACTTTTGAAAAAAAAAATTATTTCTATATATATGTCATTTGAAAATTCCAAGATTGTAACACCCTTCGTTACAATAATAATCCAATATAAACATAATCTAAAATAATTATAAAACTGAAATTTAAGAGATAAAATTGTCTAAAGTAATACCTCGATAATAAAGAAAAAAAATAATATTAATAATCTTTACATAAATAAAAGCATTTTTCTCAAATCCAAGCATCTAAAAGAAAAAAAAAAGTAATAAGAAGAGCATCTAAATTACTCACAATGGTCCTTTATTCTAAAAAGAAACTAACCAAGCTAAAATATAACTGGAAGAAAAAAAACTACGTCTTCAAGCTTCTTCCGTCCTTGTAACTTCGTCCTCGTGTTCTAAAAACAATACTTTTAATGAGATAATAATCCCAGTGAATAAAAAAAGTTCTAAAATAGTTCATAAATAGTGATGTTCTCAGCCGATGTGATAACCGAAAAGGCCAACCATGGTATCTGCAAATAGTTCATAAAAAACCTTTTTGAACCCAAGTATTGGGCATTCAGTTCACACGTGTAATTAAAAATGAACCAATAAATTACATACTCAAATATTTATATTCCAAGCACTAAACTCTGTATGCTACTTAGTAATTTCTAGAATCACCATATTTGAATCATCAGTTCCCAAAACTAATGTGAATTCCAAATTCACATATATTTAATTATTATTTTTTTATAATTGGTTCCTAGAACTAGTGTGAGTCTCAGACCTATTGTGAATCCTAGATTCATTAAGGTATATGAGCTCATATTCATGTAATGGTGTCCCACTACCTTCCTCATCCTAGATGGAGATATCTCATATCATATCTCATTCCATATGTAAATATGTTCAATAAATAGATATCTCATCTCGGATGGTGATATCCCTCATCCTATTCCCAAGATAAGATGTATATTGTCATTCCTTCCCAGAAGATAATGACTAACTCCCACAATAATATAAATACATCATCCTCGATAACTATCAAATAAATTCTCAAACTCCACAAATCAATAACAATTCTCAAAATAATGCCACAGTAACACCATAACATACATCAATTAATAATATGGAACAACAAATTATATATAAAAAAACATAATAACGAAACATAATCACGTATACACTACATCTCGAAGCATCAATGCATATGTGTGTAATGTTCAGACCTTTTTTTCTTTTTCTTTTTAGTAGATATTGTATAATAAAGGAACAAGCCTTATTAGCACGATTTCTCACTCCTAGCTTAAACTTTTTGGGCACAGGAAGCAACATGTATCATCACAGATTTTTTTTTTCTTTGCGATTGCCACAGCAAACAAATTATATAAATAAACCAAATAACTTAGCAATTTGGAAATTGTCCCCAATATGCAGGAATGCTCAATTATAATCCAACCGCAATACCTAAAATGTCACTAATCCTAATTTCTTCTTATCGAGAACCCCCAAAAATTATATCTTTAAAAAAAACATACCATGGAGGGTTTAAAAAAAAGATATTTCACTCACCTCTTGGAACGAAGTGGTTCGGTGCTCTCTCTATTGACTACGTTAACAAGGTTGGCTCCATCTATTTCTTGTTCCCAATCCTCAAGCAATCTACTATCTTCCTTATTTTTCAAAAAGCAAGACTGAGTCTGTAACCAAAATAAGAAACTGTTTATCCCCTATTTGTTTACCCACCAACGTGATTTTGTTGAGGTTTTTTTCTCTTTTTTTTAATGTAGATTTCTCCAACTACCGTTATCTAATTTTATCTGATTATTTATTGTTTTATCTTTTGCGTTCTTTTGTACTTTGCTAAATAATATTAGTAATTTTTATCTTAACCACTTAATCTCTTAATTGATTAGATAATTATATAACTAAGTAATATTTATTATTTTTTTCATATAATAACTAAATAATATAATAATTTTAGAATGTTACATTTTCTCCCCTCCTTAGAGAATTTCGTCCCCAAAATTAACACCAACCTATCCTCCAAATTAACACCAACCTATCCTCCAAATTAACATATAGCATTTTAACAACATTAAGAATTTACGTACCTCAGTTAATGAGGTCTGGGTACTCACGCATAACATCCACCTCAAGCTCCCGTGTAGCCTCTTCTAGAGTCAATTCTTCCCAAATCACTTTCACCAACAGAATCAACTTGTCCCTTAAAGTCCGGGTGCTCTTGTCAATGATTTGAATAGGCTTGGGCCTAAATACTAAATTACCTTTTAATTGTATTGACTTAGGAGCTATCACATGCAAAACATCCTGTACATACTTCTGGAGTTGAGAAACATGAAAGACATCATGAAAACTTGACAACTATAGGGAAGAGCCAATTGGTATGCAACATGCTTGACTTTTTTCAAAATTTGAACGGGAACTATGAAACAAGGATTTAACTTTCTAACTTTCATTGACCTCCCAAGCCCAGTCTTAGGAGTGACTCGTAAGAATACATGTTCTCCTTCCTAAAACTCTAAAGGCTTTTTCGCCCTATCAGCATAACTCTTTTGCCTACTTTAAGCAGTGTGCATCCTCTCCCAAATCAACCTGATCTTTTTTGTGGTTTCTTGAACTAAATCCGTCCTTATGAAGGTCTTCTCTCCCACCTCACACCAACATAAAGAGCTTTATAGGGCGCCATGCCTGCCCATGCTAGCATGATAACTATTGTTATACGCAAGCTCTATAAGAGGTAAAAACCTATCCCAACTACCACCTTCATCTAAAACACACGCCTTAAGCATGTCTTAAAGGGTCTGAATGGTCTTCTCTAACTGACTATCCATTTGAGGATGATAAACTGTGCTAAAACTCAGCTTATAACCAAAAGCCTATTGAAACGCCCTCCAAAATCTAGAGGTAAATCCAAGGTCTTTATCTAACACTATAGAGGTGGGTATGCCATGAAGCTTAACTATCTCGCTAATGAATAAGTCCACCAACTTGCTTAAACTGTAGGTTGCCTTAATTGGCAATAAGTGGGCAAACTTAGTCAACCTATCCACAATTACCCAAATAACATCTAGACCCAAACGAGTCCTAGGTAACCCCATCACAAAATCCATAGAGATTCTCTCCTATTTCCACTTAGGAATTTCTAAAAGCTGCAACATACCTAAAGGTCTTTGGTGTTCTATCTTAACCTTTTGACATACTAAACACCTAGTCACAAAGCTAGCCACATCCTTCTTCATTCCTGGCCACTAATACACCTTCTTTAAATCCTGTTACATTTTGGTTATCCTTGGATGTATGGTGAACTTTCCCTTATGAGCTTCCTCTAAAATTTTCGCCTTGAGACTCCCCTCCTTAATAACTACAACCCTATCCTTAAACAACACTAGACCATCAACAAATAAGGTATAACTCTCTTGGTTCACAAGAGACTGCAAATCCTAGTCTAAAAGTTACTCCTTCTTAATTAGCTCCCTAAAGTCACTACCAATCTCTAACCTGTTCAGCTTTAAGCTCAAAGCATTCAAAGACAAATCTAAATTCATGTCTCTAAACTCTTCTATCAAGTTCATCTCTTGCACCATCAAGCTAGATATGTGTAAAGATTTTCTACTAAGAGCATCAGCCACTACATTAGCCTTTCTTGGGTGGTACCTTAACTCAAAATCATAATCCTTAAGAAACTTCATCCACCTCCTTTGTCTCATATTCAACTCCTTTTGGTGAAACAAATATTTAAGGCTCTTACGATCACTAAACCTCAAATTTTGCACCATACAAATAATGCCTCCAAATCGTTAAAGTAAGCACCACAATTGCCATCTCAAGATCATGGGTGGGATAATTTCCCTCGTTAACCCTAAGTTGCCTAGATGCATATGCTACCACCTTACCCTCTTGCATCAACACGCATCCTAAACCATTTTTAGAAGCATCACAATACACCATAAAGCTCACTAAGGGATCTGGAATAGTTAAGACTGGTGATGAAACCAATCTCCTCTTAAGCTCCTAGAAACCCTCTTCACACTCCTTATCCCACTCAAAAGATTTTCCTTTCCTAGTCAACTTGGTAAGAGGCAAAGCTAGTCTAGAGAATCCCTCTATGAACTTCCTATAGTAACCTGCCAATCCTAGGAAACTTCTGTCACTGATTTCGGTTACTCCCATCCTAGCACCGCATCAACCTTACTAGAATTAACTGCTACACCCCTCCAAGAGATGGTATGTCCTAAAAACTTCATCTCATCAAGCCAAAATTCATGCTTTTTTGGTTTGGCATACAACTGTTCATCCCTCAAGACTTGCAACACTACCCTCAAATGCTCCTCATGATCTTTTGGTGTCTTAGAGTATATCAAGATATCATTTATGAACACCACCACAAATCTATTGAAGAATGGTCTAAAAATTCGATTCATGTAGTTCATCAATACAACTGGAGCATTAGTCACATCAAAGGGCATTACTACATACTCATAATGCCCATACCTTGTCCTAAAGGTTATCTTAAGGATGTCCTCATTCTTAACTCTAATTTGGTGACACCCCGACCTTCAGTCTATCTTAGAAAACACTGACCCCGCCCCCCCCCCCCCCTCAATTGATCTAAAAGGTCATCTATCCTAGGCAAAGGATACTTATTCTTGATAGTCACTTTATTCAACTACTTATAATCTACACATAACCTCAAAATTCCATTCCTTTTCTTTACTAAGAGTATTGGCGCTCCCAAGGTGACACATTAGGCCTAATGAACACTTTTTCCAACATCTCTTCTAATTGTTTCTTAAGCTCACTCAGCTCTAAAGGTACCATTCTACAGGGCGCTATTGACACCGATCCATTACCATACATAAGATTTATACTAAACTCAACATCCCTATTTGGAGGTAAACTAAAGACTTTCATGGGAAAAACATCTTGGAATTTGCACACTACAGGTATAGTTGCCACATCAGTTTCAGCCTTTGTCTTAGCAGAGAATAAGAGCATGTATCCTTGAGCTCCCTCAACTAAGCACTTAAGACAAGCACTAGTAAAAACAATAGAATCAAGCACAGAAGAATCGATTGACATTCGTTGTGTAGCAGAACAATTTATAACAACATGATTTGAAGACAACTAATCCATACCAAGTATGACATCCAACCCAAACATAAGCAAGCATATAAGATCAACAAAGTAAAATACATCTTGATACACTAAAGGACAATTCAAGCAAGCAACAGAGGTGACAAGTTTATCCTTTGTAGGAGTAACAACACTCAAATCAAAAGGCAATTTAGAAACAAACAAAGATAGATTTTTCACATAATTATGAGATATGAATGAATAGATAGCTCCTGAATCAATCAATATAATTATTTTTTTCCTTTAATAAAACCTTTACCTTGAATCAAATCATTATACTCCTTCACTTTTTTCCCTTGGAGTGTAAAGACTTTCCCTTGGTTCTGTGGCCTTGGTTGGAATTGTCCTCTAGTCTTGCAGTTTCTAGCATAATGTCCCACCTTTCCACACTTGTAGCAAGTGGTCGATGTTGTTGGACATAAGCGATCTCCATAAATCAAGCCACACCTATAATACCTGCTACTTTTGTTAGTCTGAACTCCTTACACCTGCTTTCCTTTGT
The DNA here is from genome assembly GCA_004329165.1 of Spatholobus suberectus. Classification (NCBI taxonomy): domain Eukaryota; kingdom Viridiplantae; phylum Streptophyta; class Magnoliopsida; order Fabales; family Fabaceae; genus Spatholobus; species Spatholobus suberectus. The sequence goes on along the minus strand of CM014731.1, from coordinate 81,657,284 downwards.
TGATGGCGGACACAGTTCGCAACTACTTTTTGAACTTTTCCTCCTTTTTTCTATCAAAGCTAGTCTTCTCCTTAGGCTTTTCTGCCATCACTGCTTAACACTTATTCACCAAAGTGGGATAGTCTCTAATCTCCAAGATACCAATGAAATTTTGTAATTCTGGTTTCAAGCCTTGCTCAAATTTGATAGCTTTCCATTCATCTTGGGGATTATCCCTCAAATAATGGGAAAACCTTGCCAAGCTTCCGAACTTAGCCACATACTCAGCCACAATCATCTCTCCCTAACGAAGTTGGAGGAATTTAGTCTCCTCCTAATTACGGACATTGTGAGGAAAGTACTTCTCTAAGAAGACTTCCTTGAACCTGTCCCAAGTGATATGAGCTCCTTGAGCTTCCAAACCACCTCTAGCACTGTTCCACCAGTGCTTAGCATTAGACTTTAAGATATAAGTGGCAAAGTCCACCTTCTACGCATCATCACACTGCATGACTCTGAAAATTTTCTCTAGTTTTTAGAGCCATTCCTCTACTTCCACAAGATCTGAGCTTGCCACAAAAAGATGGTGGATCGTTCCTACGAAATTCAGATAAACCCACGTATTAAGGGTTCAGAGGTGCTATTGCTCCGGTGACAGCTCCACCTCTATTACCCCTTATTTGATGGATAACCTCTGTCTGCTCGTGCATAACTCTAGCCATTTGATCCAAAGTTGCTGCAAGTACATTGTTTGCCCCTCACCTATTAGTCGTCATAAATATGCACACCACCAACCAAACACTGGGTTAATCAAGTCCAATATCTAAAGAATAGCATGAACATTTATAACTCTAATAAGTAATCCTATGCGCCCATATTTTAATTTAGAAAAGAAAAAAAAACCACTACCACAGTCTAATTTAGGATTGAACCGCTTTGATACCAAAAATGTAACACCCTTCATTACAATAATAATCCAATATAAACATAGTCTAAAATAATTATAAAACTGAAATTTAAGAGATTAAACTGCCTAAAGTAATACCTCAATAATAAAGAAAAAAATAATATTAATAATCTTTACATAAATAAAAGCATTGTTCTCAAATCCAAGCATCTAAAAGAAAAAAAAGTAATAAAAAGAGCATCTAAATTAGCCAAAATGGTCCTTTATTGTAAAAAGAAACTAACCAAGCTAAAATATAACTGGAAGAAAAAAAAAACTAGGTCTTCAAGCTTCTTCTGTCCTTGTAACTTCACCCTTGTGCTCTAAAAAAAACACTTTTAATGAGATTATAATCCCAGTGAATAAAACAAGTTTTATAATAGTTCACAAATAGTAATGTTCTCAGCTGGTGCGGTAACCGAAAAAGCCAACCATGGTATCTGCAAATAGTTCTTTTGAACTCAAGTATAGGACATTCAGTTCAAACATATAATTAAAAAGGAACTAATAAATTACATACCCAAATATTTATATTCCAACCACTTAACTTTGTACACTACTTAGTGATTCCTAAAATCACTCTACTTGACTTATCGGTTCCTGGAACCGATGTGAATCCTAGATTCACTTATATTTTTTATTTTTTTTATAATTGGTTTCCAAAACCAGTGTGAGCCCCAGACCTATTGTGAATCCCATATTCACTAAGATATATGAACTCATATTCATGCAATGGCGTTCCACTGCCTTCCCCATTCCAGATAGAGGTATCTCATATCATATCTCATCACAAATGTAGATATGTTTAATAAATAAATATATCTTCCCGAATGGTAATATCCCTCATCCTATTCTCATAATAAGATGTATATTATCATTCCCTCCCATAAGGTAATGATTGACTTCTACAATAATATAAATACGTCATCCTCAATGACTATCAAATAAATTCTCAAACTCCATAAATCAATAACAATTCTCAAAATCATGCCACAGTGACACCATAACATACATCAATTAATAATATGGAACAACAAATTATATATAAAAAAATATAATAACGAAACACAATCACGCATACACTACATCTCGGAGCATCAACACATGTGTGTGTAAAGTTTAGGAAAAAAAAAAAACTTTTGGTCAGTTCTAAGAAAATTAACATTCAGACCCTTTTTTTTATTTTATTTTTAGTATATATTATATAATAAAGGTTAAGATTTATTAGCACGATTTCTTACTCCTAGCTTAAACTTTTTTGGGCGCAGGAAGTAACAGGTATCGTCACGGATTTTCCTTTTTTTTCTTTGCTATTGCCACAACAAACAAATTATATAAATAAACCAAATAACTCAACAATTTAGAAATAGCACGAGCATGCAGGAATGCTCAATTATAATCCAACCGCAATACCTAAAATGGCATTAATCCTAATTTTTTCTTATCAAGAACCCCCCAAAATTATATCTTTAAAAAAAAAACATACCATGGAGGGATTAAAAAAAAGATGTTTCACTCACATCTTGGAACGAAGTTGTTTGATGCTCTCTCTATTGACTAGTTAACAAGGTTGGCTCCGTCTCTTTCTTGTTTCCAATCCTCAAGCAGTCTACTGTCTTCCTTATTTTTCAATGAACAAGACTGAATCTATAACCAAAATAAGAAATTGTTTTTCCCCTATATATTTACCCACCGATGTGATTTTGTTGAGGTTTGTTTCTCTTTTTTTTTTAACATGGATTTCCCCAACTACCGTTATCTAATTTTATTTGATTATTTATTGTTTTATCTTTTGCGTTTTTTTGTACTTTGCTAAATAATTTTAGCAATTCTTATTTTAAACAGTTAATCTCTTAAATGATTAGATAATTATATAACTAAGTGATTTTTTTTTCATATAATAACTAAATAATATAATAATTTTAGGATATTACAAAGATAGCATTAATTATTATTTTCTCAATTATGCCTTTATAAAAAGTAAGAGAAACAATATACGAATTGTCCAAATAATAAACAATCGAGATATAAGACATTAGTAAGAGAAATGCTATCTGTATAACAGATTGATAACAAATTTTACAACAAAGGGAGAGAAAGAAAGAAAAGAAAGAGAAGTGTGAGATGTAATAAATGTTATAATAAAAAGATATAAAAATAGAAAATAATATTGTATAAATTGTTGTATGCATCGCTTAAAAAATTACAAATGACGTTGACATAAACAAATAGTTTTAATCTATGTACTACGACCCTAAAAATATATAAAGAAATGGAAGGAATACAAGCCAATAAAATAAGTGTATTTATACCAAATGCAGTAATTTGGTCAAATAAACTTAAAATTCTAGAACTATCTCAGCAGTTGGCAATTGAGAAAAGCGATCTGGGACCTGTAAGACATTTTGAATTGATATTCGAGCACATTTGGGAGCATAATGTGAGCCTTTCAAAGAAAATAAAACACATAGTAGACAATGTGAATGAGAAAGAAACCAAACAACAACAGAGTCGACTGTGATTGTCTTTTAATTTTTTTATTTTTTTTTCACTTGATACTTTTGGTTGATAGAAGAAACTAGGTTTGTCAATGGATAGGTCCTTTGGGTCCATCCTTGTTAAGTTGTGCCAACGATGTAATAACTCATAACAGGCATTCAAACGCCTTGATAGAGTTTATTTCTTCTATTCTTAATTTGTAAAATTAGATTCGACTGTTTCCTTTATATATATTTAAATAATGTGACTAATAATCTAATTTGTATAGAGTGAGACTTTTGAGAATATTGTGGCCGGATATTCATATTAATGAATTTATTATACTGATTGCTTTTAGTTATTACACTATATGATATGATTCCTTTGTTGCATGATGTCACAATTTCAAACTTGATTCACTAGTGTGTTGTTGTTGCATCATCATTCAGCAGGTACTACTTCAGAAGTTTATTCACTGGAGTGTGGAGAATGAACATCTGCATTACTAGAACTAGATTCATTATCAGAATCAATGATTTTTGGGACCTCTTCGTCTTTGGACTTCATTTCAAACTTGCGTTGCTCTGCTATTTTCCCATCCTGTTTAGGAGCCTTTATGAGGATCGAAGCACCTGTCAGAAACTGTAACTAGTGCTGTTTTGGTAGGAAATTAAAAGACGAAAATTAGTAAAGTTGTCGAATTAGGATAAGATTTGTGTATATACATAATGAAGAAACCCACAACGTTGGATCAATCTAGACTCTTGTTCTAAATCTTCGAGCAACTGTAGAGCAAAATGAGTTAAGGTTTGCCAGGTTAAGTCATCATTAGTTATCATGAGACAAATTATGGGAGGAACAATATTGTATCAACATGGCTTTGGGTTGAAACTACTCATTCTCGTCCGTCTGCCATATTTAGATCGACATTATAAAATTGTTTCATCGACTTACAATTTTTTATAGATACAAAAAAACAACTTTCGTAGTTTATTTTATCTTTCGCCAAACCAAAAAAGTCTATGAAAACAAAATTGCATACAAATACCCAAAAATCATTACGTACCCTTAATTTTCTCTAGCTGCTTCTTAATTTTGACAGGGCATGCCGAGCAACATTGCATATTCACCTTTAGAAAGCAAGTCTGAAATATTCAAAGACACATGTACGTAAATATAAATCACGCATAAATTGCTAATGAGATGTGTAGGGGGATATGCATATGTCAGGGTTCTGAAGTTACCGAATCAGATTTTTCCATGAGAAAACCTAAGATGCGCATTATCTCTCAATCTCACAATTACAAGCAAATGCTAAGTACTTCCTATAAATAGAGGTCGGCAGGGGAAGGCTTGCATGAAATTGATGAGGGGAGCATGCATGAAATTGATTAGGAGAAGACACGAGCAAGGGAAAAAAAAATGGGAGAAGAAAAAGACACTTAAATCAAATCAATTCAGTAGTATTTTATTTCTCAATTATTAACATAAAAGAAATTTTTACTTTCATAATTTCATTATTCAATACTTAAATTCATTAAATCAACATTAACTATTAAATATAATAAAATATTAGTAAATTAATTCACTTTATTCCATTTTATGTTTTATTAATTAATTGATTTTCTATTATATTTAATGTTTGACATTGAGTTTGGACCCTAGCACAATAGCCACTGAGATTCGAAAACAACTAAACAGATACAATTTAGGGGTCCATCCCATTTCTGGAAGGAGACCATTAAAGAGTGGAGTTTGCAATTCAAGTTAGCCTAACCTATCACAGGCTAACATATTTTTGGGTTGGGTTGGGTCCTTCCAATTTAATGGTGGGCTAAAATTTTGCAAGTCCTATCCCTTGACGGATCATGGGCTGAATTTGTTAACTTATGGTCAACTCACTTTTTTAAAATAAAAAATATAAAATAAAAATAAAAAAAATAACTTTTATATAACAAGTTAATAAATTATATTTTAATCACTATACACTAAAATAAAAAAGTATAGAAATAACATAATATACTTGTATTATCTTATTATTTTAATAATAGTATCAAATATAATAGGTTGTCATTTGTATAAAATAACAAAAGATAATACACAATAATAAAAATAAATATATTGCATCAATTGTAACAATAAACAAGTGCTAGAAATTAAAAAAAAAAAAGTTGATGTACATAGAATATTAATCTTAAAATGAACATTAATTAACAACACATGTAGTATTAGATTTATCGTTTGTGTTTTTACCAATTATAAAAATAGAAAAAATTCTGCCAATGGTTGGCCCAGCCCCATCATGAGTCATCCTAGCTTGGGCAAAAAAATAATAAAAATTGGTATAGGCAAACCAAGCCAAAATAAGTTTTAGCTTGAATTTTCACAAGCCAACCCAATTCTATGCATCGAGCTAATCAAACTAAGCTATCGAGCTTGGTCCATTTGACACCCCTACTAAATAGGTAAAGAGTTATTAATAGAAGATATTTGATGTAACTTATTGATAAATTCATATTTGATGAATTTATGTGCATAAGTATGATGAGAAAAACACGAGAAAAAAAACTAAATAATCATTGAAACCTTGAAAAAATATATAGGAATTAGTATAATTTTTTTTTACACCTAGAAATTTGTAAATACTGAATTTTAATTGATTTTTATTAATCTTTGTAGAGAAAAGGCATCAGGGTTTTTAACACTACATGCAATGCTCAATGTCATACGTAGTTGAAGAACACCTAGCTTTCTGGAGTCCTAAAGCTTAATGCTAAAATGGAGAAGAAATTTGAAGGCATAAGTCTCGCTAGTGTTTGAAGTGCTCAAGAAGAGGGAAACGTCAGATTCAGCGTAAGCACTCCTGATGCAACCCCTGTTTACAGCATTGGAAATGTTAGGCTGGGGCTTGCAACGCTTAAAATGTTGATCCCTATAATTTCTTGTGTGTGTATATTTTTTGTCGAGTGTGCTTTTGATGTTGGGGTATTTGTTTTGTAGAACTACGCAGGTCGACGAGAAAAGAAGTTGTTGAGGGTGTAAAGATTCTTCAGATCTTGGAGGTGAGTAAGTATAAGGGATATCAGCAGGAATGCTTTGCAGGAGTTGGCTAATGGCCTTCCTTCTCGTCGGACAAGGAAAAGGAAGAAGAATCAAGAAAGTGGGACCGGTGCCATGAAAAATTATTAGGTAGTCTAAGATTATTTATAGTCCCAACGAATGTGTATATAACACATTCAAATTTTACAATTTACGAAAAAGAATTAATAACATTTGATTACATGTCATGTGAAGATTAATGGGGACCATGGTAGTCTAGATCACCTAATAATTATTTCTCGGTTGCCAGGGAATTCAGGCTATGGGTTCGTTGGGCGTGCTAGAAGAGAGAGTTAGGGTTAAATATGTTTTTAGTTTCTTCAAATAAATATGGTCATTTTTAATACCTAAAAATAAGTCGTACACCTTCCCATAAACAATAGCTATTTTATATTTAAGGGTTAAATATGTTTTTAGTCTCTCTAACTAAAATAATGTTCATTTTTAATCCTTAAAAAATAAATCATCTCTTTTTGGTCCCTAATTTATGGAAACATATCATATGTGGTCCTTGTTCATAACAAAAAAATCGTCTCATTTTGGTAATAAAAACCAAACCTATGTGTACCTGACTAACCTTGCCCCAACTTTGACCAGAAAAATCCATTTTAATTGGAGTGGAATTCGAGGTTAGATTTTTTTTGACTTGAAAAGGCGGGGTCAGGTATGTAACCCCCATTCGATCCCCGCCCTGCTATATATGTTTATAATGATTAATCATATAATTATATTTTTATATATACATCTATTATTATATATATTATATATAGTTATTAATTTTATAATTATGTAATTGTTTTCATACTTTATTTTTTATAATTATTAAAAATATAGATTAATTATTTTAATAGTTAAATAAATAATAATAAATAATAATAATTGAATAAGAAAGTTAAAATTATACATTTAACTAAAAATATAATTTAATTCTTAAATACTTTTTAAATTCTTTATTATTTATTAATTTTTACATATTGTTTGAATTAAAATGTAATTAATTTTTTTTATAAAACGAAAATCAAATTCAACCTTAGCAAAATGATTTAAAAAAGTCAGAAATGTACTATTTTCAAATTTTCGGAATTAATTTATACAATTATTTTGTATATTTTTTGTACAATAGAAAGATATAAAGACAAAAGTGTAAGACAATTAAAGTAATTGATATGTTAAAAAATAAAGAAAAAAATAATGCTATAGAATATATTATAAAAATATTGTACGAGTAATATAATAGTTAATATTTAGGATTATTAGCCAAAATAATATTGAACCGGAACCAAATCATCCGGTCTGCCACGCATAATTCCGAGTGGACCGGGCAGATATGTATTGTCACACCAGATCGCAGCATCGCCCTCTATCCAAGAAGACATTGCCAAGCGCATGGTCATTTTGTCTATGCTATGTCATTTTCTTAAATTTGTACCTCAAATTTTCTGCATATGTGGTGCTTTAATTTAATTTAAATATTTATGGTTGCAGATCTGTGGCTTTTTCGTTCTTACATTAATTGTGGTAACTAAATTAACTCTTTCAAGCAGCAGCAAATATAATGTCGCTCCTTTTCATTCCAACACCTGATCTTTAACCACTCACTTTGTTATGAATGTTTGCAGGTTAATTTGAAAGGGAGATAGCAAGAGTTCAATTTTTATCATGGTTAAACTTAATTCCATTATGACTTAGTAAAAAACGATTGGATAATTAATAATGTGAAATACAAAATCAACAATCAGCTTAATTTAAATAGATTTTCGTGAAAGAAATAATTAATTCTTCAATTTCTCACCAGCCCATGCCACCCGAGTTTTTAGGATACAAATTAAAACTGGAATTGAACGAAATAAACCAAAATTCAAACGGAATCATGAATCATCAAACTGAGTTAATTAATTATAATCACCCCTTCTTACGCACCCCCCAACACTAGAACAAAAAAGCACATATATATCCATCTTGTTCTAGTGACCCCCAACAACAACATGCATATATAACCATCAATCAATGAATCAAATGTGCTAGACGGCGAAACTTATTTACAAAATGTGAATTGAATTGAGGATTTAAAACCGTGAATTAATTGGTGATGGCATTAATTAATTAAAGCAATAAATGAACGTAGGCTAATTAATTACGAAACATTAATTAACTAAGAGCAGTGAAGCCTCCCCCTTTCATCATTTGCCTGAACTCGTTGTAATTAACCATCCCATCCCCATCAACGTCGACCTTGGTGATCATCTTCTTGCACTCCTCGAGGGTCCTCCCTTGCTTGAGTCCGAGCGAGGCCAGCACCGTTCGGAGCTCGTCGACGGTGATGAAGCCGTCGCGGTTCTGGTCGAAGACGTTGAAGGCCTCCCGCATGTCCTCCTCCTCGTCGTCGCGCTCCTCCATGATGGACTGGTATAGCTCGCCGAACTCCTCCATGTCCACGCACTCGTCGCCGTTCACGTCGATCCGCTCGATCATCTGCGCCAGCTCCTTGTCCGGAATCAAGATGCCCAGCTTCTCCAACGACTCCTTCAGCTCCTTCAACGTGATTCGCCCGTCCCCGTTCCGGTCGAACATTTGGAAAACGCGCTTCAGCTCCGTCGGCTCCATTATCAATCAATTAATTAATTAATATCAACAACAATAATAATAATAATAATAATGTACCGCGCGTGATGGAGTTGGATAGGAGGGGTTGCAGATTCTTTGGGACCAAAACCGGAGGAGGAGCGAATTTATTACGAGGTTGTAGTTGGCACGGAGGGACTGAGACAGCGAATTTGTAGTGCTTGTTGCTTTTTTGGTATGACTCCAGGAGAGATTTTTGGACACTAAATTAGGGAGGGAACCAATAACATATACAGAAATACAACAGCAATTTGTGTAGTAGGTTTTTTGGGATCGTCTGTGTGATCAGTAATAACTAATAACTAATATAATAACTCTATTTTAAGGACAGGTGTCATATGACAGCAGGCATGGAAATAATTTAATACTTTGACTATAGACATATTTTACGTTGTAATTTAATAACAAATTATTATATATGATAATTTTATTAATTTTTACAATAATTATTTTAAGAGTTTTACATTGTCATTCAATTACAAATTATTATTCATTGTATGTTTATTGACTTTTATAATAAATTCTTTAAAAATTATATTAATAATTATTTTTCATTGAATAATAATATAGAATTTTTTATATCGACAACCATCATTAAACTCTTATCTTAAAAGTACATAGACTTTAAACTCATAATTTAATATGCGTATTGCTTTTTGACTTTAGTAACATGATGAGTTTAGGATTTACGTCTTTTCTTGTTATTCGAATTTGATAATTGATGTACATGTTCCGTTACTCAACGGGAAGAGAAGACTCAAATTCATAATTTTGTATTAAGAAAATGAATATAATGTAACATAAATAATAGCAATTAGTTCATCGAAAAAAAAATATTATGGAAAAAATTGATTTGAAAAATGTGATCTAATTTTATCTTAGAAACTGTGACCGCTCTTTTATTCAAAGAAAACAAACTGTGGCTTATTTTATTATTGAAATATTACAAAAATATTTGCAAGTAACAAAAGCACTTTTACTCATACGATTTTTTGCAAGGTGGATGGTTGCAGATATCATAGTGATTGATGCAACTTGATTTTTGATTTCAAAGACGCGTTGATATAAATCATTGCTTTAATCGCGGTATATTCAATTTGTTCCTTGGCAGTTCAACTGGGGTGCATTGTCCGTGAATAAGGGTCGTTAATGCCAATCATTACAAACAAAAGTGATCATGGTGCTACATTTAATTTAAGTTAATTGTATTTTACGTGCATTTAGTTTGAATCTTTTAATTTTTTTAATTAATTAGTTTTTTATTTTAAAAATTTAGTAATTTTGATTTTTCACCAATTTTTCTGTTTAAAACTTTTAAATTCTTAGTTATTCACTAATTAAAACATTAAATTTCACCCAAAATAAAAAAAAATCTCAAAATTTTCCCTTTTCAAATCTCGATATCACATTTTACAAAATTCTTCAAATTTTATTATTTCATGTTCCAATTTTATCATAAATTCAAAATATTTAGATAGAAAATGATAATCTAAAAATTTTAAATACAAAAAATTGATAAAGGGACCAAATTTATTAATTTAAAATAAAAATTTCAGTTAACTTAAAAAAATCAAGAAAAAAAAATTATATAACTTAAATTAAAGGGGAAACAAATACAGTTTAACCTTGAATTTAAAAAGTTACACGTCTCCGCGTGTGACCATTGATGACGGATCTAGGCGTTGGAGGATGGACCCCGCCAAAAAAATAAGGCCGGCATTATTATATTTAATATTTAACTTAATACTACCCAGTTATAAAGTCATAACTCATAAACTATATATTTTAAGAATTTAATGGTCATGTAATATCAGTATAAAAAATTTTACATTATTAATTAATTAAAAATTATTATTAATATAACTTTTATAGTATTTATTATAAAAATTAACAAATTTACAATAAATAATAATTTATAATTAAATAACAGTATAAAATTATTTTATATATATCCTGCTTTCTGGTATTTTAATATTTTATAGAGTTGGATTTCCCTCATATTTGCGCGTGTTGGGTGGAGCGCTTACACTATAGATAGAGTGAGTGGACGGCCTAACTCGTTAACCTAATTTATGTGTTGAAAATGAGAAATATGTTGGTTTTTCACTGACTTTTTCAACACAGACAAAGAATCAAGACCTTGATAGATTCTTCTTCTAGCGCTTTTGTTTTTCTGGTATCAAGGTTCTTCTACGTGCTTCTTTCTTTTATGTTTTGAATAACTCTAATACTTTTGTATTTAATAAATAAAATTTAATGTTTCTTAAATTATCAAAGTATTAACAACATTTTTTATTAGTAAAATAATTATTTTAAAATATTTTTTAAAACATGACAAAATTGTTTTACTTTCGCATTCTTCTTTTTCTTTTAACCATCAATGACTTAGAGCAAGATCAAATGGTGATTTACATTTTGCTTTTCTCTCTTGAGTTTAACTTTAATATACTGTTGATGTTAATATTTTATATTATTAATCAATTAGAAATCACTTTAAATATGACTTGTAAAGTAATTATTACAAAAATTAACCATCTTACTATACATGACAATTTACATTAGGATGATAATATAAAAAATCTTTACTAATTCAATACATTCTAATTAAATTCTTTCTTTTGCCCCATAAAATTATGGTTTTGGGTTCTTAATTAGTTTATGATTTTTAATTTTATGTTAGGAATTGAATTCATTTCCAATTTATTTTCTGAGCCCGCGCGCACGCACACACACACACATATATATCTGTTATGAGATTTCAACAAATAATGAATGACGAAGCTAAACATTAATGGAATGAGAAGCACTATTGTAATAAGAAATGCTAGCAACACACTCTTTTGAACATACTCTTTTTTATTGGTTGAAATTTCTTAGAAATTACAAAAATTTGTGGGCCACACATCTTATTTAATGGCTCTCATGATTTTTGTAGTTTTCAAAAAATTTCAACCAATTATAGAGTAAGTGTTAGGAGGAGTGGGTTAAAAAGTGTATTGCTAAAGCTCCTCCTATTATAATAGAGTTATAATCTGACTTACATATTACTGACAGAAGTGTAACCGCCCAACTAACCATAGCCATACAACTTATAAACCAAGAATTTCTAAAATAGATAGTGCGCTGAAGACCGGGCACCAAGAGAGCATATTCGCATAGCGATATATATGGTGTTGAGGGCTACAATTTTTTAAAATTAAGTTTATTTTTAAAATAAACCAATAAAAGTATATTTATTATATAATGTATATTACTTTAATTTAAAATATATGTTGTAATATTAACTTATAAAAAATAAAAGTAAATATACTCCTTTTACTATTTTTTATAAGAAATTTCGTGCTGAAGTCCCCACGATGGAAGACGGGATATATATATATATGGGAACAACCAGAGCTTGACTATTGTATGTTTAATTTCGAATTTTAATTTAGGTTCAAAATTTATTTTTAAAATGAAGAGAAGAAATGCAAACTTAAAATTTAATACATAAAAAAAAAAACCAAAATTCGGAACCTAGTGAATTTTAACGAGCATCACTTTTCGCTATAGGTACCTTTTATCACTATCTACTCGATTTCTATTCGTACGTAGCCTTCATATTTTGGTATTGTAAGTTCTATTGAAGTTGAAGTGGTCTTTGTTCACAGTCGATTAATTCTTGTAGTACCGAACTACTGATGCTTAGCCTAGATACAAAATCCGAAAATCGTCTTAAGCTCACTGAATTAATGTTTGACCGAGGCAACAAATTGATATAATAATATTTTATTTTCCCACCTAGCTACCTAAATGGTTGAAGACAATTGACCTTTTCTATTTTGTAGTCTTTACCATCACTCCGTTATAAAAATGTAAGAGAAATGTCAAATGTGCCATTCCAAGACGGCAAGACCTATTCTTTATTTAGCAAAAGGAACCATTCTTCATACGACCATTATTAACGATGAAATATGCTTCTTCTTCTTTTTTACAGGATATTAGTAGTGGCAGTTTGCTTATATAGTTTAGTTATACATAAATGCTCTACATTATGGTTTTCTAACTGCTATTCTAATGACTTTTCAGAAATGGTTCCAATAATAGATAAGTTGTTGTCGCTGATTTTCTGAACCTGTTTGAGTTACAGATCTGTTGCACTATAATTTATTCACACGGGTCCGGTCAACCAATTAACACGGATACTTAAGTATAGAAAGTAACAAAATATCCGTAAGTGGCAGTAGACAGGACAGCTAGCTATGTATACTTTCAAATAAATTAGAGGTTTGAGGTTGACTAAGCTACTAGATTGCTTCCTATACAAGAGACAAGCATAATTACTGTGAAACTAATTAAATTACAACCAGACATGCTTATAGAATACTACAACTTATCTGTTTTCAGTTCCATTCCCCACTAACTATAGTTGTGGTGAGCTGGGAGATGGTGCTTACAAGGTGTCAAGATATATTTTTAAAGTTACATGATTTATATAACATATTTTTATCGCACTTTTCTATAACATAATTTTTATTTTTATCTTTTTGTGCCACGTTATTTATCTTATTCCTCACTTTTCTTTCCATCCCTTTCATGATTATATATACATTTTTGTACAATTATACGAAAAAAAATAGCTTCTCCTATTTTCAAGTACAAGCACCGAATGTAAAAGTTTTACACTCTGTTTGGTAGTAACGTAATACCGAAGAAAGGAAGAGAAGACAGCGAAAGTGAAGGAAAGTTGTGTATTTCTGTTCGTTTGGTAACAGTGAAATACCGTGGAAGTTATAAAATTTTTGGTGGGTCTCATGCTATTAATCTGCTCAGATATGTGCAGAAGTGTGACGAAATATATACGACCCTTTTCACGTATGTCCTGTTAACACACATATTCGAATATATGCACCAATATATTCGAATATGTTATAACATAATCAAATATATTGGTGCATATATTTGAATACAATGTTCTCTGTATCTTTCCTAATAAAACCACGTTTATAAAATCTAGAGGTTATATATATAATTTTATTCTTTCATTCCACATCCCCAAAAATCAAAAAGCAAACTTCCACCTTATTTCTTTTTTACTTTTCTTCAACCAAATAACCTCTATTTCTACTCTATTTTTTATTTACTTCTCTTCTCTTATGTTCTCTTCTACCTATTTCCTCTCCATTTATTTCTCTCCTCTCTACCAAACACAGCATTATACTTATTCTAGGTTTTTTTTATCTGTCACTTTTGATGAGAAGTTTTATTTTTATTTTAACGTCGTTTTTAAATTTTAAGATGACATTAATAACTATTTTCTCAATTATAATCCTATTAAAAAATAATAATATATGAAATGTCAAAATATAATAAATAAGAAAAAATTAAGATAAAGGATACATTAGAAAATTACAAAATAATTATTAAATGAAAAAATTAATTACATTTATAATCTATGTAATATAACTTTAAACAACAAATAAAAAGAAAAAGAAGTAACGTTGATCAAGTTGATGTCACGTTTATTATGATTTTTTTTTCCAAATGCAATAACATATGACTTTTTTTTAATTCCTCATAAATTTCTTCTTTCGGATATAGTTCTGTTTGAGGTACTGTAGGACACTAAACGTGGATATCTCCCCAAGTAGGAATTCAAATCTTGGTACGTTACATTGTAAGAAATTAATCTCTTTTGCTAGACCCAACCATCACTAGTTCAACATATGACTTTATGTAATAGTTTTTAAATTTAGAGTTTAATTTTAATATGTTGTCAGTGTAAATTTTTTTACCCTATTAACCAATTGGAAATCATTATACTTTTAAAGTAATTATTATAAAATTTAATATTTTTTAATTATATGACAATTTATAATTGAATGATGTTAGCATAAAAAACCTAAACACAACAATTTATTTTAATTAATTTCTTAAATTTATAACTTTATATATATATATATATATATAATAACTTTATTATCCATAATTAGTTTAGAAAATCTTAAATAATAAAGATATTTGTCTAAAGTTAAACTCGTATATTATCTACATATTTTGAAAAAAGACATTCAATAATATTTAATATCATTGAAACCTTTTTCCTTGTAATTTATGCTACACATACGATTCATAATTAGTTAACGATGTGTTAGTATTGTGGGACAAAGGAATTAGTAGGGCCGGAAAATATATTTTTTATCATTGGTTTGTATGTTTGGTTTATTGGTAAAGAGGAAATAGATGCAAGAGTTAAAGATGAGATTCATACAAAAATATAATCTGTCCAAAAGTGAACAGATAGAAAAGGAAAATAGTTTTTTTTTTTTTTTGAGTATATATGTTAAATTATCTTTATTTTCTCACATATTTTTGATAAATATTTATGTTATTATATATATATATGTATTATATTTAATTAGATAAAAAATTTATTTTTTTTCTTTATATTTTTTTATTAAACAAATTAAAAAATCATCTTACATTTTTTTATTTTTTTTCGCTTTTTTTCTTTTCATTTTCTTCTTTGGACTAAACATATTCTAAAAGATTTATGTTACGTTAGATAACTTTATAACAAAACACTGTATTAAAGACTAATAACTTTAAGTATTTCAAACAATAATATCACGTTCAAAAATTATGAAAAATCTTGTATGTGCATAAGAATATATGTACCGACCCCAAGCAATTTAGAGAAGTAATTTGTCCATTTGAAATATATCTAGAGAATAAATTTTGTTTTATTTTATTTATGACATTAGAAAACAAAAGGACAATATTTGAATTTCTTCTAATTTTATCTTTATTGTTTTAGTATTTTTTTTTCTATATGAAATGAGAAAAAAAAATATAAAATACGTGAATTCATTTAAAAATATATAATTGAGTAAAAAAATCAGAAAAACATAAAATACTAATTAATATCTTAAGGGTACATTTTAATAAATTAAAAGCAAAAAATATAAAATAACATAATATTTAATGTTTTTATCGATTTATCTCTATCATAACTTTTAATAAAATGAGTTTAATTTTCATATACTATTAATTCAAAAATCTTTATACTCTTAATCAACTAGAAATTATTCTAAATATGACTTTAACCTCTATTTATTTCATTATAAATCAAGTGGAAAAAATAGAAGGAATGATATAAGATAGAAATACAAACTTTTCACTACCTATTTGAGAAGAGAAATAATTAAGAAGGAAGGAAGTTATTTTTTTTATACTTACCAAAAAAATCCCCAAATTGTCATGAAATGAAATGAGAGATGATTCCTCTCCTTTTTCATTTTTCATTTTTATTTATTAAAAAATAAATAGTTTTTTATGACATAAAATTTTTTAAAAATAATAAATAACTTTATGCTAAGAAAAAATATTAAAGTAAAAAATTAAATTTTTTAATTAGTATAAAAATATTTTCATACAATTTATTTATGGGTCTTGCTAACAAATGTCCTTAGGGCACAAGTTAAGGAATCTAAAATATAAAACTTTTATTGAAATTCAAGTTAGGAGTGCATTGAAAATCATAATAAATGTGTATTAATGACACCTTTTAATAAAAACTTTCCCTTTTTTATTCGTGTTGGCATTTTCCTTATTTATTTCTTTTCATTTTATAATCCGCTCATTCAAATAAGCGAAGAAAAATTTCTCCATTTTTTTATTTTTATTTTTATTCATCCAAACAATATATTTTTTTTATTTTACGATCTCTTTTATTTCAATTCTTCCTATTTCTTTCTTTTTTACATCTTTTCTCTCTATATCACCTCTAATCCAAACAAAACGATAAATATTTATTACAAAAGACAACAATTTTATTATACATGACAATCTATTATTGAATAACATTCAATATATTCTAATTAAATTAAAAAATTAATAAAAATGTGATATTTATCAATATTTTTTAGAATATTTTGTAATAAAAAATGTATTTATTATTAATTTTTAATAAATATCTTTTAAGACACTCATTAGACACAAATATTTAAAAAGAAGTGATGACTTTTTGGCGTAATAATGGAGGTAGTGTTCAAAATTCAAACATTTGAATAGCAAAATTCATTATCCAAATCCAAGACAAAAGAGGAAAGTGCATGAAATGAGACCCAATAAATGGTGTTGATGTAAGTCATTGTTCCTGGCCTGCTTACACATGACACAAGAAAGGTGTTTCTAACATGCTTGTCCCTACAACAACATAACCTAGCTTGCAAAGAATAATATCATACAACAAGGTAGGTCATAGTGATTTTATTCAACTAGAGAGCAGGATTGCCTCTCGTGAAAATACTTGTTGAGCAGCAAATTGCTTGCATCAAGCAACAAAAATCAACTAAAAAAATTATATAACCTTTGAAGTTCAGATAAAAATTATTAGCTCATTGCAATGACCTATATCCATGAAATTCCTAATCTCAACTTAAAAACCCTAAATAAAAATCCTAGCAAACAAATCAAATTAACCAATCATGAAAACTCTCAATCTCATACAAAAACCCTATAAGCAAGAAAGAACGGCTAGCTAGCAAGAAAGAAAATTTTGAGAACTGACCATAACGAGATCAAAGAGTGTTGTCTTGTTAAGTCCCTGGACAAAATCTCAGTCCCACAACTCGAGCTCATGGTCATACGCGTTACTCTTGTTATTGGCGAGAATCGGGCCAGTGTCTTCCAAGAGAGGGATTACTGTGATTCTTGATAGTCTACAATTTGAAAGCTACCGCACTTCTCTATCTCGAAGATCTCACCGGTGGAACTTCTCAGGATAATCTTCTTAGACATCTTTTGAAACTAAACATAAATTAAGTAAATATCTTTGTATTGATTTAACAAATCAAACACACCCTATACTTTTTTACGTAAATTATTTGAATAAGTTGGAAATTATAAAGCTAATGTAAGTTTGATACAAATGACAAAGAATTTGAGAGAAAACTCTCAACTTTTTTTTTTTAAACAATCTCTCTTAATCCATTAAAGATGTTGTTTGGCGAACATTGTTTTTCATACTTCAAAATTTTTTTCTTAACACTAAAAGTTAATTTAATATATGTGACCTGAAAAAAATGTTTTACATCCCTAAGATTAGGAACGTCATGGTGTATCATCTAATTCCTATCATTTTCAACATCATAGTTGGGAATTGTAAGTGGGCAGGATGTACGTGTTAATCAATTATATCACTTTTTAATATATTTTTTTTAGTAGCAGGTTTGTATCTATAAACTTAGCTTAACTCGTCTTTTTCTATCATTTTCAAATGAATTAATCCGTTAATTTATCAACTTGACTTTTCATTTTTTTCTTTTTGTTAATTTGTTAAAAGATCAATTGAGGTTCTACTAAAAAATGTATATATTGAAAATATTAGAAATATTTAATATATTTTATTTAATATTTGTAATTATTTAAAATTTTCATATTAATTTTTTTTATATTTTTACGTAATAAATACTTTTTAATTTCATCTTTAAATAAATACTGGCTAACATTTTGTCTACCATTAACGAAAATGGATTAAGCCCTGCCAATGTACTGTGTTGGCGTTATAAGTTATAACCCTTCAATCGAACCCACCTTACATGAAAGAGGTCAACTGCCAGATTTCAGTTTCATTGATTGAGGAAATTGCTCATTCCCAAAGTTCCAATGACTATGGCATTGGCACATGCATGCAGCATGCTCCATGGTTTATGCCATTTTGGGTCTGTCTTTTTGGGTGGTTTATCATTTTGTACTTTTGTGGGTCTGTCCATTCGGCATTTTCTCCTGATGTGTCAGAATCACGCAGCAAAGCTGAATGGATGAAAGTTGAGTTGTTTGTGCCAGAGAATATCAACAAGCAACGAGTAGTACTGTGGTTGTTACTCCACGGAAGAGTAACAAAACGGTTGACAGACCACTGTTAGCATTGAACTGATATGAAAGAGGTAGCAATAAGGGACTAAAAAACAAAAAGAAAAAAGAAACAAAGCCATAAAAATTTGAAAAATAGTATTTGAAATCCTCGCCGTGGGAAACCCCATCTACTTAGCAAGCGCACGCCTTAAACCACTAATTCCAATAACGGTGAATTTAATTTTAGAAACATTGACAATAAAGGGTGAATTTACTTAGAGAAAAATGTATTTTTGATTACTGTATTTTTGGTCAAATTTAGTATTAGGCAGTTACATTTTAAAATCAATGAAATTAGTCACTCATTTATAAAAAATTGTAACTTTCACCTCTCTTCATTAACTCTGTTAGTGACATATTGATGTGACAAACAATTTGTTGATGTGGAATCAGTGCAAAACAAAAAAAAGAGTATAGTTTGTGACAGTCTAAAATAGAGTTTTTGATAGTTTAAAACTCTCAAAACTAATTTTACAATTTGTTTAAGCTTAACATTTATTGATAATTTTTGACCACCATAAAGTGATCATATTACAAAGAATCCAATCACACCAGTCTTCCTAACCTAAACCCTAATCTTTCTCTAACCTCCTTCACTTTTTCCGTTTGGAATAGGGATGACAAAAATTGAAAAACTGATCACCAAGTAGATATCTACAAACATGTTGTTGAAAAGAAGATGAAGTTGGGATTTCATTTTATTTTTTTTCAATTAATTGAGCCTCTAAATTGGGAAAATGAAATTGAAGAAAAAGAAAGAAAGTGAAGTTGGGATTAGTAACAAAAAGTGATGGAGTAGTGTAGTCCCTTCATAAAGGCATGTGCAGAGCATCTTCCTAAGGATCGTGAGGCACATAGGATCATCCACCACCAGAACCCAAAGGCCTGCCAAAAACTGGTCAAAGACAATGTGGTTGTATTTCATAATTGTGCTTGTAAAAACTATTGGCATGGATCCCTTTCCGTTGCTAAGATTCATGGTTCAAAGATCCAACCCAAATAGTGGCACCACAATTGAGATGAAAGTGAAGTGAAACAGTCGAAGAACTTTTGCCACTGACTTTGCAATGTAACCAAACACAATGCAGGGATCAAAGAAAAAAAAAAGAAAGAGAACACGAATTTTGGGTCAGAATTTTTTTTTTATACATAAAAACAATAACTATTGTTCTATGCCTCAAGCTTATGTCCTGGCCTTGTCACTGAATTTATCAAGTATTTAATTATTCATTAATTAATAATAATAAAAGCTTTACTAATTAGTCAAAATTTGAAGAAGATGATTGGTATTCCCTCCAACCTTCTCCTTCTCTCATCTTTGCTTCAAAGGACCAAGGTGAGAGGTTGGGGTTTAGGGTTGAGGTCGGGAAAAATGGGGCAATTGGTTTCTTTGTAATATAATCACTTCATGGTGGTAAAAAACCACCAACACTAAATTTGTTTTTTTTTTTTTTGTATAGACCACATGTATCTCTTACGGGATACAATTTTGCTTGAAACCACTATCGGTGGTAGTAAAGATTAAGTTTAAACAAACTATGAATGCAAGTTTTAGGAGGTTTTAAATCGGAGGAACTCAACCTTTATAATGACTTGATTAAACATGCATAACAAAAAATGTATTATTCACACAACTTGATTTTAGGGGTTACTGTGGTAACATTTCCTTAACGGGTAGATTAGAAGACTAATGCAAAACTAATGGATGAAGAAAGAACAAAGATGTAGGGATGGGGAAAAAAATCGATATTATTCTACCACTGTTTCGGTCATTTCCATCCTTTTGTAATATGACAACCATGTATGTGTGTTTAGTTGGCTATCATTCAAGGCCGTAAGGTGTCAATTTAGTCATTTTAAAGACATTAGATGACACCAACTAATAACAAAGAGACTAAATTGATTGATGATTTATAATTTTAGGGACAATTTTGTCATTTTTTTAATTTTAGGGATCAATTTGATTGACCATTACAATTTCAAGAACTAAATTGATTAATAATTTATAATTTTAAGGACCATTTTATCATTTTGTTAGTTTCAGGATCAATTTAACTCACAATTACAATTTCAAAAATTAAATTAGTTATTCACTTGTATTTTAATATTATTATGACTTTTTTTCCTTTGATTTACATTACATATATCATTCATAATTGATGACTAATGTAACAAGCAAACTTTAGTTTAGAGGTTGAAGTTAACACTATGTTTTAATATATTGTGGGAAGAAAACAAGCTGACTCACTTAACACACTCTCTTAAACCGGTCGGGCTACAATTCAACCCACTAGCTTGTTTGGGCACACGTTGTTTTGGCCTGTCAAAAAAGGGGCTCGCATGCGGGTCGGGGCTGGCTGGCCCCCCAGGCCAATAACTTTTTTTTTAATTTCAAATTTGGTAAAAAAATAATAAAAATTAATGTAAGATTTTAGGTTTCTATATTATTTTGGTATGAAAGTGATGTTGTTTAGATAATAAAAATAATATAATAAAATGTCTAAGATATAATATTTTAAGTTTAGATATGATCAATAAATGTAGAAATGTCTCACACAATTTTTGCTATTATTGTTAATATTGAAGACAATAGTTAGACGAAATGATGCATTAAAAACATTAGGTGAACGAGTGAAAGGGATAATAACTACTAGAAACTTAAAACTATTTTTTATAATGTTTTTAGTTTTATAATTTTTTACCTTTTATTTTTTAATTTTTTCTTTCTTTCTTTTTTTTATCTTTTTAGTAGGCCAACCTACTGACCCGCCAAGCTACCTATAAACGAGGCGGACTGCATTTTTCAGCTGACCAGCCTATTTCGACTCGTTTTTAACAAGCTAAAAATGGGGTAAGCCAAACGGGTCAAGCTGGCCCGTTTTCCATCCCTAAAGGAAGAAATTAGCAGGAACAAAAAATGTATTTTTTTCATCATTCATCTGTTTATTCAGTTTATTGGTAAGGAGTAAGGATGCATGAGTTAAAGATGAGACTCATACAAAATATAATTTGTCCAAAAATGGTGAAAAAAAAGAGAGAAGAAAAATAGCCTTTTGAAATTTATAAATTAAATTATTATTTTTTCTCATACTTTTTTTATGAATATATATATATATTATACAATCAACAAAAAAAATTGATTTTCATTTTTTCTTATTAAACAATTTAAAAATTATCTTAATTTCTATTTTTTTCTTTTTTCTTTTGTTTTACTTTTTTTTTTTTTTCTAAATCAAACTTCGTTAAGATAACTTTATAAGAGAGCACTGTAGTAGAGACTAATAACTTAAATATTTCAAATAAGAATGTCACATTAAAAAATTATGAAAAGTCTCATATGGCCATACAATTATGTATAAGTACCTCAAGCAATTTAGAGAAGTAATTTGTCCATTTCAAATATCTAATGTTTTAGAGAATAAATTTTGTTTTATTTTATTTGTGACATTAGAAAATAGAAAGAGAATGTTTGAATTTATTTATTTCATTAGAAATTAAGTGGAAGAAAATAAAAAAGAATAAGATAAGATAGAAATACAAAATTTTCACTACTTATTTGAGAGGAGAAATAGAAAGAAAAATGTTATTTTCATGAGACTTACTAGAGATAAACTTCCTCCCCAAATTGGCATGAAATGAAACTAGAGATGATTTCTTTTTTCATTTTTCATTTTAATTTCTTGAAAAATTAAATAGTTTTTTATAACATAAAAAATTAAATAGTTTTTTATAACATAAAAAATTAAAAGATAATAAATAAATTTATGTTAAGAAAAATAATAAAGTAAAAAATTTAGTACTTTTAATTACTGTAAAAGTATTTTTATTCAATTTATTTATTTCTGTTCATTTTCTAATCCTCTCATCCAAATAAGTGGAAAAAATTCTATTTTTTTCTTATTTTTATTCACCCAAACAATATATTTTTTTATTCTATTTCTCTTTTATTTTAACTAGAAAAAAGAGAAACAATCCATGCCTCTCTACATGTTTTAAAATAAAAATAAAATATAAAAGAAAGAGAGACAGCAAGTGGAAGAAAATAAAAAGAATGAGATAAGATAGAAATACAAAATTTTCACTACTTATTTGAGAGGAGAAATAGGAAGAAAATATGTTATATTCATGAGACTTACTAGAGATAAACTTCTTCCCTAAATTGGCATGAAATGAAACTAGAGATGATTTCTTTTTTTCATTTTTTATTTTAATTTCTTAAAAAATTAAATATTTTTTTATAACATAAAAAATTAAAAGATAATAAATAAATTTATGTTAAGAAAAATAATGAAGTAAAAAATTAGTACTTTTAATTAGTATAAAAGTATTTTTATACAATTTATTTATTTCTTTTCACTTTCTAATCCTCTCATCCAAATAAGTGAAAAAAAATTCTATTTTTTTTCTTATTTTTATTCATCCAAATAATATATATTTTTAATTCTATTTCTCTTTTATTTTAACTAGAAAAAAGAGAGGCACTCCATGCCTCTCTACATGTTTTAAAATAAAAATAAATCACAAAAGAAAGAGAGACAGTAAAAGTTAAATAGAAGTAAATGGTGTGAAAGGTTGAAACTTGAATGTAATAAAGTAGTTTATAGAATTTGTTGAAAGATAAAGATGCCTAAACAAATGTGAAAATCAAATCAAGCCATCAGGGATATGACCTTTATTAACAGTTATAGATTCTTCCTACTTCTTTCTTTGTTACTTCTTCCCACTTTATATCACTCTTAATCCAAATAAAATACTAAAATATTTATTACAAAAAAATAACAATTTTACTATACATGACTATCAATTATTGAATAACAGTCAGTATATTTTAATTAAATTAAAAAATATTAAAAATATGATATTATCAATATGATTTCAGAATAATTTTTAATAAAAAAGTTTTATTTATTATTATTTTTTAATAAATATCTTGTAAGACACTAATTAGACACAAATATTTTAAAAGAAGTGATGACTTTTTGCATAATAATAAAGGTGGTGTTCAAAATTCAAACATTTGAACAGCACAATCCATTATCCAGAACCAAAATGAGGGGGAGTGAAGTACACGGAGTGAGGCCCAATAAACGGCGTTGATGTAAGTCATTGTTCCCGATTCGGTTACAAGTGGACATGAATTGTTATTCACGAAATTACCACTCCTTCAAACCTCACTCTGCTCTAAAACCTTGCCACAGCAACATAGTCCCTATTCTCTGCAAAATATTCCATCACCATCAGGTATGCTTCTGTGTCTTTTTTGATTTCTTAGTAGGTAGATTTTAAACAACTCCCTTCCCTTTTCGTCTATGTTTCCGTCACATTCACATTGTTGTCTCGTACATACACAGACGCACTCAATTTGATTTGGCACTTTGACTGCTACGTATCTTACATCTAGGTTCTATTTTTGTACCTATGAAAGGAGCTTAGAAATGATACCTGTCACTCATAAGCATGTTTATGTGAATGTGATTGATTGCTCGAAACATAACATAATGAATTGTAAGTGATTTAGTGTGAAGGCTGCATAATGGTAATTTCCCCCGCCAGAATTCCTTATTAAAAATACAGAACAATAATAGAGCATTTGAAGAAGCAATAAATTTCACTCCAATGTACATATAGGAGATTGATTCCCTGGCAGAAAGCTTCTAAAAGAGATTTAGGTAATTTTTTTTTTGTTTTTCTGTGTTGGGCTCAACGGGCGAATTTCTTAAAATGAAATTGCTGAGTGATTAGGGAACGCAGAAGCGGATCTAAGAAAACCAAATTTTACGTGTAAAAACCCTCTAATAGTGAGGGAAAAAATATTTCACTGTATCACTGGTTAATATCAATATCCTTTCCACTTCCTCTCCCATAAGAGGTATAACATATAGTGTTTCCCACTGAGATCCACTCGTTCTAATGTTACCATTTTATGGGATTGCAAAATCAAGGAGTTATAGAGATGATACCCAATCCAATCTGGTGTATTTGTATACTCTTAGGATTTACTCACCCTCTATTTTGTCTTCTCAATTTGAGAAGCTTTTGCACTGCCTTTTGCCTCTGGTCTCATTGTCCCTTCATTCTGCAAATTCTGCAATTTACAAAGAGTTGGGGACAAATGCATCCAACATTTGATGCAAGATCTTTATCGTTCTCAGGCCAAAATCCTGCTTCCTAGTACTGCAGCCTAAAGATTTTAAATGCGTCATACAGAATCTCCCGCATCACATCACACTATGACTGACCAAAACTATTCTGGCAAGTGGGTGGAAATAAATTTTTACACTGCTCCTGATTTTCTTTCTTTCATGCTTTAATATTTTGTCACCTTCGACCTTGGCGTGTGATGCCTAATTTGGCTTGACCCACAAAATTATCTGGCCTGGGTTCAATTGTGCAAAAATGATTAGTAAAAATTTTCTTGTTGGGTTTTTTGAAGAAATCAGGAAGCAATTTATATTTTATACCTAGTGGTAGGGGAAATGCTTCTTTTGCACCTGTTAATGGATTAGAATGATCATTGTCTTAGTGAGGAATACTATGCAAGTTTCAGTCTTCCATTAATAGTTTACGCAATTGTTTGAAAGTTGAAAACTATGCTTGGCAGCTACTTATAGAAGTTCATAATGTGGATTTCACAGAATGTATTGCTTCTCTGATTTGGCATAGATGTATACTAGGCAAGGGCAGATGATCTGGATTAAAAGTTATTCCATCTTTAATTGCATTTTGTTTTCTTTGTACAAACTGTTGGAGCATGTTTCATTTAATTGTGTTCAGCACATGCAGGAGGCTTTGGCTATACAATGCATATAGGAGGTTTGAAGAAGACTAAGTCACCTGGAAGAAGCTTTGACATTCATTCAGATAAAATGAGAGACGGCACAGTGCTAAATTGTCACCAAAATAATGGCAAAGCAGTAGAAGCAGGTGCACCGTCAGTAGAGAAAGATTTTGCTTCTTCAATAAAAGCAGCTACTGAAGTTCCTCCCTCCTCTTTTGAGTTCTATGTCTGGTCAGATGTGGGAATTAATCTTCATGTTGATTTAAATTTGTCCCCATCAGATTGGATTAACAGGTTTAGAAATGAGGTTTGCATAAGTAAGAATATGCTTGGAAACAAATCCCGAACCCTTTGGCAGGATCTCAGTGGCTTAGGAGAGAATTTTACACAGGGTAAATCTTCCTTTTTGTGGAGTACAAATTCTGGTCAAATTGATGATCATGATAGACAGGCCAGATCTTCCTCAAGCTTGAAACTGACAAAAGATGGTGCTACAGAGTTAGATCAGCAGATTAAAGATGGCAGTCCTTTGATATGTGATTCATTAACTCCATGCAGCATGACTATAAATGTGGAAGATAATTTACAGGAAAATCATTCCACTGTCTCGGCTGAACTGAATGTAAATGTGGTAGACAATTTAATGCAAGATCAATCAACTGTCTCAGCTGAAGTCAGTTATGGTGCACTGAACAATTTTGTTTCTGGTGCCGAATCTTGTGCTAAAGATGCATCTAAGAAAATCCTTGATTCAGATGCTACCAACATGCCAATCATCAAGTCACTTTGTGATTCTGTTGTCAACTCACTGTCAGACACTGGCACACTAGAACTTCAAAATTCAAAGCCTGATAATGAATGTTCTGAGGATTATGCTCTGCTAAATAGTTCTTGCTTTGTGAACCCTGGTGTGGTGTGTGCTGGAGCTTCATTAAGTAGTTCTGTGGGACTACAAAATTCAGAAGTTATAAGTTGTCATAAATATGCATCAGTTTCACTCTGTGACAATGATGGATCCCTAGATTTAAGTGATCCTAAGAGCACTTCTGACATGGAACAGGATAGACTAGTCAATCCAACTGAGATTAATTTTGAAACTGACAGTAACAATTTCACATCTCTAACTGAAGAATGGGTATAGTGCTTTCTCTAGCCTTCTAGATGTATGTACACCTTTTCATATATATATATATATATATATAGCTTTTCATTCAAAAGGTTTTTCATGTTTCCTTCTTTCACTTTGGGCATAAATAATTACATTAGATTTGATGTGGCTGAACTATTCCAATTCCAACTTAATGATTTGGTGCATGATAGATGTAATTTGGAGAGCCTTTAGATCATGAAATCAAGGCCACTGAACTGTAAACTGAAAAATTTTATGTCTGCCAGATGTGGTGCTAATGTATTAAGCTTTGCATTATACTGCTTTGCATATAAACACCCCTATCTAAAATTCATATGCAATAAATTGTTGAAGAATTTGAAATCTACTAGTACAGAAAGAGAAATATGAATGGTTCTTATCATCACACAGTTATATTGATATTATTTCTAAATGCTGTTGCCTAAATAATTCTGTTTCTCAGAGTCTTTAAATTTTGAAATCTGACATTATATTAGCATTCTTATTAACTGAATTGGTATATTTTTTGTTGTAGTTTAATCAGTATTTGTGTGCTGTTTATTATCTTATTATTTGTTGGTTGTTTACCTTGGTACTAAAGCTCTTCGTACTTTAGTGTCTTGGAATAGTTCATTGTGCCCACTGTAACTCGTGAACTTTTTTTATTTTTATTTTTCATGATTGTGATGTGTTGGAGATGATAACGTATATGTTTTACATAGGAAAATAATGTTGATTATTGAAATATTGACAACCTAAAAGTTTTGATGATTCTTCGCAAGCTTCTGGACTGATGCTCTCATCTCACGTACCTAATATTTGTCTTGTTTTTTGTTTAGTGTAATCACTTGAGTGTGTAAAAACATTCTGTTGTTTGCAGGAGGTGGGCAAGATTGTTGATGGAAGGGAGAGTTCAGAGTAATTACTCTTCCTAGTAATATTTTTCAGTGTTTTTAAAGTTTTTATGCAACTGATTTGAGCATATTTATACCGTGCTTTCAGATGCTCCCAATTTGATGATCCACTTAAGAAATCTAGCCTAGATTATAATAATCAGGATTCTAAAATGGAGCTCCGCAAAAAGAGAAAAAACAGAGACTCCGAGATTCAAGGTTCAAATGATAAACCTACTACAAGAGTTTTACGAAGCATGAAGAAGACTGCTGTGATTCTGCCCAGAAGATCCATGAGGCTAATCTCCAAGGTGCTTTGACATTTTGTTAGGGCATTAAAGTAAAATTATATACAATAAATATAAAACCTGAAAAGTAAACAAATTTATTCAATTTGATTGCAGCATTTAGTGTCTTACAAATTGGTGGTTACAGTATTTACCTGATATTTAAATGGATGTAAATTTTTAAGTTGCCCTTTGTTATGCATTTTATTTTTTCCAATTGTTAAACCTCAAATGAACTGCTTTCTAATTGTTATTACTACTCAAAATCTTCTATGCTCCCAAATAAAGTCAAAGGATTGGTCATTGGTCTTTTTAAATTCAAATCCCTTTGGCATATTAGTTTCCATTTTTCATTTACTGGAACCCGCAACAGCTATTCTATTCACCTTTTTGTTGTATACTTAAAAAAAGATAGGCCTGGCAGTTGGCTTGCCTGTTGTGTACTTTACTTTAGATGTTCTTTTTGTCAAAAATTAATTTTCATTGAGTTTCTTTTCTATATGTTTGATTCTTCCGTGTTTTTATACTGTTTGTTTTTCTTGTTCAGTGAGTTCATAAAGTGCTTTGTGCGTCATTTGGAGTAATTAGTTCCAGACTTTTCAATGAAATTATAATCCACTGTTCCAAAGTGGAAGAATGACATTTAGTAGGTATGAACTAGCCCCTCATCCTAATTTCGAGCAACATATAAGAAGATATGAGATAGGTTATGAAATTGATCTTACATGTTTCTATGACAGATCAGAGAAATCAAATAATTCTATCTCGTGACTTACATTTTTATTTTATTTTTGTAAATCATCAACTTAAATTTGTTCAGTCTATGGAGAATCACTTTGATGATTGTCTGATATGTGATCAAGCTTTTGAAACATATGGATCAGAAATTTGAAATAAATATACATGAAATTCCAACCCAGATAATTTTATTATTTTGTTGCTGCTCTTAAATTTGTTTTGCAAATTGAAGATAGTTGCTTTGTTTTCTGTTTTCATTCTCGATATGTTCTCACTAATAATTATTAAAGTGCTATGTTTTTAAGATTTTATTTAGAAAATGGTGAAAACTAGACGCGTGAAACAAAAAGGAAACAAGATGGTATTTTTTTGGGCGTAATTACTAATGAAATTATATCAATTGAAGAAAACGGAAAAAGAAACCAAACACCCTTTTATTATTTTGCATCTGGTTATATGCTGAGAGGCCGTCTGGCCCTTACAGTCTAGTTACATCAATTAAAATTTAGGATGACGCTGTTAATCATGTTAATTGGTTGCAGGTTGCTTCATTCTTTTGGAAGAGTTATACCCACAATAATAAAATGCTAGGTAATATTTTAGGTAGATTTCAGTTAAACAGTTAAAGAATGAGCTATAGTTCTTTCTATTTTTGGTATTTAGAAATGATAAGAT
Source organism: Spatholobus suberectus (assembly GCA_004329165.1). NCBI lineage: Eukaryota > Viridiplantae > Streptophyta > Magnoliopsida > Fabales > Fabaceae > Spatholobus > Spatholobus suberectus. The sequence goes on along the minus strand of CM014731.1, from coordinate 81,627,763 downwards.
TATTGTTTGTTTTAATATGTATCCTTTAAGACACTATTTCTGATTGTATATTTATATGGATCACATTATTTATCATTAAATTTACTTAGATTGATGTCGGGCAATTTGTGGCATAATTGAATTTGGGTGTTGAAAACACGTGCAGGCTAACCTTTATGTTGAAGTTAGATATAATAGTTGTAGCTTGTACATGTATCCTTCATGTTTCAGGATATCACGTGAAGTTTTGTGAGGGAAAAAAGAGCCTAATTTTTTTACTTTTAAATTAAGAGTTATACAATAATTATTAAAAAAATTACTAAAATTAAGATATTAAACTTATGTTAATTTATTTTTCATTTAAAAAATTATTAAACTAAAAATTGTTTATTAGAAATGAAAGTTTTTTCTTCTCTTTTAAAATTTCACTCCTAAATATATTTTTGAGTTCAACCTTGTTTAGTTGTCAAAGTTTTCTTGAATGACTTGGAGCATCTTTATAGATCCAAGTTACGGATTGATAAAAGTAACATTTTATAATTTTTTACACCTTTTCATAATATCATTTTGTCCTTATTATTTTAAGTAATAAAACCAAAATTTTCCTCTAATTTAGCAACTTTAAAAAATTTCTTAAATCAACCATATTTTTATGTTTTATTATTCATCTCACTTTCAATTTAATGTTTTTCTATCTGAAAAGTATAATGGTACCCACTAATTCGAAATGTAATTGGTTGTTAGTTGTTACCGAATACAATCAGTGCTCTTACTACTGGCGAATCAATTGTTTTCCAATGGGGACAAATTGTCACTATAGTTGCTAATGAGTTGCTATTGGTTTAGCCACGCAGAATGAGAATGCCACTATCTATGGTCAATGACAGCTAATTACAGTTCGATGCTAGCTTGTCTATGGTACTATTCTGTTCAGTTTGTACCTTTTGATTTAGAGTTCACGACTTAAAGTTAACTACTTAACTTTGTAACAATAATATAAATTTTACACTTGATTTCGAAGCAAAAAGAAAATGAAAGGAAAAAATGATAAAAAATAAAAATAAAGAGAAAATAAGGGGATTTTATTTATTGTCTGTTTTGATTGAAAAGAGAAAGTAGAAAGGGAAAAAAGTAAATTTTTTTCTTTACTTATGTGGTTGAATAGAAAAAGAGAAAAATAAATAAATTGTAAGCGTAACTATTATTCTACCCTTCCCTTAGATAATTGATGCTTAAAATTGAAAGAAAATGATATTAAGGACATTATAGGTATTTTAACATTACTTACCATCTTTTCTTTAATTTTCTCGTCACTCGAGTTGGAAACATTTATGCTTTGATTGGTTTAAGGAAAAAAGTGAAAGGAAAAAAAGGAAAAAAAAAAGAAGAAAAAAATAGAAAGTGAAATGATTTTTAGGTTGTTTGGTAGGAGAAAAAATAGAAGAAAAGAAAGGTAATTTTTTTTTATATCTTGTTTGATTGTATAAAAAGTTTAAGGAAGGAAAAAGTATGTCTATAAAATAACATAAATATTGCCAATTAAAAGAAAAAGTCTGTAAAAATAAGAGTAATTTGATATTTTAAATTCACAATAAACAACTTTTTCTTTCTTTTCAAGACAGAGTGAATGCAAAAATAATAGGACTCATTTACTTTTTAAGGTTTATTTCCTTCCTGACATGGTTTCACACAGTAAAAAGATAGATTTTTAATTTTTTTTCTTTTCGTCCTCTTCTGTTCTGTCCTCTTTCTCTTCTTCCAAACACATGCTTAGAGGTGGGATTCAAATTTTTTCTTCTTTCTATTTCATTTCATGTTACAACCAAATAAATGATTATACCATTTTTCATCCTTTTCTTTTCTTTCTTTTTCTATAAAACCAAAGTGATAGATTCATGAAGAGAAGTTACAGACTTAACGAAAAAGTTATATACATTTTATGTTGAAAGCTATAAAGTCATATAGGGTACCATTCGCAATCTATTGTCTTGTTTCTTTTTGAAGTTTACGGCCTATATAACATTTGTTTAAAATTATTTAATTAATTAATTAATTTGTTTATATTCAAATTGGAAGGATTTCAAAAGATAGAGACAGAGTTACATATGTAATACCAGATAGACTATTTTACCGGACCCTGATTAATTGATAATTCATTTTAAAGCTCCAGCTAGCTTACATGGTAGAATATTAATATCAATGTTAATTTCGGTAAATATTCAATGAGCCAGATATGAGTCATCAATATTGAAGATTAGTTAGCCCAATTTGCAAGATTAACTGCTGATAAAGATCCCCACGAAGCTCGTGCGTTTTCTTTTTCCATCTAAAGGTTACGAAAAAGAGTGATTTTCTCCAATTAGCGTTTCAATCTGAGGGACCATGCAGGAATCTATAAACTAATCAGGCAAGAGGGTTAGTTTCGCTCTATATAGGGCGAGACACAATTGGAGCCATATTGTGAAGGTAATACCATGTTATGCATGACGGAAGTTTGGCATGTAAAACATGTAATTAGTTTTAATTGTTTGTCACTTTTGTTTTCTTTTTATAGCTAGGTAGGTGTCGTCGGTTAATTACACTTCCAAAAAAAGACGCACAAAGGTAATTAAATAACTTATTATCTATCATCCAAGCCTTACCTCATCACACTGTAAGCAATTTGACATTTTTAACCTACTAAAGTTGGTCTAATAGTGAAAGTTTGCGTAATTTGCACCAGGTTCTAGGTTTAAACCTTATTATTGCTGTTATATACAAAAAAAAATCATACCGCAAGCAAGAAAGTATTTGTACAATTTACAACTTTTTAAACTTTAAATTTTGCACTTCAATTTTTCAATGTATCTCCGTTGCGAGCAATTATTGTTGAGTGAAACTAATCATTTATAAAACGATGGTGTAAAAGATATTTAAAAAATGGAAAGAATATTATTTTTTGCAATGCTTAAGTATTAAAAGACTAAAAAAAAATTTAAACTAGTGAAATTCATAAAATGCATAAGAAAATTCAGAACAATAATAGCAAATATTTCATACATTACACGAGTATTTGTAAATTTACATGAAACGTAAAAATATTAATTTTGAAAAAGTTTTAGAATTTTTTTTTTACTAACAATAACGAATATAAATTAAAATATGTAAAAATAGATGTTTAGAACTTTTGATTTTGAAAAGTCTTAAAATTAATTCAATTAATAGAATATTATTTTAATGATTATCATGCAAATATCCACTATATTTAATGTTAATTGAAGAAATTTGTGTGTTTATTGGATCAATTAAAGAAATTAAAAATCTCATTTAATTAGTTAATTATTAAATACACAAAAATTGATTTGATTTTATATATAATTTATAAGACTCATGTTATAAAATGGAAAAGACATAGCTTATGATGTAAAGGACAATAAACATAGAAGTAATTTTATTTTATGCAAAAACTCCCACTTGTTTAATTATACACTTTTACATTGACCTCTAATTGTTCTATACCATTATCCTAAAGTTTATATATATAACAGTCATGAGTGGAAAAGGTGCATGATTAGAAAACAAACTTCATTAACCAATAACCATGCACATACCAACTCAAAAAGAACCAAGAAAAAAAAAGTCAAATACACTGGAATTTGGTGACCATGATAGTGCAAGAAAGAAAGGGAGCGGAAAATGGGAAGAATTTAAATGGAGGAGGGATCCAAATGAATGGTTTGAAGTGTGATGTGAGGTTTTGTATTGTTGCAAGCCATTAGCCACGCCTGATATGCATTCCATCAGCAAAGTAAAATTCGGAAGTGGTGGCTAAATATGGACTAGTCCAAGCATGAAAAGATTGAATTGCATTAACTTCCTCATTTATTGCCTTCACCAACACTTTGCCCATACGTACAGAAGTGGCAGTTTTGTGTCATTTAATGCACCGTCTCTCCCCCAGCCTCCTGTCTGCAACAACAATACACTGCAACCACCCTCAACAATCCATCTACCTCTTCGAGTTCACTTCAATTTCCCTTCTCCAACATCCCGTGAGCCAAAATGCATTGCATTGCAAGAGTTTCTCAAAATCAAAGAGCATGGACTATAGCTCCAGTTGTTGATCTAGTGAGTTAAAGGTGTGTTTTGTGATGAAAACAATCGGATTTGGAGTTAGCTTTTCTTATGGCAACAACTTTATCTCTCTCACCAAGCCAACAAGAAGCATGGGATTTTCTTTCCTAAGCATTGGAAGTGGCAGAAGATCTAGCATAGTTCCTATCTATTTGCCTTGTTGCTCATGACTTGAATGAAGAAGATTCTCATTTTGCTGGCTATTTTACACCCCTACCACTCCTTTTTTTTTTTTTTTTCTCTTTTCTTCTCTTGCATTGCTAGTTAACCATGGAGTTTGCATGAAATCGTGAGGTAATGGTGTTTTAGCTCTTAATTAGATGAAGTTTGCAAGACTTGTTCTTTCCTCTAAACTTCATTAGAACAACGAACCAGTTTTCTCTCTGAGAAGTCAATGGATGCAAAGCCAAAGTCTATGTCCAAACAAACAACATTGTTATTATTGATGAATATTCTACATTCTACAATTTTATCTGTGTAATATTTGGGTGGGTTGCTTTGTGTCATGGGATTCTCATTAAAACACCTATTAATCTACGGTTTGAATGTGCACCTATGCTCAGTTGGGCTTCTATTTGAGCTGGTGGTTTTATCACACTTGTGGTTGCCGGTTACAAGCCTTGGCTCCATGTCATCCATTGCCATCTCTTATGGCGAAAAGGGTTCTGTGTTTTGTGGTTTGAAATCTGATGGCTCTCACACTGTGACATGTTATGGATCCAACTCAGCCATAATGTATGGAACACCAACCCATTTCTCATTTCTTGGTCTAACTGCTGGAAATGGCTTTGTCTGTGGGCTTCTAATGGGTTCTAATCAACCCTACTGCTGGGGTAGCAGTGCCTATATTGAAATGGGTGTGCCTCAACCTATGATCAAAGGAGCACAGTACCTAGAAATCAGTGCCGGTGATTACCATGTTTGTGGCTTGAGGAAACCTCTGACTGGAAGACACAGGAACATTTCCTTGGTTGATTGCTGGGGCTACAACATGACCAAGAACTATGTGTTTGGTGGACAGATTCAATCAATCTCAGCTGGTTCTGAATTCAATTGTGGCCTTTTTTCTCAGAACAGGACTGTGTTCTGCTGGGGTGATGAGACTAATAGCCTAGTGATTAGTTTGATTCCACACATGAGATTCCAGAAAATTTCCGCTGGTGGGTACCACGTGTGTGGAATCTCAGAAGGGGTGAATTCCAAAACTGTTTGTTGGGGGAGAAGCTTGGACCTTGAGGAAGAAATTCCAGTGGCACATGCAGGTCAAGGAAACGTTGATTTGGCTCCAAATGACCCCATGCTTTCTGTAGTGGGAGGGAAGTTCCATGCATGTGGCATTAAGAGCTATGATCGTGGAGTGATTTGTTGGGGCTTTATCATCAAACCAAGCACTCCATCTCCTAGAGGGATTAAGGTCTTTGAGGTTGCAGCTGGTGATTATTTCACTTGTGCAGTTCTTGTTGAGAAATCTCTTATGCCTGCATGTTGGGGTGTTGGTTTTCCCGCCTCTCTTCCTTTAGCTGTTTCACCAGGAATGTGCCAACCTGCTCCATGTCCTCCTGGTTTCTATGCCATTGATCAGCACAAGGGTCTTTGCAAGTCGCCAGATTCACGTGTTTGCATGCGATGCAGTGGTGCTTGTCCTCCTGAAATGTATCAGAAGAGTGCATGTAATTTGGCTTCTGATAGACTATGTGAATATAACTGTTCCTCTTGTTCTTCATCCGAATGCTTCTTGAACTGCTCCTCTTCATATTCCAATGCTGCCACCGAGAAGAAAACTGAAAAATTTTGGGCTCTGCAGCTGCCAGTTGTTATTGCTGAGATTGCTTTTGCAGTTTTTATAGTCAGTATTGTGTCATTGACTTCAGTTTTGTACGTCCGCTACAGGCTAAGAGATTGTGAGTGTTCAAAAGGGTCAAAGATGAAGAAAGTTAATGGGAGTTCTTCCCTCCAGAACGAGAACAGCAAGGTGCGGCCAGATTTGGAGGAGTTTAAGATCCGAAGGGCTCAAATGTTCACCTATGAGGAGCTTGAAAGTGCAACCGGTGGATTCAAGGAAGAGTCCATAGTAGGGAAGGGAAGTTTCTCGTGTGTGTTCAAGGGAGTTTTGAAAGATGGGACAGTTGTTGCTGTTAAAAGGGCCATAGTGTCTCCCAACATGCAGAAGAATTCCAAAGAGTTTCACACGGAACTTGACTTACTCTCAAGGTTGAACCACGCTCATTTGCTTAACCTTCTAGGCTATTGTGAAGAAGGAGGAGAGAGGCTTCTTGTGTATGAGTTCATGGCTCATGGCTCTTTGCACCAACACCTACATGGGACAAACCAAGTGTTGAGGGAGCAGTTAGATTGGATAAGAAGGGTGACAATTGCAGTCCAAGCAGCACGTGGAATCGAATATTTGCATGGCTACGCTTGCCCTCCTGTGATTCACAGAGACATCAAGTCCTCAAACATCCTCATTGATGAAGAACACAATGCAAGAGTGGCTGATTTTGGTTTATCATTGTTGGGTCCTGCAGATAGTGGTTCTCCACTGGCTGAACTCCCAGCTGGGACTCTTGGCTATCTTGATCCTGAATACTATAGGCTTCACTACCTCACAACCAAATCTGATGTTTATAGCTTTGGTGTTCTCCTTTTGGAAATTCTAAGTGGTAGAAAAGCCATTGACATGCAATATGAAGAAGGGAACATAGTGGAATGGGCAGTGCCTCTTATCAAGTCAGGAGATATAACTGCAATTTTGGACCCGGTTCTAAAACCCCCTCCTGATCTTGAAGCCTTGAAGAGAATAGCCAATGTGGGTTGTAAGTGTGTGAGAATGAGAGGGAAAGAGAGGCCCTCAATGGATAAAGTAACAACAGCTTTGGAGAGGGCTCTTGCACAGTTAATGGGTAGTCCATGCATTGAGCAGCCTATTTTGCCCACTGAGGTGGTTTTGGGAAGCAACAGATTGCACAAGAAATCATCTCAAAGATCCTCAAACCGGTCAGTTTCTGAGACTGATGTAGCAGAAACTGAGGACCAAAGGTTTGAGTTTAGAGCACCCTCATGGATAACTTTTCCCAGTGTCACATCCTCTCAAAGGAGAAAGTCATCAGTGTCTGAGGCAGATGTTGATGGGAAGAATGCAGAAGGGAAGAACTTGGGCAATGTTGGAGGGGGAGGTGATGTTTTGAGAAGCCTTGAGGAAGAGATTGGTCCTGCTTCTCCAGGAGAGAGGCTGTTCTTGCAACACAACTTCTAACCATGTATGTCAAGTTTGAAGGAAAACTCAGGTTTCAGTTCTCATGTGATTGTGGGTCTTTTGGTTTAGATTCTTAGGAATAGAAATGTGGTTAAAAATTGTGAGGTGATTTTCCTCCACAAATGCTGCTACCACTACTAATGTAATGCTGTTTCATGTAACTTTGTTTCTTGAGTCTCATCATGGAAGCAAGCCTGACTATTATTATTTTAAGGATTAATTGTGATTTTAGTCTTGAAAAATTTGTCATCTTTGATTTTAATTCTCGACTTTTAAAACTAAGAATTTTTGTCCTTGTATTTTTTGAAACACACAAATTTTAGTCCCTAAAATCATAAGTTTTCATCCTCTACTGTATTAAACTACTAATTCTAGGGACTAAAATTTGGGTATTCAAAAAATACAAAAACGAAAACTTATAATTTTAAAAATTGGACACTAAAAGCAAAGATGACCCATTTTTCTAAGACTAAAAACACCTTAACCCTTATTTTAATTTCAATCTTCGGAGAGCTGTGTGTTTCAGAATCCTAGTGGAGCTTTCATTCTTTTATGCAACTACTACTGCTGGATGTTATGTAGCTATGGTATCGTGTTATTGGCTTTAAAGTTTATCATCTACGTTAAATTCTATGATTCATTTTATAACTGAAAGAGTTGGATTATAATCAAATGTTTAAATGACAAATTGGACTTTTGTTGACGAGGTTCGAGCAGTAATTTGTGATATTGAGATCACCGAAGGGTCCAATATGGAATTTTACACAGAAGTAGGAAAAAAAAATAAAAAGAAGGAAAGAAAAAAAGTGAATTATTAAAACCATGCCCCCACGCAGGATCGAACTACGGACCTTCAGTTTACAAGACTGACGCTCTACCACTGAGCTATAAGGGCAAGTTGACGTTTAATATGCCAATATATTCATATTTAATAGCAAATTTAAGATTTCCAAATGCCTTGAGTGGAACAAATATTACGTAAATGAATTCAAGAGACGAGCTTGTCCAATGATTGATAGCCTTTTTGTTTTAAAGTACCAACCGCAAACACGCGTAACAGTACTAGTTATCAAGTTTGGATTATATTCATAGTCAAATATGAGCTAAATTCATATAAATACTTTTAGAACTTTATTTTAAATATTAATAATCAATTTTGGATATTTTACAGGTTAAATTGGACCCTAGACAGACTAAGAATAAACCCAAGAAGTTGTAGGGTAAAAGCCCAAAAAATACAAAAGAAATCAAGAAAAGTTAAGAAAAATAGAAAAAAAAAAGATTTAATACATCCGTAGGTCCCTAAACTTTTTAGAAAATTTTAATTAGGTCTTTAAACTAAAAAAAATTATAATTGAATCTTTGATCTTCTAAATTTTTGTAATTGGATGTTTAGAGTTAGTAAAACCACTACAAATTGTAAATTTTCTGGCTATTCCAAGCCAGCATAAACTAACTCTGAGGATCCAATTACAAAAATTTAAAAAATCAAGGATTTAATTACAATTTTTTTTTGTTTAGAGACCTAATTAAAAATTCTTAAAAAGTTCAAAGACCTACAATTATATTGAACTAAAAAAAAATAACAAGAACAATTCATGTTGTACTGTGCCTTAGCCTGTTGTAACATGAGGTTGACACGTGGTTCTTCAGGAAAAAAATTCATGTCGCGACGTGGATAACTCATGGCATGAGTGTGCCAGTAACACAATAACATCAACGTTTCAAAGTGATTTCCATGTCGTGGTATGCATTCTTTTGGAGTAACATACTTGCACACCCCAATTTTGGGGTGTATGGGTGAAAAGAAGATATAGGGAGAAAAAAATAAAGAAAAAGAGAGAAATAGATAAATGTGACAAATGATGTGATAAAAATGAAGAGCGAAATAAAAAAGAAAAATAAGATAGAAATGAGTTGTATGAGAAACTGAGTGTATGTTTAATATTTTTTATTCTTTTGTGCCATGATGGAATAAGGTCACTACCAAAAAAAAAACTCAATGTTTTAAATTGTAATAATTACAAAATAAGAATTATGTTTAGACTTAATGGACTTTTACACACACCTTAAAAACACTTAAGGCAAAGAGAGAGAGATAAACTTTTGTTTAAGGAATCCATGTGATCTCCTTATGGATATTAGCATATGTAAAATTTTATTTTTATTGTGATTTATTGTTAATGACTTTGGGTTTAATTATTTATATTGTTGTTAATGCTTTTATAAGTTTGGCCAATAATTAATTGATTTAGGAAAGATATAATTTAACTAGACCTAAGAAATTAAGTTTATATTATAAGTATGAATAATGGATGTTTGACTTTTTTTTCTAAATTTTTGGAAAAGTTAGTTAGCCAATTATATGGAAATATACCTATTTGTCATGCATAACTAAGATGGAACCCAATCTTAATGTTTATAATTTACACTAGATCTCATGGAAACAAACATAGTGTTTTAGGTAAAGAGCATGTGGTTATTTGACCTAAATGTAGACTTTTAGCTAAATTAGAATTCTTGCTAACAAATCCAATTCATAATTAATTAATCAAATAAATTTTTACATATACCCAACTGAAGTAGGAGGTGAATGACCTCTAGTCTCTAAGAAATTTTGTTTTTTTATTAGTATGTGATATTTTGTAGTCTTTTTCTTATAGTTGTCATATACCGTTGCTTGAATAAACTTGAGGAGGTAATTAGTTAATAGTTAAAAATGATTAAGAATCAATATTTGAAAGAACAATACTCTTAATTTTTTTTTATTTTTTCATTTGTACAACCCATATACTTGTGGTATTAGGGAAAAAACCCAACATAGCCATATGTTTTATCTTTATCTAATATTTCTTCTCTAAACAAAGTAATAGTTTTATTGTGGTCTACTCTTGGTTCAATATATTCTATTATGTGTATTTCCTCTTGCGTCAAAAAGATAACATTGAATGTTGTTTATATGTTTCTTTCTTTTTACCCATAGGTATCAACCAATTTTGTAAAGATCTCTTAATATTTGCCATTTATATTTCTTTTTTGAAGACTCTCTTCTTATTTGCCCAATATTGAGGGTCTTAATGTAATTTTGTTCTCTTTTGAAATCAATATTACTTGGCCTTTTAGAAATCTAGCCATATTTTAATCTTTATTAGTGTCTTATGTATAAGAACCACCTCCTAACACAAAATTAAATTGGTCGATGGACTTACTACATTTTCTTATGTTCTATTGCTATGGCCACTTAATTAGAGGTTGATTAACGACTTAACATCTATCAGTGATAAACTTTACACTAATATTGATCAAAATATTTCTAAACTTTTACTAAAACCCAAGTTAATACCAAATTCTAGGCCTCTTTATTGTTTAGGCTCTCATATCAAGAGAGCAATAAATAATTATTACTAAAGAGATAGTCATATTAAACATGATAATAGAGTAGAATTTTTTTTTAACCCACTAGGGTCGGCCTAGTAGTGAGGGGATTTGGGTAGTATGTATGAGGTCATAAGTTTTAATATTAGCTCAATCATTGTACACAAAAAAAATGGAGTAGAATTTTTTTGATATACAATGGTCAAACTGAGATTAGAATCTATGATTTCATTCGTACTACCCCAAGCCCCACCACTAGATTGACCTTAGTGGATTAATAGAGTATAATTTAAAGATAACGAGAAAATATGCAAAATTGACATTAATATTTTGAATAAGAGATAATAGAAAAGATATGAATTGCATTACAAATTTGAAATAACAAGTTGTACTTTTTGTTACCTTCTTATTATTACTACTGTCCTTGTTAACTTCAACTCTTATTGAGAATATTATTGAAGCTAATTAATATAATTAAATTTTATAACACTCATTCTCATAATTAACTTACTCTTTATATATATATATAGGATTAAGTCATTCCGAGAGTAACTCATGGTAGAATTACTCTACTCAATAGCTCTTGATATATATTGAATTTTAACGATCTAACCGTTAAATATTTTGATATTATATCAATGATAATGCATACCAAATTTTAGGTAAATTGAACATTTGTAACTAGTTAATTTTATAGGCAACATTTACTTATAATTTAGAAAAGTATATTGTACGTTAATTTGAATTTATCTAATAAAGTATCAAATAGTTTTCAAACTTTATAAAAATTTGTATATTTGATATACTCAATAATTTTTTTTAATTTAACAATTGGACCATTCAAATTCAATATACATCAAGAATTATTGAGTGAAGTAACTCTATCAAGAGTTACTCTTAGAATAACTTGATTCTCATATATGTGTGTGTGTGTGTAGAGTGAGTGAATAGACACTAACGATATAAATAGTTTTTATACTGTTTATCATTTAATCACAATTTGTCATGTATTGTGAGTTTTTGACTTTAACAATAATCACTTTAAAAGTCATACTTATCATAATTTTTAATTGATCGATAGTATAAAATTTTTTATATTGACAATGGATAAAAATTAAATTCATATATATATATATATATATATATATATATGATTCGACTTTTGTTTATTAGCATTATTTCGTAATATTGGAATCACCATAATACACAAGAATGATAAGATAATATAGTTTAGAGTTTATGAAATTTTTAGCACAGAAGTAGGGAAAAAGAACAAATGAAAAATAAATAAATAAAAAGAGTCTTTGTGAAATTTTAGCACCTACATAGGGAAAAGAACAACGATAAAACAAAATAGATAGAGGAAATAAGCAATGCCCTCACGCAGGATCGAACTACGGACCTTCAGTTTACAAGACTGACGCTCTACCACTGAGCTATAAGGGCAACCTAGGAAGGGGCTTCCTCAAAATTATTATAATAATATTTAAAGATCTCCTGTATCCCACGTCAGACATGGGAAAATTTGTCTTCTTATAAAATAGCTTGAGATTTGGGAAAGCGTTATTTTGCCTTGGCAGTAGGTAAATATATGGGTTTTCGTTCGTATGTGTGTGTGTGTTTGTATCTATTTGTATGTGTGTTTTGAGAAAGAACACATCTTTTCACATAGAGCAATGTTAATTAAGTCTCACCTATTTAATATTATCAAAAAAATAAACATAAGATTTTATTATAATTTTTTCATATTTAAATTTGATATGAGAAAATTTATTCTTATTTTGTACATTAAGAAAAAAATTGTAAAAAAATTACAAGGGTAATGAACAAGGTAAAAAATTTATGTAACAATAATAATAAAATTACCAAAAAATTGAAATTATAAAAAAAATATCCCATGGAACTTGTAATAAGGTCGATTCACATCAAGTGTTAAATTTGATACTGACACCAAATTATGTCCCTTGATGATTTATATTCTCATCAACTATTGCAAAATAAATTAGTGTTATTTTGATAAATTAAAAAAATGTGTAAATTAGGTTGGTATAATATGAATAAAAAAATATTTACCAATACTGTTGCTTTTCCAACACATTAATAGATTGAAACGATTGAAGGAAAAAAAAAAGGTCGAAGAAAATTAAAAAATAAAAAAGGCATGAAGCTAATCCATATATTTATAAAAATTAGTATTTGTACGAACTGTTATAATTATATTGATCAAATTAATTTTATTAAATTTATTTTACTGAATCTAATATGCAAGAATTAAATTATATCACTCTATAATTTTATACTTAAAAAAATGAATAGTCTTAATTATACTTTTGCTAGTGATTTGCTTCATCCAAGGAATTCATGTAGGAATGGAAGTTGATGCCTAGACAAATTTTTATTTTCACGTGTTTGGATGAAGGATTTTAAAAGGGAAAAATAAATTGAGTGGAGATTTAAAATTCTTTTTGGCAAAATTTAGTGTTTGGATATGTTATTAGAAAGAATTTAAAATTTTTAGAATTTTAAAGAGAAATTTCAATGAACTAAAAAGAAAGAATTTCAATTTCCAAGTAAAAAAGAAAAAATTTAGAAATTCTTTCCACACTCGCATCACGTCCTTTGCGCCCTCTCTCACTCTTGCATCTCTCTTGCTCTCGCATTTGTCGCGTATCTCTCGCTCTCGCACCTCTTGCCTCTCACTCGTTCGAGCTCTCTCTCTCTCTCTGGTAACTCTATCTCTCATCTATGCAATTTTTCTCTAATCTAGGGTTATGATTGAAACAATTTATAAATAGAATCTATTTCGATTGTGACAGTGTTTGCTTGCTCTTCACACAAATTACAAATAATTTACACCAATAAATTGTGTTATTAAGATCAATGAGGAAAGTAAGGCTTCGATTTTGAGGAAATATGCATTTATTATTAATTCTCGAATATTTCTTTGGACTATGTGGTTCTGATTTTGTGTCTGTGAATAGGTAATTCTTTTTATGAATATGCAGTTCTAAAAGCCTAATTCTAACACTGGTTTGAGGTGCAAAACTATCTGAAGTTGTTCTAAAACTTAGTGTAAGCATAGCCAAGCACTCATGTTTATAGAGTTTTTAATAGCCAGCGATATTGAAGATGGATCCGTGATGAAAGTTGTAACCTTGCATTTATTCAACATTATATATGTTATTGGCTTGATTCAGGTTTATCAAACTTACCTGCAACATTATCTATATACTTTCTAATTGAAAATATTTACTTCTATTATTTAGTTAACTTTAGTTTTAGATAAAAGCGATAGATATAGATTTATCTTTATATTGGCTATAATTAAAAATATGTGAGGTTTATTTTGGTTATAGATATAGGCTCAAAGTAAATTATTTCTATAGTTATAAATATATTTATAGAATGTTCTATACATTCTCCAATAATTACTGGTTCTCTCGCTATTTGTCAACCTATTCAAATATGTTGCTAAGTTATGTTGTTTTTTAGTAGCACAAAATAGTTTTGCCTTGAATTGATAGGCTATGTCTATCAGTCTTACAATAGAATATAACATTTGTTAGAAGAATCTCATAAATGGTGTTAGGTTGGGCCATTCAAATAAGTCACTTAAATGGTCATAGAAATGGTTGTTGTGGCTTAAATTAATGATGGACAAACTGTGTATCAGGAATCAATGGTTTCTGTTGAAGGGAAATACGATAAATTGTGTATTATGAGTCAATGGTTGCAGTTGAAAGGGAAACAAGACAGACTGTGTATTAAGAATCAATGTTTGCATATTCTGACTTATAATGGCATTTTCTAACACTCTGACAAATTTGTTTCTAGTTTAAGATTTTCTAGTTGTACTATGGAATAGGCAAGGTTCTGCATTAACCATCCAGGAAATACATTTCAGTTTTAAAAGGGGTCTTTAACAACATGTTCTTTTATGGTACCTGTGCAAGTTTTGTTACAGACACTTATATGCCTCTTGTTTATGAGTTGCCTTTTCTTCTAGGTTGTAAAATATGTGATGTGTGCTTACAGACTTGTGGTTTGGGCTAGGTATCATTTGTGAATTCATTTGGTAATATAAACTTAGCACAATTTAGTGGTAATACCTATCCAGAAAATATTTTCCCAATTTTTCCATTTTCTTTTCAAGAGTAATAATTAGGGGTCTTACAACAAGAACAAATTGTTGTCGGATGTACTTCCATAAATTAAGAAGATCCATGTCTACCAAAATCTTGATACAAGATTCCAGCCATTGGATGTACATCTCAGATTTAGGTATAGATTTAATGTTGAAGTCTACCAAACCCTATCTACCAAAAGCTTGAGATTGGTTGTTTAAAATTTTTTTACTGCACTGAATGTTAGCTGCTGCTTAGCATGTTTTTCCATCTTTAAATCATGTTTTGGATGATCTAAATAATGTATATTATGCCCTAAGTGATAGTTATGTGAAAGCCTCACTCGTATGCCATGGAATCATGCATTTTACCAATGATTTGCAGTGATATTTTTCTAGATTTACTGCAGCAAAACAACTGTTGTCCTGTTATTAAATTATTGCTTGAAATCATATTTTAAGTGTGCTAATTAATGTGGTTTGTGCCTAAGAAGGTTACCATATGACTCCCTAGGTCAATGGTGACCAGATGATGCAAATAATCCATTATTATGTGCCTTGTTTCACTAAAATTATATGCAGAACGTGACAGCTGTCCTGCCACTATAAATCCATTTCAAATTCTGATTTAAGTGTGTTAAATGATATATTTTGAGTTTCAAATGATTGCTATATGAATCCCTAAGTAATCGGTGACAAAAGGATGCTAGAAACACTTGATTTGGTACATGTTTTCACTTATTTTTGTAGCAGAACGTGGCTTAAGGCCTACTTTTGTTGGATTTGTTTACTTGAGCCCTTTGACCTGCTAAACAGTTGAAGGCCTGGCCTTTTTTGCTTGAATGACTATCGGCCTGTGATGATATGATTTGTATGTGTGCAGATTTATTATCATTTAAATGATTTTTCTTAAAATGTGGGTTTGAGCCTAACTCAACCTTACAAAACCGGCTTGTAAGGTAAGAGTTGTTCTTCACTTATATACACTTGTTTAGTCATATCATTAGTCGATGTGGGATTTTCAACACACACCCCTTACGCCAAGGATTGGACATCTCGAGCGTGAAGTTTGCAGGACTAGACATTTGCGAGTGGTCCGATAACAACCCGATAGCGGATGGTCCAATAAGTCCGACAACAATCGCTAGGATAGGCTCTGATACCATCTTAGAATGTGGGTTTAGGCCTAACTCAACCTTACAAAACCAGCTTGTAAGGTGAGGGTTGTTCCCCATTTCTATACACTTGTTTGGTCATATTACTAATTGATGTGGGATCTTCAACATTGAAAAATCGTGACATGACGTCAGGACATGGTGACAGTCATGCTAGAAAGAAGAGACACCCTGTTCAGTAAACTTGTTTTCTGTTCTCTCTTTTTTCAACATGGTATCAAGGCGATACCATCCTCCATGACTATCTTGTCACTATTCTGCGTCAGGTTCCCAAAAAAAAAAATTGGAACTCTAATTAGTCACTGCTTCTGTTGTGTCTCTTCTTTCTAGCATGATTGTCACCATGTCCTACTGTCATGTCATGATTTTTCAATGTGTTTCCTTCCCTGTTTGTTGTCGCTTGAAAATTTTTGCGGCGAGTTTTCTAACAATCGTGTAAGAATTTGGTTTTCCACTCCCATGTCATCATCAGTCACCCACTCTTTTAGTGCCTTTTTCGAAAGCTTTTTCGATCATTGTTGTTGACTTTTTTGGAAGTCACCACTGACTTATTTTGACAAATTTTCCTGCAACCACTGTTTGCTGCCACCAACTTTTTTGGTGACTTTTCTCGCGATTAATGATGACTTTTTCGGCAACTGTCATTCATCAATGACAACTTTCCCAATGACAAATCCTGTGCTTGCTTCCTTTCAAGTAATGTCTTATTGACCTTTTTACCTTTTTTTTTCTTCTGATCATGGCTTCCTTTGGTACTACATCTCAACTCGTTGATCACTCCCGAACAAGTCCTACTACTTATGAAGTTTAAATATTTTGGGTCTCCAATAGTATTGGTTTGAAGCTTTCAAATGTGGTTTTAAGAAGGTTGGACCTTGCTTTGCTTGCCAAGAAATTTATCTCAGGTTGATGGTCATTCCAGCTATTTGGCTAAGTTATCTTTCTAGCAATACTTCCCGGCTTCTCCAGCATCCCTGAGTTGTCTTTCAAACTTGTTTTTGGTGGAACTCAATATTTATGTTTTCTATTTATTTTTTATTTGTGGAAAAATGAATTGTTTTATTGTAACAAGCTTAAAGCTTAGTAGGCTTCAGCTTGAGGGGGAGTGTTAGAAAATATGAGGAATATCTCATGATATCATTTTTTATCTTAGAATATTTTAGAGTATCCTAGATGATCTCTTAGGATTTATTCTTCTTTTATATTTTATGATTTGTTTCCTTATGTAATTAGGATCTTTGTAATTATAGGTATATCTAATTAGAATCAGACTTATTAGAATTAGATTTATAGACATATCATATCATGTATATAGGAATAAAATCTCCTATATTTATTTGTATTAATTGCATTAAGTCTATATAAAATGAACTCCGCTTTGTATTTCAGACACACGATTCTAGTCCAATATGTCTTTGTGCTCTTACTCATTTAACAATTTTCAAGACAATGTTTAATGATTTATTTTTTCTCTCTTGTGGGTGTAGTGAAATATGCTCCGCAATCACGTTGAAGAAATTGACAAGGCAATTAGTGAGAATTATTAGGAAATGGGCATCAAGTCGATTTACTAGTCTATACAGTAGCAAGTTTATATAATTTTTGAATTATTAAAAGCACAGTTAAGGGTTTATATGATATATTTTGTCTAACCAAATCTTTCGAGGTTGGTATTGTAGGATTTGGATTTCAACCTTTAAGGTACTAATGCATGTAAAGTGATCAGTTATATATGTTAGTAGTCACTTGTGATTAACCCTTTGTTTGAAACAAAAAATATAATTCGAGAAGAAAATATATATATCCAAAATAAAATAATTATGAAAAAATAATTACTTTATTTAAATAATAGAATTTATAAATGAAAGAAACTTAATTATTTTATTTTGAATAAAATATGTTATAAATGAAAGAAATTTAATTGTTTTATTCAAATATAAAATTAAAAAAATAAAGAAATTTGGTTATTTTATCAAAATAAGAAATTTTAGAAATGAAAAATTTTAATTGCTTTATCCAAACATAATATTTTGAAAATGAAGAAATTTAATTTTTTTATCCAAACAAGAAATTTTGAAAAAGAAAGAATTTCAATAGAAGCAATAGAAATTCTTTAAATTTAAAACTCTCTAGAATTCTAAAATCCACCATCCAAACACAACATAAGGATCATATTGTAAATTTTATTGTGTTGCAAAGGTGCACCACAATGAATGGGGCATATTAAACTTTTTTTTGGTTTCCTACAAATATTTTTCTTCAGATGCAATCCTATTTAGTCAGACACTAAATGTAGGCACATCTTTTAGTGAAAATTCAAATCTTAATTTATCATATTATGGGAGATTAGCCTTTTCCACTAGACCTAACCCTCGTTGGTAGCTCATATTAAACCTTACCATGGATAACACCAATGCAAGCAGCCCACACTGAAATAAGGATGAAATGTATACAAGTTTTATTCTAGCTTCTACAATCCTATGTTAGATTGAGGGAAAGAAAATTTTCTTCAATTTAGTTGAGAAATTAAAAAGAAGAGGGGAAAAAAGAAGTAATTTAAAAAAAAAAAATCCATTCATTTTAAATATCAACATTCTCTCTTACAGTTTTTTATTGGTTAAAATTCATTAAAAACTACAAAATCATAATAAAAAGTCATTAAATAAAATGTAGAACCTACACATTTTTGTAATTTCTGAAAACTTTCAACCAATAAAAAAGAGCATGTTTAAAAAAATATGTCAAAGAATGTGTTATTAGCATTTTTCAAAGTTATAAGGTCAAAATACTCAAATGCAATGTAAAAAGATAAACCAAATAAGAATGTAATTTCAACAGGTCATCAATAGCTACTTTATACAGCTAAACGAATTACAACGATTCGCATACAATGTACATATGTACATCATCACAACTATGCATAAGGGGAATAAAGCTGCAAAACTGATATACATGAATTCTCTTCTACATTCTGGAAAATGGAAGCCATCCACGTTGATAATCTGGTTTCTGTCGGAATATTGTTCAGTTGCTGAAAGTATTCAGTATGAACCGTGAACAACTCCATCCAGTGGTGGACCTATATTATGATGAGGGTGTCCTCACTTTAGAAAAATTACATGTAAATATGTTATATTTTTATATTTTGGCCTCCTTAATTTTATATATTTGAACCCATTGTCACTAATTTTTCATACATCTAATGTATTTATCATTTTTAATTTAAATATTTGATTTAAAAGTCTATTCTTTTTTATTTTTTTAAAATAAATTGCACCCGCCCGCTGACTCCGGGTCCTAAATCCACCACTGACTCCATCTATTAATGCTGAGGGCAAAACAGTTGAGCTTCTATGAACATCCGATCAAATCCAAATGGAGGGATTTCTAAATTGTGTTGCCATAGCATCCAATAGAAACTTGATTAGGTTTTTTCTCTCAACACTTTTCTCCTTCTTATGTTCAAGGTGTCGAACCTGGAGGCAATATGTAAATTAGTTAGCACTTAACATTGTCTTGGGATCAGATTACATGCTGGATGTAGGCCATGTGTCCCACCTTAACAACAACAATAACAACAATAATAATAACAATAACTGTTCATTGATAAAATTATTAGATAACTGCTACGAGCATTGATAAGTTTACCATATCAGAGATTCAAGAAAAACACAACTCTTAATAACCAGTTGAACAATGATAAATTTTGGATATGGAGCATAATAGGTTGAAATATGGACTGAAGAGATCATCCAAGGATTGACCAGTAAAAAAAGGATGGTGAATCTGTCACATTAATTATATAGATCACCAGGGGTTAAAATTATGATGGATTCTTGGGGAATTTTTGCATATGTAGCAGGTATTTCACAGTAGAGAAAGGGAACAAATAGTATTCCAATGAAAAAGCCTTAATCCGGGTCATTCACTATCAGAATCTCCCGTAGCTATCCGATCGTACAACCGTTTCATCCACTTGTCCACCAGCCTTCTAACGTCCATATTTGTTCTCATCACTGCTTCCCAAAAATTTTCTAGGTCATAGTCAATTCTTTTAACTTGTTCTTTCATTTGCTTCCTCGCAGAATTATTTGTATCTCTAGCTAGGAGAATGACCTAGCTCAATTTGCATAATTAATACAATCACAAAGTCTATGAGGTTTTACATTAAGTAGGAAGTCATGCAACAAAATTCTTTTGATGCATCAGTACATAAGATCAATAGAAATCACTACAGGACCATCCTCAGAATGGAATTGCAGAGCACATTACCTTGACAGAATCTGTCCTGGAGAGATCTGTATCTGTGATGATGGCAAGACATTTGATACCATGTTCATTAGCATACTCATACTGCTCTGTAAGACTTGGATCAGGGGTAGGAACAAATTCAGCCTGATGATATGAAAAATGAGTGAACAGAAGCAAGTAATAATACTCAATTATGCAGATTATAATTGTTTGGATATCTCAACCTTAAAGTTCTCCTCCCATAATTCAGCAACTAGCTCCATGCGCTCCACCAGCAGACCACCTCCTCCTCTAGAACAGACAAGAATATTAATGCTGGCTTCGTTTCTGAAACAGTTGAGGAGGTCAAGTGTCAATATGTGTAGACCACCAACAATCAAGCTTTATCCTACTAAGTGTTTATGTGTTATTTGTATAAATTAAAAATATAATTGAAAAGATAATAACCTAAGTGTCGAGGAATTTATAAAATGTTAAAATAACAAGACAAAGGAAAGTATGGGTTGAAGGACGCTAACCTATTGGGCTTGAAATCTACAGGACAATTCTGAATTATTGTCTCCAGTGCAAGGCTAGTCCCCACACCAGTGGGAGGATTTCCTTTCTAGATAGCAGAGAAGACAAATAATTAGAAACAATATAAAATTCACAAACAAAAGAGGCTTTAAGTTGTCTAGGACTGCAAGAAGCAAACACCATCAAAACTGAAGCAAATGCAAGTGAAAAATGTGATATCATCAGTTACAGATAATTGACGTCAATATGTTTGGTGAAAAGGTTAGCATCAATACATATCTGGAGCACGAGAGACAAACCTGAACATGTTAGTACTTTCGCAAATTCAGGCCAATGAATTTAAGCCTGACAAATTTGTAACACAATTTCTGATCCAAGCAAAAATGCAATTGATTTTTATAATTGTTAATACATAGGTACACATAATTATTGCACATTCTAGAAGTATGTTTAACAGTCACAGAAAAACAGTATAGAATATACAAGCCATCTCAAAGGCAATCAAAAGAAATAAAATGTGTATGCATAACCCACATAGTCACTGCTCCACAACTAATGAAGCAAATACTCATATGGACCACCAACAGCCAGCAAGGCACATTCTAGAAGTATGTTTAACAGTCAGAAATATAGAGAGAAAAATAGTATAGAATATACAAGCCATCTAAAAGTCAATCAGAAGAAATAAAATGCATATGCATAACCTACATAGTCGCTACTCCACAACTGATGAAGCAAATAGTCATATCGACCACCAACAGCCAGCAAGACACCTTCGGAGAGAGATCCAGGACTGTTCTCCTTCCGTAAGTATACCTTCCCAGACCAGTTCAACTTCATTAGAATCACCAACACATACATATTCTAGCCCTTTTGACCCTTGATATGCAATTCCAAGAACCATCAGGCAATAAAAATATTTTAAAAATTAAAATGTACCCAGTTTTTTATCAACAAAAAATGCACAATTTATGGAACAGGGATAACTTTATTTTACAAATATTCCATGATTTGCCTAATTTATAACAATTTCAAATGATAGAAAAAGTGCATCATAAAAATATATATAAAAACAGATATAAAAATTTAGAAATTCAGTGCATTTTTTATATCATATTTTGCACCATGTTACATTATCATCTTGATGCTCTTTTTCATATGGAACATTAGATGTTGAAAACACTAGTGAACCCCAAGTGAAGACATAAACATGTTGAATGAAAAAACTGGCTAGTAGATTGAAGGATTCAAGTTCATTCTTCTTTCATATTAAGCAATACAATCAGTGGCTCAGACTGATAATTATTAGTCAGCAAGTTTAGCTCCATACCAACAGTTTGATGTTAGTGTTTGTTATGATTAATTATCCTTTATCATAATTGTTTCGTTTCTTTTCCAGTATAACCCCAAGCAGGCTTTCGTTTATAAAATGACATAGGCACACAGCAACATGAAATTATTATCCCTTTAAATATTTTTAATTGTTCATAATGTAGCACTTGGACCGAGCTAAGTTGGATATCATTTAATCTCGATCATTGTCAATTACCATTTTTTTATAGAATAGCTCTTTCACACACTTGGAGTGAAGCTTTTAAGAATGTGAACAGTATGTTGTAAATAACTGAATTAGTTTTCAGTTGGGTTAGTTAGGAAGCTATTAGTTTGACAGCTGTACTGTAACAGCCATCCTTGTAATGCAAGCTACTGTCTATAGTTCCTTGCAATGCAAGCAACTTGTAATGCAAGCTACATCACAACCAGCTATAAATACTGCTGCTGTAACTATTGTAATTCTCTCTTAGAAAATCAATAAAACTGACTATCTTTCTCTCTAAATTGTCTGAAAATTCAACATGGTATCAAGAGCTTGAAGGTCCAGCATGGCCGAACAACCTCCTCCTCCTCCTTCCTCTGCGCCAGTCACATTCTCTCACACTATATTTGAGAAGCTTGATGAAAAGAACTTTCTCCTTTGGTGTCAATAGGTTGAACCTGTGATCAAAGCTCACTGTCTTCAACACTTCGTTGTGTGTTCGCAAATTCCTCTTCGATTTTTGAGTGAATCTGATCGTGAAGCAGGAATCGTCAATCCTGCATATGAAACTTGGGAACAACAAGATCAAATGCTACTGTCTTGGCTCTAGTCGTCACTGTCGACTTCGATTCTTTCACGTGTTCTTGGAAGCATTCATTCGTATCAACTGTGGGAGAAAATACATGACTTCTTTCAGAAACAAGCTCGCGCCAAAGCACGATAGCTCCGCACTGAGTTGCGCTCCACAACTCTTGATGAGCGCCCTATCTCTGAGTATCTCTTACGCATCAAAGCACTCTCTGATGCACTGGCCTCTGTTGGTGATCCTATTTCCCTTCAAGAACACATTGATGGCATTCTTCAGGGTTTACCACAAGATTACAGCTCTGTAATTTCGGTGATTGAGAGCAAATTCGAACCACTGCCTATAGAGGAAGTTGAGGCTCTCATTCTTGCTCATGAAATGCGACTACAAAAATTTCGCAAGAAAGTTCTAGCTGAATCTGCAAGTGTCAACCTGACACAGACTTCTCAAACACCTTCTATCTCGCCACAAAACCTAATCCTAGGACTGCTCAATGCAATCTCACTCAGTCCTCCGACAGTCACAACCTTCAATATGGCTTTCGTGGCTCTAATCGTGGCCGCGGTGCACGCGGAGGACGCTTTCCTAACATATAGTGCCAACTATGTCTTAGATACGGTCACTATGTCTCACATTACTTTCATCGGTTTGATCCGAATTTTCATCCACCAGGTTCTGCCAACTATCAAGGTTACCACCCTAACTGGCAACATCAATCCATGCAACAAGATAATAGTGCTTTACAGAACCCTAACAGCTATGGTCCTTTTCCTCCATGGGGCCAAACATGAATGCCACCCAAACAGCAGTTTTCTCAAGCCGCTAATCAACCTAGTGCCATGATCACTAACACTGGCCCTACTGCCAGCAACACATGGTTCTCTAACTTAGACGCTTCTTTTCATGTTACTGGAGACCAGAATAATATTCAACAAATTGGTAGCTTTGAAGGTCCAGACCAAATCTACATTGGAAATGGTCAAGGTCTGCAAATTTACTCATCCGGTTCCTCTTATTTTACTTCTCCTGTTAATCCCACTGTTTCTCTCATTTTACACAATTTGCTACATGTTCCCTCCATAACCAAAAACTTAATGAGTGTCAGCATGTTTGCCAAAGATAATTCAGTCTACTTCGAATTTCATGCTAATCACTGTCTTGTCAAATCTCAAGAAACTAAGGAAGTGCTGGTTCGAGGTCAAGTGGGTCCTGATGGCTTGTACAAGTTTCCAAGTCTCCACTTGCAACCTCATCCACAAAATACTGCTAGCTGTTTAGTTTCAAATTCTGTAAATTCTACTAAGTTGTCCAATTATAATTCTGCTATACCTAGATACTCCCCTAATTCTCTTTTCTTGTGGCATTTACGTTTAGGTCATCCTAATGATAATTCACTCAAACTTGTACTAAAACAATGTAATATACCTGTTTCAAATAAAGATCATTTCTTCTGTTCTGCTTGCTATATTGGTAAATCTCACAAGATACACTCTCCCTCGTCCATTACCAAATACAATTTTCCTTTGGAATTGGTGTACAGTGATCTGTGGGGACCAGCCCCTGTTCCTTCCTCAACTAGCTACAGGTATTATCTCAGTTTTGTTGATGCTTACTCAAGATACACCTGGATATATCTTCTCAAAAATAAATGTGATACACTTACCTTTTTCAAACAATTTAAAACCATGGTGGAATTACAGTTTGGAACTGCACTTAAAACACTACGAACTGACTGGGGGGGTGAATTTAGACCTCTCACAAAATATCTTACAGATTTAGGGATCATACATAGACTTACATGTCCTGACACTCATCACCAAAATGGGGTTGTCGAAAGAAAACATCGTCATATAGTTGAATTAGAACTCACTCTATTAAGTCAAGCCTCCTTACCCCTTAAATACTGGGATCATGCATTCTCCACTACAGTCTACCTTATAAATAGGTTACCAACTACCTCCCTTAATCAATCCATACCATATACTACTCTGTTTCAGCAACCTCCCACCTATCAACATCTCAAAGTCTTTGGGTGTGCCTGCTTTCCTCACCTTCGACCATATAACTCACACAAATTGGAATTTAGGTCTCATGTATGTGTCTTTTTAGGCTATTCTCTCTCTCACAAGGGCTATAAGTGTCTATCTCCAACGGGCAAAATTTTTATTTCCAAAGATGTTGTCTTCAATGAACTACATTTTCCCTATCCCACCCTTCTTCCTTTACCCTCTGTTACTTCTCCCACCCCCTTTGCACCTCTACCCCTTGCCTCCATTCCGCTTGTCAGTCCTCCACCAAACCTCTCCACACCTTCTCCACCTGTCACTGTACCCAATTCCATCTCTCCTAGTCCCTCCACCTCTACATCCTCACCTGTCATCTCTGCGTCTGTCCTTTTGCCTGTCAACACTCACCCTATGCAGACTTGGTCTAAATCTAGTATAGTTCAACGCCGGATTCATCCCTCCCTGTTTTTGGCTCACACTGAGCCCAAAACTGTTAAACAAGCACTGGCTGATCCAAAGTGGTTTGCTGCAATGCAAGATGAATATGATGCACTGCTTCATAACAATACTTGGACACTTGTAACTCTTCCCCCTAACAGGAAAGCTATAGGCTGCAAGTGGGTGTTTCGCATTAAAGAAAATGCTGATGGAACAGTTAATAAATACAAGGCCAGGTTGGTGGCCAAAGGGTTTCATCAAGTTCAGGGGTTTGACTTCAATGAAACTTTCTCTCCAGTAATTAAACCTGTCACAATCCAAATTGTCCTTAGTCTGGCACTGAGCAAACACTGGATTTTACATCAACTAGATTTCAACAATGCCTTTCTTAATGGCTTACTTGATGAGACAGTGTACATGCAGCAGCCCCAAGGTTTTGAATCCCAGAATCGCTCCCTTGTATGCAAACTGAACAAAGCCTTGTATGGCCTCAAGCAGGCTCCTCACCAGTGGTTTGAACGCCTACAGCACACTCTACTCTAGTTTGGCTTCAAAGCCAGCAAGTGTGATTCATCTCTCTTTATTTACTACAGTAAATCTGACGTTGTTTATCTTTTGGTATATGTAGATGATATTATCATCACTGGCAGCTCTACCTCTCTAATCAAGCACCTCATCACTCAATTACACTCTGTTTTTGCTCTCAAACAGCTAGGACATCTTGATTATTTTCTTGACATAGAGGTCAGATATTTGCAATCTGGTTCAGTTCTTCTCACTCAAAGTAAATACATCAGAGATCTTCTTGCTAAAACCAATATGACAGAAGCCAAGTCCATATCTTCTCCTATGGCATCCAACTGCAAACTGTCCAGATCAGGAGCTGATCTTCTCACCGATCCTACACTGTACAAGTCTGTGGTTAGTGCACTCCAATATGCAACAATCACACGACCTGAAATCAGCTACGCTGTCAACAAGGTTTGCCAATTTATGGCAAAGCCTTTGGAATCTCATTGGGTTGCAGTCAAGCGTATTCTCAGGTACCTTAAGGGTACTCTGAACTTTGGGCTCCAATTTTGTCCAGCCACCTTCAGTAAAACTCTGAATCTTCATGCCTATTGTGATGCTGACTGGGCAACCGATTCAGATGACCGCAGATCTACATCCGGTGCTACAATTTATTTAGGCCCAAATCTCATATCTTGGTGGTCCAGGAAACATAGGTTGTTGCCAGGTCCAGCACTGAGGCTGACTATCGCAGCCTTGCTCAAGTCACTGCTAATATCCTCTGGATTCAAACTCTACTCACTGAACTTAGAGTTTCTTTCTCCACTCCTACTGTCTACTGTGACAACCAAAGTGCAGTATCCCTTGCCCCTAATCCTGTTCTCCATGCCAAAACAAAACATATGGAGATTGACCTGTTTTTTGTCAGAGAAAAGGTCCTGAAGAAACAACTCTCTGTTTGCCATGTTCCAGCTCAAGATCAATGGGCTGACCTCCTCACCAAGCCTCTCTCCCCTACTCGTTTTCAGTTTCTTAGGGACAAACTCAAAGTGTTTGAGCTCTCTCCTTTAACTCAACCACCTTGAGTTTGTGGGTGGGTGTGTGAACAGTATGTTGTAAATAACTGAATTAGTTTTCAGTTGGGTTAGTTAGGAAGCTATTAGTTTGACAGGCTGTACTGTAACAGCCATCCTTGTAATGCAAGCTACTGTCTATAGTTCCTTGCAATGCAAGCAACTTGTAATGCAAGCTACATCACAGCCAGCTATAAATACTGCTGCTGTAACTATTGTAATTCTCTCTTAGAAAATCAATAAAACTGACTATCTTTCTCTCTAAATTCTCTGAAAATTCAACAAAAAACTGTTCCTTCCCAAATTTAAGCCCCATTGCAAAACTAGGCAGAAAAGAAGATCTTGGAAGAGTGTCAGATAGATACAGACAATGTAAAAAAGGTTGTAGGATTTGACCAAACCAGGATGCAAGATATTAATAATGTCTTTGCATAACTCAATCTTCAACCATTGTGTAATGCCTAAGAAGGTACAACATATTGAGGGATACAAGTGATTCATATATACACACGGTATCTCCAACTCCAAGTCTCCAATCCATTAGTTCATATTTACAAAAGACAAATCATAAGTAGTATGAGAAGTGTTTGTTACAAAATGCAATCATTGTATTGATACAACAAAGATTTAATAATTTTTTAAAACTAAGAAAAAATTATGGTACCTGAAAAAACAAATCTCTGTGATAACTTTCAGTTGGTGGCATTAATGCATCTATGTAGATATTTTTGTCAATCTTCCAAATTCTCAGGAGACTGACAAGTTCTGACAATTCATCAAGTGCCTTGAATGTACGTTTATCTGCAATAGTTTACTATTTTCCAATAAGCATGAACTTCCTTCTATTATGTGTAATTGTATATTACAATCTGACTATAAGACAACTACCAGATGGAAGAGCTCCTCTTAATCGGGGGAGTGCCTGATCTGCAGATCCACAGAATCTTAAACCTACAGTCTGTAACCTATTTACCATAGCCTCTGCTAAATTCAGTTCCTGGAAAAGTATTAAAATTGGAAATGAATAATTTCATCTGAGAACTGTCTTCTTTGAACGTTGTAATTACTAAAATGAAACTACGACAACCTCAACAATACCCATTGTAGCCAAACATACAAGATTTCTTTACAAGTTTTCTCACCTGCAAAAGCTGCCGCCTTATCACTACCCATTTTGATTTCCTTTCTGAGGATTGTGGGCGCAAAGAACCCATCATTGAAAGAAGCTTCAGAAAATTAAAGATCTGTTATACTATATCCTCACAAACTTAATAATCTAGATTTTGTGATTGCACCACTAAAATAACATACCTCTGCTACTTTGAGTCTGTGTTCTACCTTGACTCCAATCCATGACCAAATTGCATCCAGAAGGTCACCATGGTTGAGATGAATGTCACATGAGTCTGCATGGAAAAAACAAGTGACTATGTCCGTTGTGACCTGTAATACAATTGGTAAATAAGCTAAGTTTAGTACCACAGAATGGTCAACATCATACAACACAAGGCTGAAAGATTTCAGACACACAATGAACAAATTATATGTTGGGCAGTGAAGATTCTGTTTGTTGAGATTTGTTAGATTAGATTCCCCTATTTCCTTGTTTCCTAAATCAAGTATTTCCTTGTTTACTAGGATTTGATTATCTGCACATATACATTATCTAATCCCTGAATCATAGGGATTCAATTGTGTAGTGATTATAATTTAAATTCAGATGGCTGAGAACTAATATCTCAAGCAATTTAGTCATACCTCAAGTTTCTCAAGTCTGTCCTCTATATTTTATTTCAAAGCATTATAAAAAAGTACAGATTTATTTACCATCCTAATGAAATCTAGGACTTGAGCTTCAATTGACAGAACCAAGTTATATAGCTAACTACCAAGCATCATAATGCTATCATGGATAACTACTTATAACAACTTGCAGCACTTAATAACGAAAAAGAAAATGAAACCTGAACAAAAAAAAGAAAATCTAACAATATGCAGTAGAACATAGCACCTTTATGACCTCTGCTTCTGTCAATGCTGAGGTACCACCAATAATGTCAAAATCTCCCTGCAGGCAATGATTTCATATTAAATGAGTTTGAACATGCTACAAAATTCGACGGAAAGTTCCATGAGAAACATCACAAACCATCATAGAAACTCCAAATAGATTCTTCATGGAATACAAGAAAAAATACTCACGATAATTTTATATTCTTTCACCAAAAACCAACAAGGGCTAATTATCAGTTATCATTTGTATTGTTCCCTCAGGTTGATTTGATAAAAGGGAGGAACAATCACAGAAAAACTCATCAGAAATAATAATACGCAGAATAATACCTGAAGGTAGCGGTTTGGTGATGAATGTCCAACTGCTCTTCTGAAGACACATGATATCTCATATCGTTTGAATGAAGATTTCTACACATCATGTAGATTTATGTTTCAAATTCAATCCTCATGCCTTGCTGAAATTCAGCTAAAATAATAGAGAAGCGATGCAAAAACTGCCAAGGGCATTTTATTTCTTTCTGATGCAGTTCAGATTGATGGGATTAGGGGCAGTTATGTCAGTTATTGGCAGAAATTAGGACCAGTTACATATTATTAAATGTGTGTATTGCTTTGTCAGGTTTAGTTATGTATTTTAGGAGCAGTTATTTTATGTATGGTCTAATGGTAGACAGTTATTAGGTTTTACAGGAGCAGTTATTATGTAAAATTCGTATAAAAAATACCCAGTAGGAAAGGAGTGGGCAGAAGAGTGTATTTTGGAAGTTCTTGGACAGAGTTATTCTCTGTAGGAGTTGTTACAACACTGGGACAGCCTTTGCTGTAATTTTCTATTCAATTAGTGTGCCTAAATATCGAATTTCAGTGTTCTATCAATTTAGTCCGACCTGCCGGATCAAAAGGGGGAACTTGTGACTAGTGAAGAGAAAAATCATGACGTGTGTGACAGAGAGGCCGGATGAATTGGAAAAAAAATTTGAAGGGCTAGAAACCAGAATTGAGGCTTGAGTAGGCGTCACTTTTGGACGAGAAATTGGCAAATTTTGAGAAGATTTTGTTGGAGATGAGTAAATTAATGGGTAAGTGTGCAAAAGAGGAGAAAGGCAGTTCAGGAGAAGATGGAAAAGGGTCATATTCAACCAATCAAGACAGATGAGTACCGTATGGCAGTTAAGAAGGTGGAACTGCCATCTTTCAATGGAGATGACCCTATTGGGTGGATCACTAGGGCAGAAACTTACTTTGAAGTTCAGAATATTAGTGAAGATGTGAAGATTAAATTAGCAAAGTTAAGCATGGAGGGTTCTACTATCCACTGGTTTAATCTATTGAGAGTAACAGAAGATGGACTTACATGGGAAAAATTGAAGCAGGAAATGGTGATAGGTTTGGGGAGCGACAGAATGAAAATCCTTTTCAAGAACTGGTCGAGTTGAAACAAGAGGGATCGGTGGAGGAGTTTATATTAGCATCTGAATTTCTCTCATCACAAGTTAATTGTTTACCCGAAGAACAATATCTGGGATTTTTTTTGGGTGGGTTGCAACCTGAAATTAAGTATCGGGTGCAGACTTTTCAACCCAAAACAAGAATTCAAGCCATGCAGTATGCACGCAATATAGAGGCAGAAAGAAATGCACTTGTGTTCGGAACAGGGAGTGCAGGTTGGCGTGTAAAAATGGGGTTTTCTAGCAGTGCTTCAAGGCCATCAAAGTGGTTGTATGAACCACAAGGTGATGCAGGATCAATTATTACAAGTAAGGTGACTACAGGGTGGAATGGAAGCCAAGATCAATTCAGTCCATGGTCAAACTCAACTATCAATCAATCTGGCCAAAATAAAGGAACTTCTTCATCTGTGGCGTTCTTGGGTAGAAGAACAGAGGGTGAACAGTGAAATTCAGCAGAGAGAAATAAAGGCCTGTGCAATTTAACATACCAAGAATTGATGGAAAGGAAAAGCAAGGGTTTATGCTTTAGGTATGGAGAAAAGTTCCATCCCTTACTTCAATGTGCAGAGAAACAATTAAGATTGATAATTTTGGGAGATAATGAAGCCGTAAACGAAGATGGTGAAGTAATTGCTATTGAAGTGGATAAAGATAATGAGGAAGAACCAGTTTCCAACTTTCAGCCTTGGGGACAAGGCTGATTTTTCAGCAGGCAGTAATGATGGGATTAGGGGCGGCTACGTCAGTTATTGGCAGAAATTAGGAGTAGTTACATATTATTAAATGTGTGTATTGCTTTATCAGGTTTAGTTATGTGTTTTAGGAGCAGTTATTTTATGTATGGTCTGATGGTAGACAGTTATTAGGTTTTATAGGAGCATTTATTATGTAAAATTTGTATAAAAATACCCTGTAGGAAAGGAGTGGGCAGAAGAGTGTATTTTGGAAGTTCTCGGACAGAGTTATTCTCCGTAGGAGCTGTTACAACACTGGGACAGCCTTTACTGTAATTTTCTATTCAATTAGTGTGCCTAAATATCAAATTTCAGTGTTCTATCACAGATATAAATATATAATACATTTTTTCTTCCTCTACATTTTATATTTTTTGTTAGGTGGGGTGAAGATATCATGAGCAAGACTACGGATAGGTCAAAATTTTTTGTTTCTATAAAATTCTTGTTTTGACATTTTCAATTTGGATCTTTTCTTGAACATCATTAGGTTGTGCTATGTTTGGAATTATAAAAAATTGAAAATGTTGATTTGATTTGGAAATTCAATCTCATGTTTGGAACTTATGATAAATTGGATTATCAAATCTTATGTTTGGAACTCATCATCGAATTGATTTTATGTAATTTTATTGTTTTAAATTTTTACCCTTATAATATAATATCTCTCATTGTGAAGCTAGATTATTAGGAATGAGAGGTGAAATTAAAAAGTTAGTAAGGGTAAAATAGTCTATCTATTTAAAGTCAAATCAAATCCTAGCAAATCCTACCATATTTGACTGTATTTTTAAATCTAAAACATTAAATTCCAGGGGATTTAAAAAAAATCGTTTTCTATTTTTTAAAATACCAAACACAAAATTTGATTTACACTCCAAACACACTCATAAGAACAATAAATTCATTTTGTTAACTCTGCATCTTAACTGATTTCCATTTAAGTAGGATTTAGGAAATCATGTAGTTATTCTCTTTGGAAGACCAACCACATCACAGTTATTAGCACTATACAAGCACAAAGGCACATTATATAAAAGACCAAACATAGTTCTGCAGGCATTATTTTATATTACCCCATCTACCTAAGTAATGCCATGTAATCTACTATTATAGTTCATTAATCAATTTTCTGATGCAAAATAATTTCAAAGTGAATCTTAATATTGGTTTTCCAAGTATCATATTTTTCAGCTTGAAGAGTGTTATATATATACATAAATCTAATATAACAAAGCACATTGTTTTCCATCTATTAAAAGCACTATTAGAAAACTCGTCTAACAACTCTACCCAAGAAAAGTGGAAGTTTATATCCATAAATCCAACATTACAACACAACCAAAAACTCCTGCCTTCAATGGTATACCAATTATTACGATATTGACCATTTTATATGCAATTGTCATATTTTAACATAATGAAATATACTTGACGAAAAAGGAAAGAAATAAAATTAAGGTAAAACATCCAGTACCTGGTTAGATATAATCCAGTTCACAAAAGGCAAACGCAACTCATGGCAAAGTTCAAGCATGTCTCCTCCATGGGTCAGAAGTTTAACTGCATTTCTACTCAACAAAAATCAAAAACCATAAATCTTATATCTAGCCTGTCACATCCACAAAGAATTATGTCACAAGGTAGGAAAGAATTTTAAAAAAGATATTGACCTATTAAACTGTGGACAATCATCCAATAATCGCATTGTTGATATTTCTAGGTGCTTTGCACAATGCTGTCTGAAAATTTCCCTGTTCACATCTACAACAGAATCTCGAACCTCAGTTTCAAAATCTGTGTACTGAATGGATGAACTGTTATCTCCAACTCCAACTGATCCCAATCTACCAACATGACGAATGTGTTTTGTGCTTAACATCTCTTCGTCAAAGATAGCATTTAAAACTTTATCATATATACTCGTATCCTCTGATTTCTGCATTGTTCGTAGGATATCTGGACATAGAGAACTAACACTTGTTCAGGATAATGCAAGAAACTTCAAAAAATAAAAATAAAAATAGAATCCAAAGCAGCATGTAATTCTTAGAAGTCAGCAATCTTTATGTACCAATAATCTCATTTCAGCATGACATTTCAATTTGCATTATTAACTTAACTGTAGTTATCAAGATCATCGGACTGTTTCTATATTTGTACTCCTTGACCCTAGGCACTCAAAAAATGTTTCATATTCATAGAAAAATAAGCAATAACCTAATGTTGTATGATATATAGTTAGCCCCACCTAATAGGATAAGGCGATGAATTATTTTGATGGATAACAATGTGCACTATGCCATTATGTAGGTTCTATACAAGACTACACATTATCAGAAATTCAAAATACACATGAAAAGGTCATAATCACTTGCCATCCAATAATTCGGACTCCATTCGTTGAGGAAATGCATTTTGCAGAAGTTCTGTGGCAGAAGGGCGATCTGAAGGAGCCGGAGACATTAACTGCCGCAGCAAGGACTCCTGTTCTGGAAACTCAGCAACCCAAGTAGGTGGAACTTCCCCTTTCTGTTTCAGATCAGATAAAACAAGATGTCTCTCCATTGCTGTCCCGAATGGGTGCCAAAGCTCAAAGAAAACCACTCCTAAGCTGTACATATCAGCCTGTAACCCAAGTAAACTCAATAATTACATGATTTGGCATAAAGCAACAGATTATATGGACAGATAGGATGTGAACAAGTATGAACCAACTGATTAGAATAAAATAATGATGAACGCTATACACCTTTTCATCAATCTTGGGCCATCCTTGCTCAATTTCAGGAGCTGTATAGAAATATGTCCCCACTTGTCCAGTGCCATCAATTGAAACTCCAGTTGTATCAGCAGGATGACCCAGGTCTTGATCCAGCTGCTCCAACTTCAAGAACTTGGCTGGAAAAAGGGGGGGAAGTAGAAAATTTGAGTTGCATCTACAAACAACCATTATTCCCTACCAGAGTAGAAAGCTCAAACTTTGACAGGGAATCAGTTTATATGATTTTTCAATTAAAAAACAGGGAAATCATACTAAGAGAGGTACATAATGCTACTGTGTGAACAGGGAGCAACAATCCAGGAAAAAAATTGCATATACATGTGCAGGTATTTACTATTGATCTTTACCACAAAAATAGAAATGCAACATTGATAAACGAACTTTGTGCATGCAAACCAAAATCACTAGTCAACATATTTCTTGGCCTATAAAAAGTTCTGATAAATTCTTGAGCACCACTCACACATATTGAAGTTATCCATTGTTAGAGTAAATATTGGAAACATACATTAAGAAAAAGAAAATAAACAAGTAATGAATTCAGGATCTTACCAAGACCAAAATCACCAATTTTAATATCATTGCGGGCATCAAAGAATATGTTACTTGGTGTTAAGTCCCGATGAATTATTCCTTGTCCATGTATGTGTGCCAAGCCCTCCACTATTTGGCGAAACAAATGCCAAGCCAGTTCTTTGTCAAAATGATTATATGATTCAAACACCTGGCGAAGGGTCCTTTAAATCCAACAAACCCACCCACAAAAAAAGAAAGAAGAA
Source organism: Spatholobus suberectus (assembly GCA_004329165.1). Classification (NCBI taxonomy): domain Eukaryota; kingdom Viridiplantae; phylum Streptophyta; class Magnoliopsida; order Fabales; family Fabaceae; genus Spatholobus; species Spatholobus suberectus. Next base: position 81,593,063 of record CM014731.1, on the reverse strand, counting down.
ATGAAATGTAGTGAATACAACATATGGAATGATAATGAGTGTGCTTGTGAGTTTGTGTTTGCATGTAATACAGTATCCAAGGAGTTTGGAAAGTACATTTTGTCTCAACTATCTACTCCCATTCCCTCTGTTTGTTGCTAATAATTTCCAAATTCTAAAAATGAATAATTACAGAACCAAATTGAAAGAGAAAAAATCAAAGAAATTATGTAGATTAAATTATCAGGGGAGAGAAAAGACATTCAACTATAACACTCTAGGCAGTGGCCAGAATTTGAGAGAGTAAGATTGTCTAGAGACTTTGATTTTACTTGTTATTAATTTGCTGTAGAAAACCATGCAATCATGCATAGTCAATCAGCGATTTTAGGAAAAATTTTATAATAGATACAGACTATATCCCTAGAAGACAAAGTAGGATCATTTAATTGTATTCCTTAGTCAGTTAGGACATTCCACAAATCATGGGATTTAACCTTTAATTATTTCTTTCTTTTTTCTTTTTTGCGTTAGGTACTCATATTAACTCACCATTGATCTATTATTCAATATGAATCAAATCTCTATTTTTGAAATTATGAGATTTGCAAATATAGCTCCCAAGACTCTAATCACCCACAAACTGAAAGGTTGTTCATTAGATGATTACATAATTTTCACCGAGTCAACTAGGTAACATTAAATATTCCAACTTAGCTTATGATAACACTAAGATTTCCATTAACAACATCCTAAGTGATGGATTTAACCAAAGGATCACTTGACTTAAAAGCCTAAATTGTTACACAAAGGAACAAGAGTAATTCTATGCTTCTAAACAATCTTTCCTTACCATATCTTGGGAGGGGGCACTGGACTTGAAACATGGACAAAGGACAGGCTTATGACAAACTTATTTGCATGGTAGCAAGCATGGTCCCACAAATAAATCTGAATGTAAAGAACAGAACTCATTGAAAATCTTACCTGGGACAGTACTCCATTTGTATATAAAGGTAAGTTGATTCAGGCTGATTCTCATGCCCAAAGGCATCGTTGGAGGTTGCAGCTTTATAGTTGAAAGTAGAGCTTACTGTAGTCTTTGAACCCCAAGCAGAATCACCATAAGAATCAGAAACTCCAGTTTCAAACCATGCCTAGAAGTTTTATGGTTATTAAAATCATCATATAAGCACATAATATTGTGGAAATAGATAAAGGAAAGCTTATATTTGCATCTCTACTCATTGACTCTTCCAGAAACTGTGTCCCTCTTGGAATATAATTAAAGCAGTATCCACAACAAGTTACTATATCGACAAGACCAGGGTGGGATGGTCAACATAACAAAATATACAGTTAATGCAGAAACAAAAGGAAATAATAACTTGATACAAGAAACAGAAAGGAGTTTCAATAATAAGCAAAATGGTGAACAAAATAAGAAAGTTCTACCTGATAATACCGAACAACGTGTTGATGCTGTAAACGAGAAAGTGTAGCTACTTCCCTGATTTTCTCACCATAGATAAATAGATAAACAAGTAAGAAATGGGAATTAAAAAATTATACAGGAAAACAGAAGAAAAAGATGGGACAATGGACAAAACAGACAGCAGTCAAACAGTGACATTGTTCTCTTTTATTTTTTCCAACACACATGTAAAAAAAGTGAGACACGAGTTAGACATGGAGGCCAACATTAAGGGAAACTTATAACATTAAAACATGACATGATACAGTAAACAACATAATTGAACTTGACTTTATAACTCCATACTGAAATTAAATTGACCCAGAAAAAAAAATCCCCATATACTGCAAAGATAAGGAATATCACAATGGACCACAGCAAACATATTTATTAGTAAATTGCAAGTCATACTAGCTCACCCCTTTTTTCTCTTCAAATCTCCTATGCAAGCCATTTCAATTTTTATGCAATGGAACATTATCATCAATCATGTAAATATGGCCAAAACATCTTTTTGCAATTTTTTTCTTTTTTCATTCTCTATTCAATCTGCCTGCGTCTTCTGTTATACATCCTATCTTCCGGCTCTATGAAATAAATTCTATCTTGATTCCTTTATTATAATTTAACATACAAGAAAAACTAGTTGATGACTTGATAGAGACGTTCAGGGTTTAATTAATTTTGAGGACAAAAAATTAAGGAATGAAGGTTAAGCAGCAATAGACATTAATAAGACTGAAGGAAGGATTAATGTAATTGGAACAATAATTTAAAGCAACAATAAGGTCAAAGATGGCCCTAAGACACTAAGACAGGTAGATGAAATGCAAAATTGTGCCCAAACAAAGAGTCATCAAAAGAACAGTTGAAGCTAGATAGCTCTACCACACATCCCACAATACATTAAGGAAACCAAAAACAGTGGGCTCTAAATAAGATATGAGTATAAATGTTGACAACTTGACAAAATTAGTTTACCAGGGCATAATCAAACACCACAACAATTAATATTTTTATTAGATTAGCAAGTTTTTAAACTACCATTCATACTTCCAATTCCCATAGGATCAATACCAGTACCACTTATTTTACGTCAAAGAACAAAACCAATCCTGGGCTTCCAAAGAGGGTAAAGTTTCATCAACAAATATGGTTACTGTGTCAAAATACTGTTTCATAACCTCAAAATTAATCATAAATTTTAGCATGCAGGAATTGAATTAGAAAGTGCAGATGAACAATCCAACCCACTTTGTAATAAGAAATTGGAGATATGCAACAACCAGATTGGGTAAAATTTTCCAATATTAATCAATATGATTGTGATGTAAGAACTATAATAATCATGCACTGAACTGTTGTTATTAGTGACAAAGTTACACGTTAAAAAGTGTCAGTTAGTATTGCCAAGGGTATAACTAGCTCCTTTCTAGCTTATTAAGGTTTACCTTAATATTCGGTCAGGCATACTTTTGTCCTTGAGGTGAATTTTCTTTACTGCATACTGCCTTCCATCCAGTTTATTTTTGCACAATACGACATGACCAAAACCACCATGACCTGTTTCCAAGCCAAGCAAAACCTTTACTTCAGAAATAGAAAGGTTTAATAGCACTTTTAGTCCCTTTATTTATGACCAATATGCGAGTTTGGTCCCCCAATAGTTTTTTGTTCAATTTTAGTCCTTCAATTATGTTCAGGTTTAATATATTAGTAGGTACCTAAACTTTTTGGAAATTTTTAATTAGATCCTTAAACTAAAAAAAATGTAATTGAGTACTTGATCTTGTAATTTTTTTGGAAATTGGGTCTTTAAAGTTAGTTTATGACGACTTGAAACCATAAAAAAAATAACAATTTGTGGTGGTTTTACTAACTCTAGGATCCAATTACAAAAATTGTAGAAGATCAAGGACCCAATAATAAATTTTTTAGTTTAGGAACCTAATTAAAAATTTTCAAAAAGTTCAGGAACCTACTGATGCATTGAACCTTATTTGAATTGTTACCATTACGTCCGTCCGCAGTTTTCTTCCTCCTAAAACTCACAAATTTCATTTTCTTATCAAAATGTCTATGAATTGAATCATTTAAATCATTTCAAACCCTCTTTTGCTGAAAATCCACCAAACAAGATATCATATTTCACCCAAAATAAGAAAATCCTAAAAGTTTCCCTCTTCACATCCCTAACCTCACGTTTTCTGGCTTTTGAACCATTCAAAACATTTGTCCTAAATGTTTCCTAAACCTCCAAATTTTTGATTTAGAAATAAGGGCTTAAGAATTTTATATAGAGGAAAGCTGATTGGACAATTTGACTGTAACAATTTAAAAAATTAGAGGATTAAATTCAAGCATAAAATTATTGAGGCACCAAAATCACACATTAGTAATAGTAGACAGACCAAAAATACAATTAAGCCAAAAATGAGAAAACCTAATTAACTACCTTAGAATATACTACTTCATCCAATAGCCAAAAAAGAACAGAGCATTATTTTTAAAGAAGCAGCTAAAGTATAATAAATTAAAATTTTCTGTTTACATTGGGGAAGGGGGGACCGGGGAGGCTAAAAGAAAATAGTGTCTATTATTTGCTTACAAAAACACTCTGGAAATTGCAGCTCAAACTCTGGCACATCCAAAGAAAAGGAAATAACAGTACAGAAAATTGGACTACTTTTTAAGATCATAATGTTCCCAGTGCTTCATAAATTTCTATTGTTTCCAAAGCTATTATGACTCCTCCTATCATTTCCAAGAAACACAAAGGACAGGCAATCAAGATCATCAACAAAAAAGAAAATTACGATACTCAACTGACCACCATGGTATATATATAGGAGTATGACGTCAAAGAATATACATACATATAACTTAAAACATAAATCCATGAAGTTCCTTTACCAAGAGGCCGTAGCTCCTCAAAATCATTCAAATATCGAGAACTGTGGGGAACTGTGTTTGAGCCTCCAAGATCAGGTTTCCAAAATTGGGATATTCTGGATGAAGCCTATACAATTAATTAATTAATTAATTAATTAAATAACAACAAATTTAGTGGTAAGAAATAGAACATGTGTCCCAATGGATTTGCCAACCAGGTGTTTCTGGAAAACACGATCAAAGGTTTTGTTGAAAATGGAACGTGGTTCAGATGCCATATCATGTGCTGAGTCAGAAATGATCTGGGAATATAACTCAAAAGGATTAGGATAACTGCAGAACAGACATTATTTAAAAATTAAAGCAATAATATATTTATTTTTGGAAAAGTAGTGATCTTTTTCATACCCCTAAATTGTACAGCTCTGTTACCAATTGTGGCAAACAGGCAGCCAATGTTCCCTTAGAAGCACAAACAAGGCGAAGCATGTGAACCTAATACAAAAGGAAGAAAAACCAAATCAATGCTGAGTAGAGTTCTCATGTGAAGTGAAGCTGATAACAATAATTAGAATTTTACCATTATTAGATCCTTTTCAACTGTTTGAGATGGTTGGTGATGAGGCAAGGATGCAGAAGACAGAGACTCTGAAGACTCGCTTTCATTAATACCTTCATTATCTTCTGTTGTATACTCATCAACAATAACATACTGAGGAGCAAAGTTAGAAAATAAAGGAGTTGACACAAACAAATGTCTCAAACAGATGCAAGCCAATTTCAATGGTACCAAGAAAAGCATAACAATAACATAATTTCTAAATTTCAATTAAACATGAACCATTTGCCATCCACCCAAAGAATGGAGGCACATTGCATCAATTCAAGGAATTTCATCATAAATATCCTTCTTGAGTTATCTTTATTAAGTAAATTAGAACAAACCTGGACCTATCTGATGAACTGTAAGAAACTAAGAGGTTATCAATCCAGGTAAGGTCTGGGTGAAAAAGACCAGCTAGGTAAGGCTTTTCTTATGAAGACAAATATGAATAGGTTTATAACAACCGTGATATTGGATGACATATACAGACATAATATTTAATTTTTGTTCACCTATAAAATTACCATTTTTTTCCTGTTTTTAACTCTTATTTATTGTGCAATGAATTCAAACATTAAACTCACAAATCCAACAACAACAACAATCAATCCTTTTCCCACTAGGTGGATCAGCCACATGGATCAAACAATGCCACAATGTTTTGTCATAAATAATGCGTATAGACAAATTTGAGTTATAAACCATTTTTAATTGTTTCACCTATTGCTTTTTTTTTTTTTTTGCCCTCACTCTGCCTCTAGTGACTGGCTACTCTCCATCTTATCTACTCCTTATCGGCGCTTCTACAAGTCTTCTCCATACATGCCCAAACCAACTAAGCTGAGATTCTACCACCTTTTCTATAACAGTTGCAACCCCAACTTTTTCTTTAATCCATCCCTTCCTAATCCTATCTTGTCTAGTATGTCCCTTATTCAACGCAATATTCTCATCTTTGGTACATTTCTCTTGTCTTTTTACCACCCTACATTCAGTTCCATACAACATTGCAACTTTTACAGCTATGAAGTAAAATTTCTTTTAAGCTTGAGCAATACCTTTTTATCACATATAACACCCAAGGTACTCCTTTATTTCATCCTTCCCAACTAAACACTATGGTTTATGTTGAAAGAGGAAAATGAGAGAATATTGAGTGAATTCATGTGTTTGAATTACACCACAGAGCTAGATTTATATAGGCTTATTACAATAAATGCACATAATTAAAGGAGATTTTGTTTCTCTAAATTAGATGTGAGTTTCCTATAAACTACATATAAGTTGCCTATAAACCGCTATATAATAAATACAAAATATATGATTCTGATTTTCAACAGTTTACACCTCCCTCCATTTCTCCATTGTCCTATATGATGAACCCTAGATATCTAAACCATGTAACTTGTCTAGTATGTCCACTCCTCAAACTCACATATCCATCCACCCAAAAAGGCTGATAACTTCTAATTTACCTGATCTGCATTTGTCATCTCCCAGTGCCGAATTAATATTAAACAGTCTAGTGTATTAAACCTTTCAAGAATTTCACATCACAAGTAGGTACCATCCACATAACTTGCTCAACTTTAATTTCCCTTTAAAATCAATGACCTTTTCATAACCATTCTTTCTTTCAGAAGGAGAATAGGGTAACAAAATCCCAAAACCATCTAAGCACTCACCAATTTTGACAGTTAGAAACATTATTCCGGCCTGCTAGAAATAATGACCTTAACAATGAATGCATCTAAAACTATTGCCCTTGTCAAGATATTAATGTAGAAGACAGAAACAAAAGAAAACAATAGACTGAAGTCAAACAAGCAGTACACAGAAATTAAAAGAAGCAAATCATATATTACCTCTTTCTCACCTTCATTGTCATTCCCTACAAAATCCTCCACCAAAGATCTACTTGAATGAGTCAAAGAAAAACTATTGTTGCCGTCTTCACTAACTTCTCCAACAGTATCTAATTTGGCAGGAAGTTCTTGCACTATTAACGGTGTTTCCTTACTATCAGATTTCTTCTCCTGAGCCTCAAAACATGGTTTTGAGGCATCTAACTTCGACGGACGAAGAGAAGAACTTTTTCCAGCAGTTTCATCCATTCCAAAACCCCAACTCCATGTTTCTCCATAGCCACTGAAAAGGTCTATAAATCCATAAACAAAAGAACCCTTCTTATTTAAAGATGCCATATCCTTGGGAAACAATTCTTCATTGCTTTCCACAGTTGAGTGTAAAAGCTTCTGCAGATGGAGGACAGAAACATATTACCATCAGTTTAAGCAGCAAAATAACTTGTTTTTAGAGATAAATCATCAAAAGCTACATGCAAATACAAAAAAGAAATTCCAATAACACATTTAGTAGCAATAAAGTCAGAAATGTTCCAGGTTAATATTGAAAAATTAAAGGACATCAACACTGACTTTTTCAAGCTTATTTTTCTATTTAAAAACAAAACCAATGTTATTATTATGATAAAAAGCTTCAGTGAATAATAATAGTTATGAGAGCTAAACAGAAATGGAATAGTGAACTCACAGAATCATTTGATTTGGCAATTGGCTCAATCCCAGACAGAAATTCTTGAGCAGCCTCAACCAAATTATAGATCATTACTCGTCCCTCCCTAGCATTTAAAGTAGCCTGAAAAGGACAAGAACAAAGTGCAAAACAAAACATAAATACATTTTGTTCCTTCCAAAGTAAGCAACCTAGAGGCTAAGGAAGAGGGAAAAGACAGATGAAGGGAGAGAATAGCAGCTGTCACAAAAATGTATTAATGTTTTATAATATGTGTGTGTGTGTGTGTGTGTGTGTATATGGGAGAGAAGAGGAGAAATACAACTAGAGGGGCAACAAGATTCATCAAAAGCATGCAAACAGACCCAAAAAGAACATAAGGAACCAGGGTGGAGGAGGGGATCAAGCATATGACAAGGTTTCCCAGCCTCTCTGCATATTAGAAGTAGCAAATCCCCTACATCAATGAGCTCATCATCAACGAGAAACCATAAATGTGACACAAAGATGTATCCAGTTAAACTGAAAAATAAGATGGCAAAAGACAAATCATTGAAAGATTAACTGAACCACTTCTAGAAAATCTACTTTTATATCTTAAATTAGAATACAAAGTTGGAGAGCAAGGCTCATTCTCAATATTCTCTCTCTTATCTCCTTTGGAGGTACATTTCACACACTACCAACACAACTAGCCAAAAATCTCTCAACTATTTCAAACTACCCTCCTTTAAGCTTTATTTGTATACTTGATCTTCTTAACCATCTATCATTTTTAATTTACCCCCTTTTATCTTTATTTCTAAATTGAATTTTAATAATTTTTTATTTATATATAATTTACATATTCAAAAACATTTATTTATTATGAATTTTAATTATATAAAAATAAGCATTTATCTTGTGCAATACATAGGCTAAAATACTAGTTCCTCTTGAATAACTATCTTTCAATTACTTTCCTAGTCTTCAGCAAGAGAAACAATGAGACTTGTAGGAACTAAAAACAAAAGTAACACTGGAGAATTCAAAATTAAACCATATAGTAATATACTAAATTTAGTATCCTGCATCCTGCCATTCTGGTGCCATGCACCTCCTCCTTCAATCCTATTCCTACCTCAATCTTTCATTACAAGTTCTACAGATCACATTTTTAAGATTTTTCGTTTTTTATATATTTGTTCCACCTTGAGATGACCAGTGCCCTTTCTATAAACTTTGGCACCACAAGACATGATTGCTCCAGTTTGCTCACAGTACACACATTTAGGCACCAGAAGGCAGAAACATCAAAACATGGGGTAACCACAATTTCATCCTTGCAGCAACTATGATCACAAGGTTATCACACAAAGAATGCATCACCAGTTAACAGGACAAGATTTAGACCTGATCATGGAGGAGAGACAAGAGCTTGTCAGCATCAGTTTCTGATAACCCTTCCTCCGGAGTAATCTGCAACTTCGGGCACTTGAAGGGATACCCAGGCAAGCACCTAGCAAGAAATAGAAAGAGACGGTGATTGAGCTGGCAGCAACAAAGCTCCCCTTTAGAGAAAGGAAAGGCTCACTAACTAAACTTACCTGACAGCAAGAACAGCAGAAACGTCTGAGTCCTCATAACCCATGTCCTTTGAATAAGGCCTGCTCAATTTCATGCAGAATCCAACGAACAACGAAAGAGATAATTATTAACGGCACTAATATATATCAAAGTTTAATTTCTATGTACTATCAGAGTTAAATTGTTATGCACTATCAGAGTTTAATTTCTATACACTATCAACCAATCAAAAATCATGATGATATGATTTCGAAGGTAATTATTGTAAAAGTCATCAAACTCGCTGTACATGGTAAATTGTGATCGGATGAATTACATTGTCGGTGCATAGGCTATTTACTCTACATATCACATGAAGAGAAAAAAAATAAACAATAAGAAAACCTGAGCTTAATAACTACTCGAGGAGGCGATCCTGAAAGAATTTTGCAGTCTTCTTGGAAAATTGCGCATCTAAACAACCAACAACGCGCACATTTCATGTTACCGAATAAATAAAGATCAATTGCATCGAATTCGAATCGATGTTAATAGATAAGCGCGTTCGAGCTAAGCAACGAGCTTACAATGCGGTAATCTCTTCGGAGAGCTGGTCGTAATCGTCGGCGCCGAATTGAGAAGCGTGATCTTTGGACTGTGTTCTTCCCTTGCTCCGGCGACCGCTGCCTCCTCCGCGCTTCTTCTTCTTCGAACTGTGCCCCATTCTCAGCTGAATTCGATTCGGTTTCACTGGTCAGCGCGGGGAAGAAGAGGGTTTTCGGTTTCGAAATCGATCGAACACGAAACGGGGAATGAATGAATAGTGATGGAGTTCACGAGATTTTGTCCTCATATAAAGTCAAGAGTAAAAATACGATACCGTGGTCAGAGATGACTAATACTTTGGTGGCGCTTCATTCATCTCCACCAGCTGTGTTTATTTTCATTCCAGTGCATATGCAGTCATGCATCTGATCTGGGGGAAAAAAAAACGCCAGTAACAGAGTTTCGAGTTTTCTGTTTGAATGTATAATCAATTCAATTCTTAAAATATCATTTTCTTTCTTAAATAGTCTTTAAATTAATAAAATTTCATAAATAATCTCTAAAATATTAAATATTCATTAATTTAATCTTTATTAAGAGATTAATTTGAAGAACTTTTTTATACTTAATAGACTATATAATATAATTTCTAATATTTTAGAAACTACTTATATAATTTCAAAATTTTAAAAACTATTTAAAAAAGAAAATAATACTTCAAAGATTAAATTAATGGTTTACTTTTTTGGTTTTATCACAACACTTACACTTATATCAAAGTTAGTTATTTAAATCCAAGCAAGGGTTAATTTATATCTCTAATAAGATATTTTCTTTTAGTTTTTATTTTTTATTGAACTATTATACTTTTTGATTATTCTTTAAATTATTTATTATTTTATTTTTTAACTATTTTTTAAACTCATTACACTCTTTTTCATTTTTATTGTATTTTTATTTTTTTAAAAATAAAGAAACATGGTGTTTCTCTTTCCCCTAATTTAATGTGATGACTCTCCATGAAAATATGAGTATAGAATAGGCTCTTTTAAATCAGTAACTTTTGAAAAGATAAAGTAAGTAATTTTAATTGTTAATAAGAAAGATAATAATTAATATTATGTTATACATATATAATAAATTATAAATGTATTATTAATTTTTAATTAACAGTTAAAATTACTTATTTTATCTTTACGATTCAAATTCATGAAAATGGGTAATAATTGAAATTATGAATTAATAGGGAAATTTTTTGGGCTAATATACAATAGAAGCCCAACACCCAATGATGTTGAGTGTGATAAGAAGTCTAAACGTGGGCCCGTATTTATTTTGACCATTGTAAGCATAGGTGGAGTTTAATTTTGTATTTTTTTTTTCTTCTAAATACACCCCCTTTCAAGTTTTATCAAATTTTATTCCAATAATATTTTTTATATGTGATTGGATTCACCGTTTTGGAAATTAAATTCTGTGAGTATAAAATTTTGAATATTTTCAAATTTTAATTTCTAGAAGTAATTTTTACTTGAAATTATTATTGTTTAGTTTGTTGTTATAATAAGTGTTGTAGAAAAAGTACAATTAAAAATAGCAAATGAGTAAAATAGGAGAGACAAATATTACATAATGAAAAAGAAGAGTCAAGATTGCATAAATCAAATAAAAAAGGGTATAAATGTTACATAAAAAAATACAAGACAATTACAAGTCTTTCTTCCTCTCAAATATGTACAACCCTACTCAGTATCACTATTTGTGACCATCATTTTATCAATCACAGGCTAAAATAACTCAAAAATCCTCGTGAACCTTGCATGCAAAGAAGAATATATCATATTAAAGGAACAATACAGTGTGATCATTATAACATAGTAAAAGTAAATACTTACCAAACAAATATGAGAGTCACTCAAACTAAACTATGGCATGGTAGTAGGGTGTTGCACTTAGGCATGGCAAATATACTCGACCCCATGGGAACCCACCCTGACTTTGACGGATTTTTCTTACTTTAATCAAGGTCAGGGTCGAGATTTTTCCTTGGTGTCAAAGTCGGGAACAGGGATGTTGATACCTGCCCTCAAACCCACCTCGATAAAAAAATATATATATTTTATAGAATTAAAATATTATGCCCGAGTAAATTAGTGACTTTTGCAAAAGTATTTTATCTATAATACTTTAGATAAAATTTATTTTTAGAATTAAAATATTTTATCTAGAATTACATTTTTAATGTAATTTGCCAAAAATGATTTTTTTAAAAAGACATCGAAGACGGGGCGGGGCGGGGAAAACCCTACTCCCATCAGGGGCAAGGTTGAGGAATCAAACTTGATTCCCATCGGGTATCGAGGGTGAGGTCGAGGGTATGTTGGGGAGTCGAGGTGGGGGCAGGGGCAGGGAAGGAAAAACCTGTCCCCGCCCTACCCTATTGCCATGTATAGTTGCACTAGAAAGGTCCACCCCACGTGGTGATATGATGCATGGGTGGGAAATGATATGGAACCAATGCATGTACTCATCGGTGCACTATGCTAGATTTGTCACGCACCTTTGGTGGCAACGTCAATAACATGATCATCATAATTAAGTCACCTTTGACCAAAATCTTTAGGAAATGGCACATGATCACTAACCACATGAAGGGACGAGGAATGTTGTGCAGATGTCTAAACTATCATAACACCATCAAATGTTGCATGAACCTATTAAGCCAAAACAGGTCTCCAAGTCGAAGTTGTCACCATTGGCATGCAACACTAGGATTAAAATTGTCTGTCCCCGATCCTCACCCTCCAATAAAAAAATGCCAAGTCAATTAAGAAAGACATGTCATCTTTGGTTTAGGTTTGAGGAAAGGTAAACACTATTTGTCTTTTGTTAAGTGAGGGATGGGACAAAGAAGGCAGAGATAGAGATTTCAAAGGCAATGGCTTTCATTCAAGAAGGCATGGTGAGTTTGTGCATGGTGTATATGGTGATGGTGGTCAACGGAGAAATAATAAAGCAAGAAATGACAAAGAGCTCAATAAGACATTTCTGCATGTTTCTAAAAGAGTGTATTAGCTTCGCGCCTCAACGATGAGGAAGGTGGTAGGGATCTTAAGCCCACCACAGACGGTGCAGTTACTGACGACAACAATGCACTTCCAGTTGTGGGAAAGGAGGCAGGTTTACACAAAGACGAGGTAGGACAGTCACTTTCCCTTTACCTTTAACAGAGTCTCAATCAACTGCCTATTAGGAAACACCACTAGTGGGAAGATAATAGTTTTCAAGTGTAGATGCCGCGAAGAGGAAGGCAATTGAAACATCTAAAAGACTGAAATAGAGGAGGAAAGTGACACTGTGATCATTGTTGTGGCCAGTCTATATCAGCGGCGACTTCTCCTTATCGTTGCCAATGAGTTTCTCATTCACAATAAGCAGATCATGCCATGAATGACCCTCGATGATGTCTTGTATCTAGCTGCAATAAGCGACGCAACATTAGTGTTGTACTTGGTGACAATGTAGGTTTCTTTGAGGATGGAGTACTGTAACACCCTCACTTTTACTTACTAATTTACTTTTTCTAATTATTCTTTAATTATCTATGAAGAATTGGATGGAAACCTCATGAGTATAATCTCACGATTATGTTTGTATTAGTAAATAATAATTAGTTTAATTTTTTTAATAATTTTTTTGGAGCCCAAAAAAAGGGGTAAAACGACTATTTTGGCCTTATAAGAATTGTATTATTGAGAAAATAGATAAAAGTAGTTAGAAATGTGTAAAATTTATTTTTAAGTCATTTATGTATTTATAATAATTAATAATAATTTTTAAAAATTTTCAGAAATTTATTGAGACGGTTTTTGTGAAATGACCAATATACCCCTAAGCGACAATGGGAGCCAACCAGATACTTTTTGACCTTAAAATATTTTAAAAATTCTATATTGAGTATATTTTAATTATAAAAATTTTATTTTAAGGGGGAAATGGTGAAAAAAATGAAAAATATAATTATTTGACAAAAACTTGATTTATTAGCTTAATAAATGTCCTTTTTAGTGAAAAAATTATTATAAATAATATATATATAAGAAAAATCCGAATTTTTTTTTAAGACTCACAAAAATATGTGTGAATGTATGGTGTGGTTATATTTATTTAAAACTAACCAAAATTTTAATCCAATTATTTACCATAAATTATTATTTTATCATTTTTACCATAACTAACACATGTACAATTAGAAGTCAACAATGGCTGTCCCTTATTTGCTTCATTCTCACACTGGATTCAGCCCTTCTCTGTTTCCTTTTCACATCAATTGCAACTGGTTGGGAGGGGGGTACATTGTTAATTGTTTCTTTATAATTTAGCATAAAAAAAATTTAGATGTTACCATAGTCAAAAATTGTTGCCCCTTATTTACTCATCTGTACCTTGGTTTCAGCTTATGTGGGAAGCGAGTGCAGTTTAAATTTTTTTATAAATTTAGTGAAAAAAATTTAAATCAAAATTACACAATTTTTCTTTTATAAAAACCCACCCAACAAACTTCACTATCAGTTACTCCCACTTCAAAATCTGACCCCCTCTTTCTGCTGGTTTTGCTGGACAGATCTCTCCCTTTCCACCATCAAGCCTTAATATTTTTTCTTCACCTTCAAACACTACCCATTTAGCCAAACCATATTAGTTTAAGTCTTAAACCTTCTTTCCTCTTTCATATTTCACCAACAAGCTACTTATTAGAGGTAAAGGGGGGGGGTGAGGTTTAAGCCTCTAATTTTTGTTTTCTTAATGGGTGTGTGTGTTGGGTTATCCCTTAAACCCATATTATTATATTAATCCTACTACTATCTATATATATAAGTAATTATTTACTTTCTTATTCATTTTAATTTCTTGCTTTACTTTAATGATATTTAATTTGATGTTATTTATTTTCTTGCTCCTGTTATTATTTTTATTTAATTATGTAGATGGTTTTTGAGTGGATTTTTCCCCCAAAACTCTTAGCTTTTTACTTTCCATTTTATTGCTTTCATGTAGATAGTTTTGGAGTTGATTTTTCCCCCAAAACTCTTAGCTTTTTACTTTCCATTTTATTGCTTTCATGTAAATAGTTTTAGAGTGGATTTTCCCCTAAAACCCTTAGCTTTTTTACATTCCATTGTCATTTATATTTATGCTATTTATCTTATTGTCCATTTTAATTTCTTGTCATTTATATTTTGCCATTTAAGTTATTGCTATTTCGTTTTTGTTCATTTAACTCTTATTATTTACTTTATTGTTCCATTGTTATTTATTTTTATGTTGCCTTTATTTTGTTGGTACTTCATTAGAATTTATTATCCTATTATTTTAAATTATCATTGAAATTATTTTTATACAAGTAATTAATTTAATTCAAGTTTATGGTCTTGCATCACTTGAAATAAAATTTGTAGAAGGAGGATTAAATTTCTACAAAAGTTGAAATTTTGATTTTTATGAAATATCCAAAATTTCAAAGTGGGAAAATGAAAAAGCTTTTGGTTGTTTTACATAAAAGGCTTGCGGCCCTTTTTACGTAGATTAAGATAAATAAATTCTTTTATTAGATTAAGTATTTTGACAATTACTTAATTTGGTTTAACTTAGTAAAAATGAATCTTAGAATTAGTAGAAAAATTTAAAGAAAAGTTTTCCCTTAACTTTTATGAAACTAATTTAAGAAACAAAGTTTTAAGCCAATTGAATTAAATGGGCTTCTAGCCCAACTAGTGAAAGTTTTTAGAAATAAAAAGTTTTCTTGTATAAATTAAATGGTCTTAACATCTAATCTTTTGTTAACTTATGTCTAAGAAATGGAAGTTTTGTTCACCAAAGCCCTTCTAATAAATGTTTTTGTCAATAAAATAAAATGCCTACACTTATAAATAAAACACACATTTTAATTAGCAATTCTTTCAAACTTTAATTTTTAAATTTTCTCCGTATTTGTGGATTAAGGACCATTCCTTTAAAATAGTCTAATTTAAAAATTTAGAAAAGGATAAGGACAAATCAAAGAAATTAAATTGAAAACTTATTTTAGAAGTATGTATGTGTGAAAATGAATTTTTGTATGCAACTTTAAGTGATGTCATTTTTCTTGCTATATTTCTTAGTTGAAAATTTTCTAAGTTATTATGAATGATGGATGAATATCTCTGTGAAGAGTGATTATGAAACTTTGTTGAATTAACCAGAGAGTATGCTTGGAAACTTAGAAACAAAGTCATAGGAAACCCCCAGTTGAGTTAGGACTATGCTGAGAAGCATGAGTTCCGGTGTTTAGGAAGTAACAGTTGGTACACTGCGGGATAAAAGGTAGGGACCATTGTTGGAGTCTTGAGGGTAAAGGTACCGAATTGTGAATGTCCCAATGGTCAGGTTAACACCCTGAGCCGGGATAAATCACGTAAACCGACTTGGTAACCCTAACGCCTGCTCAGCATCGCCATGATTGGTGTAGTGTATATCCCTGATGGGCGTGTGGCCCTTTCCTCGAGGATGATGATTACAACATGGATGTCTGTATCTTGTGAGAGATTATACGAACTCCCAATCGCTTCCCAGTGATTCTTGATGGTTAAAGTAAATCATCAGATATAGGTATGGATCTATACGTCTGATAAAGGTTGAGATTGAGTCGTAATAACATAGGTCAGACCTTAAGAATTCCCTAATTGGTTGTTTAATTTATTGTTTGTAGCTTATTAAGAAAACGAATGAGGCTTTTATAACAATCTCACTCCTTTCTTGTTTATTTCTTTTCATATACAATCGTGGTACGAGTAGATGGACTCTAAGGACTTGCAATGATAGCGCCTCTACGTATGACTTTTGTAGATTTTATAGGATGGGGTAGCCTAGTATAGACCTATACTACTTTGACATAGGTCATTTTGTTGTATAGCTTCGGGCGGGTATTTGGGATGAACTTTTGTTGTATTTGCTTATGTATTTCTTATATATGTACTTTGATTTTGTACATAAGACTTGACTCTATTTCATGATCATGGTTCTTTATATAATGTATCTTGGAATTACTAAACGTTTGCGAAAAATAAGTACGTATAAGTTTTAAATCAAGTCGACATTCTAACAAACGGATTAAGAAATAATAAAATATAATGAATGTATGTCTTATTATAGTGGGTGTCACAAGTACTGTGCAAGGAAGATCATGTGAGAGAATGTTAAATAAGTGAGGGACGACATTAATGACCTGTTAGAAGTGATGTAGGAGTGACGTATAATATTTAATTAAGGTGGCAATATCTCATTAAGGGGACAGGGACGGGGATAGAAGATTTTAATCCACAACACCACTACTTTTGGTGTGTTCCATATTTGCATATTCACAATTTCAAATATGTATAAACATATTGATATTTGCATAATTTTCATTTTTTTCTAAAAACTAGTTTCTGAAATTATGCATATGCATTATGGAAATTAAATTCCAAAACACATCTTAAGTTTTTCAAAATTCAATTTCCACAAACTAGTTTTCAAAAAACAAAAACACCCCACTTTGATATTCTAGAAACTAATATTTAGAAAAGAGCAAAAATTAGGAAAAGAAACTAAAAAGCAACAACAAACTGACTTTCCATGCACAATAAGCTTCGACAATGAAAGAGAGCCAAGGTGCGATGAGGAGGGTGAGGGAGGAAGAAAGATGGTGAGGGCAAGGGAGGAAGAAAGACAATGAAGATGAGGGGACATCGAGAGAGGTGTTTCCAGAAGAATATTTTTTTTATTATTCTTTTTTTTTTTCATAAGAAGATAGTGAAATGGTACATATTTGAAGAGTTTCCATTAAGAGTAAAAAGAGGGGGAAATTAAAAAAAACAAAGTGCTTAGAAAAAATGGGTGCACATAGTTGAGCCCAAAATAAATGTGGGCATCAAATATGGCCTGGTTTGTTATATGAAACCTGACAAAGGGGATTCTATTTGCATCCCCTTATTTCTCTTACAACCTTTTCTTTGTAATTTTCATACTTTAATAATATCCTTTATACATGTTTGATTTTATCATTCTAGAACTATTTGAAACTATACAAAAAATATCCTTCCATAACTCAATTTTTACATTTCGAGAACTTATTTTTGGAACAACATACATGTTATAAGGGAGGGGGGAGATAAAGTGTACGGACAAAAAAAGAAATTGTTACAATAATTATTATTCAAACTGTGCAAAAAAACTTATTTTTGAAACAACATAGCAGTAATTATTATAATAACAAAAAAGAAGAAGAAAAGAAAGATAACGTGTTAGGATGGATTTGGAATCAATTGTGTTGATAACGTGTTGGGATGGATAACATGTACTGTGATGAATTTTTTTCCTTTAGAACATTAATTTCCAACAATGTTAAAAGTGTTAATTTTAATACTTATGAAAATTAATTTTTGAAATATGTTAAAATTTTAAAATTTTTGAAAACTAATTTTTAGAATATGTTAAACTTTGAATACTTCCAAATTATTTTTTTCCAAAATGTGTTTAACACATTTCGAAAAGTAGATTCTAGAACATCTACAAATTATCCAATAATATATTATAGAAATTATTTTTTGATAAGAGTATTTTTGAGAAAAAGAAATACAAAAACGTAGAGAAATGATGCAAAAAAGAAGAAGAAGAAAGGAGTTGCAAATAGAATTTGGGGCTTGCTATTCTCACCCTTTTTTTTTCTCTTTTCACCCCTTGCTTTTTCAAGAAACATGAAAATATAATTTTGCCGCTTATTATATTTTGTTCATCCTCCAACCCTTTTTCCTACCACCCTCTCTCTCGCTCGCGTCTCATTTTTGCTTCTTCTCCATATCCAATGCAACACTCCACCCCACTCCATTTCAATACCACTGTTCGTCCATTTGCTTTCTTTGTCGGTCACATTGAAGCTCTGTAAGGTCAGTCGTCAACATTCGCTCTAATAATTGTCTCCGGCGACTTCCCTGTGAGCTTATGACTCTCCTTTTTTTTTTTTGCATTTTACATATTCAATGGAAACACGTTTCTATTTTGTAAAAAGTTACAAAACAAAAATGCATTTCCGTTTTGTAACTTCTTTGTTTCAATTTTGTAACATGAAAATTTACAAACTTTGTATGTTGGTTATTGAGTGAGCATAGGATTTCTAATATGGAACAAAGTTGGAATACATTTTTTTTTTATGAAGTTAATATGCCAAGTGTTTGGGGAAATGTAACTGAAGCAAACAATGATGCTTTTGAGCATTCTTTACGAGCAAGTGATAATGCTTTAGAAAATCCTATAAAAACAAATGAGAAGTATATGATAAAGAGGTTGGATATAAACCCACAAGACATGTTTCCCAATTATAGTGAATTTTTTATTACTATAGAGATATATTAAATAATTAACTGTTAAGAATTGAAATTTTGTTTGATATTTATTATGTTGTCGAACTGATTAAGGATTATTGGATATAAATTTTTGCAAAATGTTATGATTTTTTGAAGTGGGTTTGACGAATTGGGAAAAGGTGTGGATTTGTTATTGTTATAGAACGGTCAAAGACAAGACCAAGGAAGACATTTGTCTTATTGTCTTGTGAAAGGAGAGGAAAGTATAAACAATACAAAGACGTGTTAACCCGCAAGTCCACCAGAACCAAAAAATGTGATTGTCTCTTTAGATTGAAAGGGAAGTTTGTGAAAGGTATCAGATGAAGACTTTTTTGTTGTGTGTGGATTTCATAACCACGATATAGCTGACACATTATTGGGCCATGCATATGTGGGTCGGTTAAGTAGTGAAAAAAAATCTCTTCTAGATGAAATGACCAAAAACATGGTGAAGCCTAGTTAAATTTTGCTGACAATCAAAAGCCAAGACGAAACGAATTTCAGCACTATCAAAACTATATATAATGCATGTCAAAATATCATTGACATCTAAGGAGTTCAAGAACTGAAATGCAACATCTAATGAAGTTGATGGAACGTGATGAATATGTCTACTGGTACAGAAAAGTGGATACTAAAGATGTTGTCAGAGATATATTATGGTCATACCCAGATTCCATCAAGCTTTTAAATGCATTTCCCATTATGTTGATTATTGATTCCACCTACAAGATGAACAAATGTCGACTTTCATTATTAGAGATTGTTGGGATCACTTCTACTGAAATGACATTTTCTGTGGTGTTTGCTTATTTGGAGAATGAGCGAACAAATAACTTTACATGGGCATTAACTAAGGTTAAAGGATTGTTTGTAAAAGATGATGTTTTGCCTCAAGTTATTGTCACTGACAGGGACCTTGCGTTGATGAATGCATAGTAAGATGTTTTTCCAAGTTCAACCAACTTGTTGTGCCAATTTCATATTGCTAAAAATGTTAGAGCAAAATGCAAGATGTATGTGAGTCCTACAGAGGAATAGGATAAGGTGTTGGATGCTTGGAATGGGTTAATGTTATCTCTTAATGAGTATGTGTATAATTAACGCCTGACAAGCTTTGAGGAGACATGTTCATGCTTTCCTTTCTTCATTAATTAAGTCAAAAATATTTGATTGATACCTCATAAGGAGAAGTTTGTCACAACATGGATAGATTGGGTAATGCATCTGGGTACTATAACAACTAATAAGTATTTGTATTAACTTGTTTATTGGCTTAACATATGTCATATGTCATTTATGACAATGCGTTTTTGTTGACAAATGTATTTGTTTCCTAACAAGGTTGAGGGCGTACATGCAAGATTGAAGAGGTTACTCTGAGATAGAATAGGAGACTTATGTAGTTCTTGGGATGCAATGAATTATATGCTTATATTATAACATACTAAAATAAAGGCGTCATTTCAAAAGAGAATCATTGTAGTGGAACATAGGCTTAATAACATATTCTACTAGAAGCTATGAGGCTTTGTATCAACAGAAGCATAGAACTTGATGTTTCATGAGTATAGACGTGTTAACACTATTAGTGCTGATAGTTGTGCTTGTGGTTACACACTTAAAACTACTCATGAACTACCTTGTGCATGCGAACTTGCTAGATATAGTAATATGTTCAATGTCATTCCATTGCGGTCCATTCATGTGCATTGAAGGAGGTTATCACTTTCTACAGACGAAATGACTCACTCTTAGGGGGACATATCGGTTACACACGAGGTTGATGCATTGTTAAAGCGGTTTTCAAAACTTAACATGCCTGAAAAAATAACATTGGGGACTAAAGTCCTTGAACTAGCATTTTCGGATACCACTTCAATGTGTCGTCCTAAAGAGAAGGTAAAAACGAAAGGAGCACCAAAGTCTAAGAAATCCACTAAACGTTTTCCTTCGATGTGGGAACGAGTTGATGTAATGCACACGGTTGTTGATAGTTCATCATCTCCAAGCGTGCCTCATAAAGTTTCCTGTGACACTAAATGTAAGAAAGGTGTGCCATTTATAGATGAATTTCTAAATGAGTTACATGAATATATTGTTCGTATTGTTGACGTGAGATCAGACGAAAATTGCGATTACTGGGCAATTGCAGCTTTTCTAGGTAAGGGTGAGGAGTCTTGGCCCCTAATTCGTGATGATTTGATTTGGGAACTTCAATGATGGCACGTTGAATATGTCGAGCTCTTTGACACAAAACAACGAGTGATTAAACTTAAGACCTATTTGTATCTTGACCAACACACAATAGCAAGCCATGATAAGTGGATGTTCATTCCTGACATGGGTTATGTTATTGCTAATCGGTACAATGTCGTGTTGGTCCACTTATCTAGGCCGCAAAGCTGGACATTTTTTTCACTTAGGAGTCGACACTCACCGTTGGACATCACCAGCTTATTGTTATTAGATTTGTTCACGGTTGTCACTTTGTGCAAGTATACATTTTTCAATTATTTAGTTATTTAGTACTGTAAGTATGTAAATGTATTCACTAACTTTGTAAAATTGTGTCCTCTTCTAGGTTTATTTAAAGGATGAAGCTCCTTTACCTCCTATCGCACCACAATGACATAGATACTACAATGATGACGCTTGTTCATGACAAAATCTATACTTGCACTGCATACAACATTTTAATTCCTTATTTGTATCTAGAGAAGATGAATATGTAGTAGATATTACTATAGACTCATTGTAATCAAATGAATATGTAGTAGATCATTTACTTTGTTAGACTAACTTATTTTATGGTAATCAATGTAATGATATTGATTTATATTTCAATTGGTTAATACTGGTTTTGGTTTCATTTTATGTTTAAGTATTGCCTCTGATATGTAAATATGTAATCTGTCATCATACATAACAAAAATGTGTTTTTGTTATGTATTGAATTTCAATACACAATGAAAATGCATTTCCGTTGTGTTCGTGAGGTGCGCCCTACATCCACAACGAAAACGCATTTCTATTGTGAACAATACACAACGAAAATACATTTTCGTCGAATGATAGTTTTGGAAAAAAACAATTACCAAACACAATTTGGGATGAAAAAAGTGAAAAATGGGGTGGGAATAGCAAGCCCCATAGAATCCCCTTTGCTAAAGTGTAAACTTTTGGTTTAGGTTCAACGTCAACCCAGCCCAAAAGAGAATGGGTTCAAACAGACGCCATTATCAAAAGGGTACCTGTTGGACAAAAAAAAAGGGGGGGTTGGGTGGGTGGGTGTGCCTCATAAAACTTTCATGAATGACCATGCATTTCTAGAGTAATTACTTCAAAAAAGTATCCCAATTACACGCCAAAACAATGCGTTAACTTTCCACTCAGTATGATTATTATACTAGACAAACTAATATTTTATAGCAAAGTAAAGTGTGAAAAAAGGAAGGTGATAATAAGGTCAAGTTAATAAATCAAGTAAAAGTTGAAAGAAAAGATGTACATAACATGATGTAAATGCCATTACTTTATTTGCTTCAGAGTAATGTTATGTTATTATTCACAACCCAAGACACTCTAACATACAAAGAACAACTATGTCACCGCCAGCCATCCCATAAACTATTCAAACAAAATAATTTTTCGTCCGAAATATGTAAACTATACATAATTACATATACATCAATATCGTACAGGACGTATCTGAACATTGCAAAACAATATGACAGGCCCACAACAGTGTTGCGCATAAAATCAGATGAGAATTATGAGTGTGTGTGTGGTGTGTTCAGAAAGAGCCAAAACCCAAAAAAAGAAGAAGAAAAAAATCCATTTTATTTATACTCTTCACATTTTATACCATTCATTTATTTCCCCTGTAATTGACTTTCATTTGGCTTATTGTATAATCATAGCAAACTCAAATTTGCAAAAACAGAAATTTCCAGAAAAGTGCACAGCTTAATTAATTAATAAAAAGAAAAGGAGTCTATTCTGCCACATGTTTTTGTTTCTAAGAAAAGAAAAGAAGTCCATTTCACAGGGCTAAAGAAATTAATTATGCTGAGAGGGAGAGACAGGTGCACAGATAGAGAGTGTGATCTAGCCTCACCCAAATTCAGCCAATCACAAACTCTCATTATATTACTTTTGATTAGCTCATCACAGTCGCTCCCCACACATTCCTTATCCCCTCCTCCCAAACAACATTCTCCCACACCCTCCCCTTCCCTCATTTCAAAAAATCCACCAAATCACATCACACACACTATCCATCCTTCCTTCACTCTTCTTTAACCCTTTCCCCTCCTTTCATGTCCTAAACTCAACCAAACCAAAATGGCAACCAATTCTCTCCATTACTCCATCCAACACCATTCCCTCATCAAACGCCACCACCCCTCAGACACCCCTCCCTCCACATCACTCTTCCTCAAACCCCTCACCCCCACCATCCACCCCAACATCACTCTCTCCCACACTCCTTCTAATTCACACATCACATTCTCCCTCTCCCAAACCACCCCCTCCTCCACCACCTCCCAAGCCACCCCCTCCTTCGACCTCCTCCGCCACCACCTCTCCACCAAAAACTTCCAACAAGCCGATGAGGAGACGCGCCGTCTCCTCATCGTGCTCGCCGGCGAAGCGGCGCAGAAGCGCGGCTACGTCTTCTTCTCGGAGGTGCAGTTCATCCCAGAAGCCGACCTCAAAACCATTGACTCCCTCTGGAGGGAGCACAGTGACAGCAAGTTCGGGTACAGCGTGCAGAAGAGAATACTAGACAAGGCCAATGGCGACTTCACCAAGTTCTTCATCAAGGTGGGGTGGATGAAGAAGCTTGACACTGAAGTGGAGCAATACAACTACAGGTCTTTCCCCACTGAGTTCACTTGGGAGCTCAATGATGACACCCCAGAGGGGCACTTGCCTCTCACAAACGCACTCAGAGGGACACAGTTGCTCAACAACGTTCTCAACCACCCAGCTTTTGATGACGCAGTTAATAACAAAGAAGAACAAGAGGGAAAAGATGATGCTGATGAGAACAAGGATAATGGGGCACTCACAGCCACAGGGTTAAAGGATAACAGCTCATCATTCAGTCAGAGGATCTTCAAACCAGACTATAGCTTCTGAGTGCACACGGGATGTACTTTAGTTTGGAGGTTAAATTCTACGTATAAATAAATATATAGTAACTATTAATTTATTATCAACCAGTGCAAGTGGTTGGTTGCCTGACTGTTTTTCATCATATCAGTTTTTTTTTTTTTTAACCCATGTTGGAGCTTATTTAAATTTTCTTTGCATTTATAATTAGGCTTACTGCGTTTTACAAACTCTTGAACCCAAGGTTTATTTGTTGGTTGTCATAACTCGTGTGGGGTTAACTGTTCCACTCGAAATTTAATGGGACAATAATTAGGAACCGTTGTTAATTGCTACAGTTAACTTTTAATTTTCGGCAAGATTAATGCTAGCGAACAACTTTAAAATGTACACACATCACAGAGGCGTTCGTGTGGGAGAAAGAGGACGGTAAAAATTACGGATGAAAAATAATGTGCAAGTGTGTATAATATTACTGTTAGAAAGTTTAGAAAAGGGAAGAGAAGTCCAGACCAAAAGAGCGGGAAGAGAAAGTTAGAAGAATTATTCACCCTCATATTTTTTTGTTCATCCCCAAATTGAAGTGAGAAAGGAGAATAACTTTATTCTTATTTAAAAATTTAGCATTTATTATTTGCTCCATAGTTCAGTCACTTAAAAAATAATAATAAGAGTTTATATTAAAATTTAACATAAATAATACATGCATTGTCCATATCTAATCACAAACTGTCATGTACGATAAGTTTGTTAACATTTATAATAATTAATAACTACCTTAAAAGTCATATCAAGAATAATTTCTGATTAGTTATACGATGTAAAAACTTTAAAATTTATACTTACAACATTTTGCCTTCTCATTTCCTCCCTCAATAATCCATTCAAAGTGAGGAAAGTAGCCTCTATTTTATCTCGTCACATTCTCTCCAAAACTTCCAAATACAGCCTAAAGTAGAGTTCTTTCAAAATTTTGAAAGGAATGATAATGAGCTAAATTTTACAACATAAGGCCAAATGGATGGATACATACAATTTCCAAAGGTTGGTGATTTACACGAGTTGCCTCCTTGGTCAGTGACATCAAATCAAGAGTTGCCTCCTTCGAAACCAACCTTTATAGTGGTACGAAATCTAGTACATTAGATGTAACAAAAAAAAAGTTTGTATCGCAACGCGAAAATTAGATACTTTTCCACCTCAAGAAAATTAGCCACCCAACTCAGCATTAAAAAAGAGAACGTGCCAAACTTGACTTTAGTTCCGAAGAAATCTTCATCTTTTCCATAGCAAACTGATAAAGAAAGCTATTTTAATTTTTCACATAATGTAGACAAAATTCAACAGTGTCAAAAGAGAAAGAGACCAAGACTCACCTAGCTAACGCTACGCACAGGGGCACAGTCTCCTTGTGTGCTGATGTGAACCATTACAAGAAAGTATAGACAGTGTTTCAGTGTACAAACATGACCCTGGATTCTGAAAAAAAACAAAGCAAATATTAATTATAAATGTCCTGAAACTTTTTTCCCTGATATAAGTTACATCAGTTTTGCAGAAGTTCAAACTAACTGAAAATTTTCTGCCATACAGATTCCAGTCTTTTAATTGACATGCTCATATTTCCATATAACACGATTTCTACAAAATTAAAAGTTCCAGATCCTCTAATTTCCATGGATGAACAATTCAAAGAAAGATTGTCTGGTACATTGTATGATTACTGCATAATAAGCATGAATTTAATATAATATAGACTATGAAAATGTGGGAGACCATCTAAAATTCGAAGAATTTCATTACTGCTGAAGTGGCATTTGAAGAGAAAATG
This sequence comes from Spatholobus suberectus, assembly GCA_004329165.1. Taxonomy (NCBI): domain Eukaryota; kingdom Viridiplantae; phylum Streptophyta; class Magnoliopsida; order Fabales; family Fabaceae; genus Spatholobus; species Spatholobus suberectus. Next base: position 81,567,114 of record CM014731.1, on the reverse strand, counting down.
AGAAGGCTACAACCCACTAGAACCATTCTCATAGCTAATTGATGACCAACAGGACACCTCCAACATGGAGTTCTCGAATTAAAACCACCAATTCATAATGGTTTCTGTCAGGGTCCACACATGAAAAGAAATGATTTTAAAGAGCTATATGGGGTGGAGACCACGAGCAAATTCAAATGAAATTCACATTTCAAAGGACCCATCAAATACCCTGTATTAGTAAAGGATTCTATGACACCATGTCATCTAATCCAATTTATATAGGAAAAAAATAACTATTAGTTAACCACTATTCATTAGTTTCTGGAATCTAACGTGTTTGTATTTTTCTTAAATCATAACTATTACCAGATGCATTGGGGCATCATAAACAACTTCAGCAGGTTGATCTGCTCCAACACTTGCCAAGCAAGATCCCTTGCAGCTCATATATTTCTCAATACTGCCAACATAGTCAAGACCAATTGATAAGATCAGTGCATCAAAAGAAAAGAAATAATTATCAGCATGCATGCATGATATTCCTTCCCCACTCAACATTGTTTTTTGTGCCAAGACATTATCCATGGTAAGTAAGTTTGCAACAAGCAATTATAAAGGTAGAACAAAAAAGAGGAAGCCCAGAAAACTGTAAATATGTGATGAAAATCATGCAAGTTAATAAAATTATACATCTTGTGCACAGTGGGGATAAATTACACAAAGTAAAGAGTACCATTGAAATACATGCATTGGCAACAGAATTTAGAACACAATTTCAATGCATCACTTACATGTCACAATGATTAAGTACCACAAGTTTATTTGGGACACATGATTGTCCTCTTAATTTGCAAACTGAATTACACGTTTCACCTTGCCTGTCAAACAAGGGATAAGAGGTTCAACTGCTATGCTACAGCAAGAAACTGCAAATGTCAGGCTCAATGAAAGAAGCAATCTCAGTAATAATTCACCTCCCAACAACAACATTGATGCCATTCAGTCTTGCTTCTGTGAGAGTACTATTTTTCCCTGCTTCAATGCATGAAAAGGAACAGATTTTGTCTAAATAGAGATAAATAGAACAAAATCATAAAGTATTGGTAACATAAGACCTAAACTACAACCTTTCCAAAACAAAAACACAACTGCAACATATTTGTCTAAACATCTTTTAGAATACAAGGTACAATGTCATTCGAATGGATTGTAGCCTGCTCTCGCCTATCAAAGACTAGTTAACTAATATTATTTCACTGTCAATTACCCTTGTCTGGGCAAACCGCAAAATCCTATGCTGCTATAATAGTATAATTATTACTAGGCTATCTGCATCACTAACTGATGAGGTTTTAGAATCTGCATCTTGGTGGGTCAAAATATGATTAGGAACTTAACATAATTAGTAGGCATTAACTAATATAACAGTTTCCTCTGCAGACTTACAAGAAGAATTTGATGGCAGAGAAAAGCAGTGGTGGAAGTCACTAATATAAGCATTTTCATGGACCTGAAACATTACACACCGAGATAGATGCATTAGCAACTCATTGCAAACATGTTTTTCAAGCTCTTGAGTTAACTCTTGGACTCTAATGAATTTATGATCCTAAGCTACAAAAACAAACTAACTCACATGCAAACTTTTCTTGTCAAACTTGTATGAGTTTATGTACACTGACAAAACAGTGAACTCTCAATTCAACTGATAAGTTTACAAGTTGAGCTTATACATAGTTTTGGCCTTGAAATACACAGTTTTAGTCGATCTTATTGGATACTTGAGTTTCCTTTGTTTGCAATATTTTGTTCTATTTGGCCAAACTACAAAACAATGTATCTGTGGAGCCTAGTATTACACTATTGAGTCATGTTTTTAGTTTATTTCTTTTATTTACTTTGTTTTAAAGTAGGAATTTTCAATATTAATTACGCATATACTATTTAATTATGTTTGGTTATTGAGTCTATTTTTTGTTGATAAAAAAAGATTTTTAAATAATACTTTTGAATATGTGAACACTTACAACTTTGCAATTCAAGTTTACAGGGAATCTATGAGTTTACCTAAACTCCCACACTTGACAACGTTGACTGTAATTTGTAAATATTAAACAGCTAGGAAATATAAAGATATTAGACACCAAGATATCTACGTCCCTCTTTATTAGACCCATGTCACAAGGTAAGCAAAAGAGCCTGTCCATGGTGGTATTTTGTTCTTCATACACCTAAAATTTAAAAAGTATGTGAGCTCCTATGCTCTTGAACGTCTGAAATAGTAACTACTATTGGATTCCATTTTAGCGTATCCAAAGAAAGATGTTATACAAGGTAAACCCATTCATAATAGACTAAAAGGGAACGGCACCATATACCATTGTAATTGTGAGAGAAAACAAAGAACAAAAAATATGCTCCAAATAAATTGTTACGCTGATTGTGAGATAAAAGTATATGGGAACGCAGTCAACTCCATCATAAATGCCTAGAAATAGACTAATATGAAAAGCTTCTAAATCAAGTCTGACAAAATCATTTGCCATGAAAAGGGGTTCCTTTTTAATAGAATAAGCAACCTTGTAAATGAGGGGGAATGTATGTTATTAAAGGTAAAACCATATAAGTAGTTTTCTAAAAGAAATTTAAAACTTCAAGAACAACAAGATAGCAGGAATGCAGGAGTATACTCACCACACTCTCAGAACTATGACGGCATCTCCCAGCACAGTAGTCAAAAACACTTGCATAAGTCCCTGCCAAAAATCAAACGTGTGTTTGAACAAATAAATTAAATTCAGGCTTTATCAACATTCATAGGAGATTTTGGGTCACTTAAGAACCAGTTATCAGACAGAAAACCTAGCCAAAATCAGTAGAGGAAAGAAAAAAATGAAAATCACATTGTTTATGCTTATTAAATCCTTCCTTTTTACATGCAACAATACTCATCAGAAAGATATCAGTCATTAAGGCAAATATGTATGAAATCAGTCAGATGTCTATGATAGTCAATCCAAGGCTCTAAACACTACTCTACATTACATCCAAACAAAATGCCAAAGTAATAGAAATATTACTTGCAGTAGCAAGCTTGGCAACCTTCATCTTCAGCACTTGTTCCTTACTTGTCTGTTCAATTAAGTAAAACCAATGCACACTGAGGCCTTTACTTTGTTCAATTGGATGATGCCCAAAAAAGGGGGAAGAAAGGGAAACATCATATAAGAGATTACCAAAGCAGGATTGAGGCAGCAGGAAACACAATATTCATAAGAGTTGCAACATTGTGAAAGAAGATTGCATCCACTGCAAATAGAAACAGAAGCCACAATGTAAGATGGCAATGGCATAGTTGTTGTTTGTTTGTTTGTTTGTTCCCTTCAAAGGCAAGCAAGCAGTTAGGAAACAGAAAAACTCACTGACAAGAGAATTTCTCCCCCGTTTGAGTGCAGCAGCGAGAACGTGAATTAACAGACACAGCATTACACACATAACCTATCAATCAATGCAAATTAATACCAATACCAATCAATAATAGAACAGCTATAGCAAACTTATGGAATATAATAATAATATCATAAGTAAATTAATAAAACAAAAAAAGTTATGTTTGGGAGTGACCAACCGTTGTCATCTGAAAGGAGGTATCTGCCTTGAACGGTGGTTTTGCAGGGATGAATGATTTGAAAGCCAATATCCTTCCTGATAGCAGTGACTGTGGATGTAAAGTGAAAGATAAAGAGAATAAGCAACAAAATCCTTAACCCTGTGATGTTCCTCCTCCTTGATGCTGATGCACACACTTCCATCATGGAATCATGTGATATGCTTCAATTTCAATTCATTTCCCACCTTCGAGTCTTCGACCTCGACCTCGACCTCGCTCAATCGCAGGTTCTGTACGATGTGTTGGTTGATCGCTGTCTCTAGCGGACCCCTGCATGCCCAGCCCAACACTTTCTGAGGACCGTTTTGGATGGGCTCTTCTCCCACCCCATTTTTTAGCTATTTTCACCCCAACTTGTTTGTATTTTATTTATTCCAAAAATATCCCCGATGGAAATGTGTTTCCATTACAATTATGTACAAAGAAAATGTATTTCCGATATAATAGAAGGAGGTGAGTCCATCTATATATAATAGAAATGCGTTTCTGTTATATACTTAGGGTTGATACATAACAAAAATGTGTTTTCATTATGTATCTTTTCAAAATATATTACAAAAACGTATTTTCGTTATGAATCAATCCCAAATACATAATGGAGACGACACGTTTTCATTATGTATTTGCAAATTAATTGTTTATATTTATGAAATTTTATTTTTTTTTAGGGACAGTTTTTAATAGTTCACTGACGTGTAACAAGACACACGTTTGAATCAGTGCGATCTAGACAATTGATTTATTGTGTGCAATCTCGATCCTTTCTTTTTTTGACACATACGACATCGCTTTAAATAATTTTCTAATGCGTGAACAGGACACGCACTTGAATAAGTGTAATTTGGACATTTGATTTAGTCGATGCAATCTTCACCGTTTCTTTTTTAGACTTATAGGACATCGCTTTGAATATTTTCTGACGCATGAACAGGACACACACTTGAATCATGCAATTTGGACCCTTGATTTAGTTAATGCAATCTCGACCGTTTCTTTTTCTAATGCACAGGACAAAACCTTTAATGATTCTCTTACACATGAACAGTATCTGCATTAATGTAAAATATGTGTGCTTTAAAGCACTTACCATTGTCTTTCTTGATGACCATCCTCATTTCATATTGTTTCTTCTCATTTGAAGATGGATGGATTCCTTGTTGTGGTGTATTACGATGGTTACATGACAACAACATTTGAAGGAGTCTTGTTTCAATATCCTCATGGTCTTGCTTTTCTCAAGGTTACTGAGGACACAACGGTTGCTGCTTTGAAGAAAAAATTTCACAATGTGATAGGAAGTAGCAAAAAAATACTCAATATTCATTACCGTTAACCTATATCTTTAGGGAATGGCGACATTCATTATGGGTCTATGGAAATTAAACACGACAAGGATGTGACAGGAATGTTGTCATCTTTGCCCAATTTTTTTGACATGCACCAATTGAGTTATACATTACGTTAGGGAAATCTCTCGAAGAGATCCTGGCCTGTTTACGTCAACCATGAACCTCCGAAGAGATCATCGCGTGCTTGCGTGAACCTAAGGCGTCAACTAGCTCCAACGACGAAGCAACTATTAGTTTAAATGAACCATGACGATGCACTTTGTTTACTGTTATTTGCATTTGTATAGAATTTATATGGAAGTGCTTTTAATTTGTCAAATAATATTGTTTACATTTTGTTTGTTTGTTTTTATTTGTATCACGTACTATAATTGTAACAACGTAATAGTGATACCAACAACGCAATAAGGGTAACATATATAAAATCTAAAATATCTATAAATTCCAAAAATATATACAATATGTTTCGTACATAGTGTATAAAATACTAAAAAAAATATCTAACAATAATAAAAAAAAAAAAGTCAAGCATCAGAGGTGGTCGTCTTCCTCCGCCTCCTCCTCTGATAGGTGCATCCGGAGGCCATGTCTGACTAAGTAATAGCCAATGCCTCCCGAATCATCCTATCACTGTTCATTCCCTTAGGCACCACCCTTAGTTGTAGCATGCCCTCCATAAGGCCATCAACTTTTTCCCACTATGCCTACAAAAAAAAAAAAGAAATGAAAACTTTATTAAAAAATGTGTCATTGGCATCGTAAAAACACATTGTAAAGAAATGGATACTTACCTATCATGAATGGGTGTCGCTGGACGAAGACTCCGTCACAGAATGATTATGCCCAGGCTATTGCAGCATAGGAAGCCGTGGAAGGCCTCGTAAAGGATCTCCTACCAATTGAGGTATAAAATATGGATGAGAAACCTAGTGGAACAACTCAAAGTAGCCATCCGTGCAGATCCACAGAGTCTTATGCGGCATAATCGCTCCTCTGTCCACCACATGAGCCTATCAACCCTCCCAGTCATCAAACTGACTAGTAAATGACGGGAACTTCACAGTAGGTGGGCGAAGGATCCCCTAGACATAGTCAAACTGCCTTAGGACCTTCTCTAGTAGATGTGCAAGCATATGGGTACCTTAACAGATGAAGCCTAAGTAGAGCAAGACCACCTGCAATGGGCAGACGACCCTATGTGCATCATATGACACCCATACAGCATCGTCCATTTGCTATTGGTCTAGCACCTGCCTGGTCCCTAGTGTAAGATCCGTGCCCCTCGTTGCCTTCCACTGACAGAGGTGAAGATGCTACTCTGAGTAAGGGATGGTCAGTGTTCTCTCCACAGCGGTGAGGAAGTGCTCGTAGATCCATGCCTATAATCGACAATAAATAAATTAAATTACATAAGCAAAATAAACCCTAAAATACAAAATCATACCATCAAGAGGCTCATGTATCCTCCAAACTGCATTGTAAATCAAAGGCTGGCAATGCTATGTTGGTTGTAGAGGTACGCCAACGCAACTGAACCTTAAGAATATCTTGTGCTTTGCCTAAAGCTAGTAGAAGAAGTTCAGATAGCAGACTTGGACATGCATATAGCTCTTGTCAGTGAATATCATGCAGTCAACAAGATATAGGAGATATGATCTCGCAACGAACATCATCTCCTTAACTGCAACGCGTGCACTGTATGTGTCCCTTGGCTAGGATAACTCTATGTGAGCTTCTTTCACTGTTACAGCGTGTACGTCAACATGCGTAACGCCTAACTCGTTCATTAATAACCCCAATGGCTTCGTCACGACTGTAATAGCCGTGCTCACACACCTTGCTTATAATAGGTAAGTATAGGAGACACAACACATCATCTAGGATAGGGATGTTCACATCCAAACCGATCCAAAAAAAAAATCGAAAACCGAAGCAAACCAAAATTTTTTGGATTTCATTGGATGGTTTTGGTAGCCAACTGATCGATTCGATTTGGTTTTTGGATGGTGGCTCTAAAACCGAACAGAACTGAAATAATAATATTAAATATGTGTGTTAAGCAAGTGTTGAATTATTATCATATATATGTCATGCTTAGAGGGAAGTAGCATTTCTTTTTCCTAAAATTTGCAGTACCAAAACTATGTACGCTTCTAAATCTGCATATATAGGTAGATGTAAACATATATATTTGAACACGTACTAGCATCTATATAAAATTTGCAATGCCGAAATCACATACACTTACTAGCTAATTGTTTAATTGAACACTTGATGTATTTGGTAATTGATGCACTTGATGAATTAATGTATTTACTAGTTTCCTTATTTTTCTCTTTACATATCTTATTTTTCTCATGTATGAATTTAGAAAATAGGAAATGAAAGAATCAGTAAAAATAATCGGTAAAAACCGAATCAACCGATCCAATCCAAACCGCATTTTTTGGATTGGATCAGATCGGATTTCTTTGTGTAAGCTATCCAAACTGAACCGAACCGCATGGTCTTTTTATGTTTGGATCAGATGACTTTTTGGCTCAAAACTGATCCAAACCGATCCACGAACACCCTTAATCTAGGGTGATGGTCATCTCCCCTACAAGCAAGTGGAAGGAATTGGTGTCTTTATGCCATTGCTCAACAAAGGCACATATGATACCCTTGTTGGTAGCAACATATCATGCCTTTACAAGTGGGGCAAGACCCGAACTTCGCATGAGTTCCACCACCTACGGGTGCATGGGCATCGACAATACCTTACCCCCGTGACTAATAAGCCTGATCTCAGGGCGGGGCTGTTCGGGCCAAATATGTCCTACAACATGGTCCTTATAGGACCTAAGCAGTAACAAGTCTACAGGACCTCCTCCAAATAGAAGTCCAACAATGCGATGAGCCAAATCAGCCTGAGGCTCCTCTGCCTCTGCCTCTTGTACCTCAAGCTCTGGATTGGGTACATCACCATGTATCTCCTCCTTATGTTGCTGCTACTATCAACATTTCTCCCTAGCTTCTGCAGCCTGTCTAGCTTGCCATGTAGATGCAATCGGCAGTGGGCGTCTAGATGTGTCTGGTGCATCATCTGGCAAAGCGTCTCGTCCAGAACGAGGGGCACCAAACCTCATGTGTGGCATAATGAACCTAAAATAGTAATATCGATTTAATAGTTAGTAAATAATTACTAAATAATTAAAAGACAAAAAAATATTATTAAAAGATAAAAAGTATTCTAACACTAAAAATAAACACACTATTAAAAGTATTCTAAAAAAGTATTAGTTAAAAGAAAAAAAATAATTAAAGGACAAAAAAATATTATTAAAAGAAAAAAAATTCTAAGAGTAAAATAAATACACTATTAAAAGTATTCTAAAAAAATATTAGTTAAAAGACAAAAAATAAATAAAGGACAAAAAAAATTATAAGTAAAAATAAATACATTATTAAAAGACAATGAATAAATTTGAAATTACATAAATAATTTACAAGACAAAAATTATTTAAAATAAATAATTTAAATCAAGTAATAATTAAAAGAATCAAAAGATAAAAAATGCATAACGGTTTATGCATCTTAAAAAATACACAATGGAATCGCGATTTCATTGAATCAAAAAGCCAAAAAAAAAATACCAACTCACTAAAGTACAATGACATTGCGAATATTATCGAGATGAGCTTATTCCAGTGACAATGGCGACAATGGAGGGGTGTGGTGGCAAGAATGCGATGAGAATGTAATGGGGGAGTGGGGGCTAACTCGCAAAGGAGAAGGGGAGAGGGAAGGAGGCGCCGGGGGTGAGAACAAAGAGATGGAGGTGAAGAGGGAAAGGGGTGAAGGGTTTTAAAGTAGTGGGGGTAAAAATGTCTTTTTAAGCTTTTTGTAAAAGTTGAGGGTGAGAGTAGGAAAAAAAAAGGGTGAGAATATTAAGCCCCTTTTGGATCAGTCAAAATAGGCCCAACTGATTTGCTATAACCCATAAAATTTTGAAACTCAGCAATAAAGAAATTACAATGACAACCCCTTTGGTTTCTTCAAAATTTACCTAATTCCCTTGCCTTTTTAATTTTATAATAACCCCTTTATAGGGTATACAATGTAATATGTTTCTTGAGCAAGAAGGAGTGTCAATGTAATGTATTTTAAATAATGAAGGAGAGTTACTGTAGGAGAAAAAAAATAGAGGTATTATCTGAATTTCGAAAAAACCACAAGAATATTGGTGTAATTTACTCTAAATAACAAGACTAGCCCAAGGGTAAAGTTATTAAAGCTCAAGCTTTAAGCCCATAAATAAAAATTTATTTGTTAATACTTTTTATAAAGCAAAAAGACCACATTTGTTGACAAAAAAGGCCACATGTGTTGGCAGAAAGACCTAATATATAACTCTCTCATTTAAAGTAAAAAGATATCTTTTAAATTTTTCTTTAGGCCTCATTCAACTTTGGGGCCCCCTGCTTAATAATAATATAATAAGAAAATATACTTAGGCTTGTCTCTTTTTTTCTTGTGACTAAATAAGGCTCAACAACACAGAAAGACTAGCGATGAAACCAAGCTCTAAAGCATTGGTCAATAGTGGAATATTTGCAAAGGGAAGAGAGAATGCAAATAAACTAGGGTCATGCTTGAAGGTTAGCTTGTGCTTAGCAAACAAGTCAGCAACATTATTGATTTCTCTAAAGACATGAGTCCAAGTAACTATTTGTGCTTGCTGAGCCAATGCGGTTAGAGTATTCACAAGTGTTACTGTTAGTAGATAATTATATTCTAATGCAATTTTTGTAAAGCCCCTAGCTAATACAATCCTTAAACCATGAAGTATGGCCCACAATTTCGCTTGAGCGATGGAGCGCTCCCCTAAAAAACTAAAGAAGTCCACTATATAGGCTCTAAAATAATTTGAAAAACACCATAAATGGCTTTTGGTCCAATCGAAGAGAAGGGCCCATCGCAATTTACCTTAACCCATCCTTTCAAGGGATGTTCCCAAACAATATTGGTGTAATACTTCTCTGTTCAGAGAGACACCATATTTCCCACATCTTTTTGGGTTCTTTTAATGTTTATAACCAGATGATCCTTCTTATACTTGATATTAGAATTTAGCTGCCACTATTCAAGAAAACAAAATTGTTTCTCCTAATTCAGATCAAATCTATTAGGACGTTAAACCCAATATGCCAATTCCTTTGGTTTATAGAGACCCCATCAATATTTTTTGCACTCACTCCTACAAATCGAAAGAGAAGAATGTGTATGATGTATGTTTTTCTTCCAAAGTTCCATTATTGGAGGATAGTCACTAAAAGCATGAAGCAAAGTTTCAAACTAGTTATTACAAATAGGACAGGGATTGTTACTTGTGATAGCTTTTCTGTTTCTTTGGTAGTTGGTTAGTAAGGCATTATTTGTTGTTTTCCAAAGCAGAAGGCAAATGTGTTATGGTGCAGGTCAGTGCCAAATAAGGTTAAAGACATATTTCTTGTGTCATTAATTAGTGGCCTTTGAAGAGCTTGATATACTGACTTGAGGGGAAAAAAAGGTGTTAGAAACTTTCCAAAAGAGTTAATCAAGACCACATAAGTGTGTAGGTGACACCATTGCGTAGACTCTTCTACATACAAAGTTTGGAAGCATAAAAGCCAATAAAAGAGTAATTCCACCCTTCATTCCCTATAACAATGTGACAAACCTTCTAAGGGCCTGTTTGAGATGGTTGTGAGTTTTTTGTTTTTGGTTTTCAAATCCAATTTTTAAAACAAAGCATGTTTGGTTAAAATGGAGTTGCAATGGTTTTTAACTCAATTTTAAAACACTTTTATATTCATTTTCAAAACCAAGAAAAAAGGTTTTGTAAATATAGTTTTTAGTTTCTAAAAAAGTACACATCATTACATTTGATAATGGCTTTTCCTACCACCACCACTAACATTGTCGCCACCGCTGCTGCTACCACCACGACCATCAATGTCGCCACCACTGTCACTGTCATCGTTACCACCACCACTACCGCCACCACACAAACATACCCTTAAACTAATTTTAACAAAATAAAAAAAATTTCAAATTGAGTTTACTTTGAAACCAAAAATTTGAGGAAAAAAAACTAAAACTAATTTTTAAAAACTAAAAACTAGTTACAGTTTTTGAAATTTTCGAAACTCACAACTAAAAATTACCCCAAACGGAGCCTAAGCAAGTCGATCATCCTAGATAAAAGTCAAAATTATGTCTTTTAAAAGACTTGTGTTTGAGACCCACTCATCATACCAAAACTGAATTTGTGACCCATTTACTATCCTTCACCCAATTGAATTAAGCAACACGACCCATACCTTTGAAATTCACCTCCAACAATTAGAAATATTACTCTTGCATGTAATGGGAAAGGATTGAATTATCCTTTTACTTGCATTTACCTCTTAATGATATGATCCTTTGAGGGGGGGGGGGGGGGGGGAATAGACAAGATGATATAACAACTTATCTATATTATGTTTAAGATCTAAAAAAAAAACAACAACTAAACAATACTTGAAACCAATTTATTCTCATGTTCTTGAGTTTGGGTCATAAGCTCAAAGATTAATTATGCAAATGCCAATGTTTACTTCTTACCGTAAAAGATCATTTTGCACACACACACACACACATATTTGAACGACCTTGGATTGGAGATTACAAAGGAAATGAGAGAAAGAGGGGGACATTTGGATAAGGTTTCCTCTAAAGGAGTAATATTTTTTGGACACTCTAAATGGGGTGGGCATGGATTGGATTTTTAAAAATCCAATCCATGTATCCAATTAAATGGATTGGATTTAAAATTCATATCCATATATTTTTTTAAAATTTGGTTACGATGTTTGAAACAGGTTTTAAAACCGGTTTATGATTCAAAAATAGATTTAAAATTGGTTTTAAACGATAGATCGTTTTGAAATCAGTTTATGGTTTAAAATCAATTTTGAAACCAGTTTTAAACCATAAACCAGTTTTGAAAACAATTTCAAAATTGGTTTGGTTTTAAAGCCAAATTTAAACCATAAACTAGTTTTAAAATCAGTTTTAAAATTAGTTTTAAACCATAACCATAACCTAGTTTTTTACACAATTGCTTAAATTTTTTAAACTTAAATTACAATTTGGTTTGGCTACGGTTTGACAATTTTTAAAAAATTTTATTTTATTTATACAATGTAAAATCTAATAATTAAATGTACAAAATTGTTATGCTATATTATTTTTAAAAAAATCCTTTTTTCTTTAACGCCCTGTTTGTTATGGAGGAAAGGAGAGAGGAATAAATTTTTAAAATTTTGAAAATATACATGATTTGGTTCAAAGGAAATAGGTGAGAAATTTTTAAAAATTTTGTAGGTCTCACTACTTATTTTTACTCTATTTCTCACCTATTTTTATTCATCAATCTTTCTCTCTTATTTCTCATCTATTTCTCTCCTACCAAACAACCTAAAATTTCACATTATTTCCTATCTATTTCTTTCCTATCTATTTTTTTCCTCTTTATCAAACAAAGGCTAAATTCTCTTTAAAATAGATTAGTTGAAAAACAATACTTTTATACTACTATTTAATATTATTCTTTAATAATATTGACACTTTTTTTATAACAGAAAAGTAACTTGATATTTAGCATTATTCCTTAACAATATTGGTACACCTTTTCTGTAACACATAAAAACAAATTGTGCACCTCAATTATAAAAAAAAGATAAAGTTATAAATTAGTTTAATACTTATTAATGTAATTTTTTTACAATAATAATAAATCTGAAAACACTTTAAATATGACTTTTAAAATAATTATTATAAAAGTTAATAATCTCGCTATACATGACAATATATGATTAAACTACGTTATAAAATTCTTTACATTGTCAATGTACTCTAATTAAATTTTTTTGAAAAAAGTACTTATCTTTTTTCTTTTAAAATTATGAATATATTTTTAAGATATATTTTATTTTTTTTACAACTTTCTTTAATACCTATAATCAATTTTGAATACTATATTATTAATTTTCAAAATTTTAAGAATAGAAAGACTTGTTTCGTTAAGAAATAAGAATAGAAAGACGTGTTCATGTTGCTTTGTTGTATAGGCATAACTAATAACAGTTTTTGCAGTAGGTGAAGATGTTATTAATTACTATTAGCACATAAGTAAATAAATATTAATAAAAATATAAAAATTGGAAAATCCCTAATCTCTCACCCACTCATTGTTTCATTGGCAATATACAAATTACAAATAGTTTTGTAGAGAGAGGGGGGAAACATATAAAAATATCTGGTTTGTGTGGCAAGAAAGAATTATGTTTTGAGATAAAGCGAGAAAGTCTTAAAATTATTCTTTTAAGATAAACAGAGGGGGAATTATGTTTTGAGATAGTATAGCAGTTTTTAGTTTATGCAAAAATGGATATGGATATGATAATTGATTGCAAAAACAGATATGGATATATAACTAGTCCATTATAATTGGTTTTGGACAATAACCAATCCATTAAAATGGATTTATAATGGAGCGGAGCAATGTGGATATAGATTGGTTTCAGTAAACCGGGTATTTTACATAATCCTGTCTCTAATGGTGCAAATACTCTATTGATATCTTCTATTTTTCTCTATTTATCTTCTTGTTGCATCATACAACCTATCATTTTTCTCTTTTATTGCTCTCTCTTTGGTTGTAACAAGACATTCTCCTTGTTTAAGAGACTTTTTTAAAAAATGAAATGGTTTGGAGAATTTTAACAAATCTTCCAAAGTCATCTTCTTGGTGCTTTTTGAGTTTTCTAAATTAAAATATTTGGAAGCAAAATCAATTAATTTATTTATTTACTGTCATTACCAAGTTAGGGTCGTCTTGTTTTTGGGGATTGTATTTAAGTTGGTTATCTTGGAATCAAGAACTATAAAATAAATAAAATATAAAATGAGGTAGAAGAAAAGGAGAAAATATAGTAAAGCTTTAAACAATTATATTAATGGCACAAAACATAATGACAAGAGAATTAAAATAACAAAACAAGTAGAAAAGATGAAATAGATGGAAAAAGGAAATAGGACACCATACTCTTAGAGAGTGATAAGTCAAACGATGATTTTCCACAAAGGTATGAAAACCTTTGATTAGAAATAAAGGGTATTAGTCCAAGAACCAAAACAAGAGGAGATAATGCTCAACTCACATTGTAACAAGAGTAATACTTCGATATTATTTAACTTGTCAAATGAGAGAGATTACATTTCTATTTATAAAGTTTATTCCAAGGAGACTAATCCTAGTCTTCCTCCCAAGTAGTGCCTACTAGCTTAAGGAGGCTAACCCTAACACAAGATCTAGACCCATTAAGAAGTAATTAGTGCCTGTTCTAGTAGCAAGGGAGTTATCCCGAGTTCCTACTTCTATGTTGTGCATAGCTTAGCCCAAAACAAATGCCTAAATACAAAATTAAGTGAAATAAAAAAAAGGTCTAATTACATAAGTAAAATAAAATCGCTAAAGTAAATCATGCCCTACATTGGGTTATTCATCTTTCACTTTAGGCTTGAGTCTGTATGTGTTGATCACTTCTAGATGCTCTTTAGGTCTCTTTACTCTTTCACTCATAGGTTCTTATAGTCTAATCCTAAGATCCTCCCCTTTAGCTCTTCCTTTCTTAAGTCCTTTTAGCCTAATTGAGAGGTTTTTCTTCTTAGTTCTTTCTTCTCCTCTTGAGGATCTTCCTTGACCTTCATCACTATTGTATCACCAACATCAAAATAATTCCATACCTTAATTATGATCTCCTATTGCTTGACAAAAATGCAACAAACAAATTTAACTGAAAAAAAAAACACTCTTCCCAATAAACTCTAGTGGTTGAACAATGTTGTCATGAGTGTTTTGTGGGGTTGTACTTGTCCCTTGCCTGAATTTAAATTGCTAGACTAGTTTTTTGACCTAAACTTATTCTTAAACCTGATAAAACTTAATGTTGTATGAGTCTCATTAAGACTATGTCTAAGTAAGATGGGACCATCTTATCTTGAAACATCTATTTTTACAAATAAAAATAATGGCATAAACAAGTGTTATTAATTGTTTCACTTGAAATTTGAAATATAGATGGATAATTAACTTTATTTCAACTTGAAAATGACAAATATTACCAAATATAATCATCATTTTCAAATTCGTAACTGAAGTTCATCAATAATTTACCCAATAAAAAATCACAGTGTTTGAAATACCAATGTTAATAAAGAAGATAAGATGAATGGGGAAAGGAGGAATTAAATAATAGGATCCATAACAAAACATATTCTCCATTACCTTAAAGGTATTTAGATGGTGGGATTTAGAGAGAGAAAAAAATAGAAAATAAAAACTCAATTTCTTCTTAATTTTATAATTACAATGTTCATTTTGACAAAACTTACATATAATATCACAAGTATTATGATTTTTTTTTCAAAATTAAATTTAAAATTTCATCTTACTAATCATTGTTTTTATTTAAGTAACTTAAATCGACAACAATAACCGAAATCAGGGGTGTTCAAGACTACTTTTATATTAAAAATTACCCTTTTATACTTATCACCTGACAATTTACAAAGGATGGTTTGAAAAAAAAAAAATGCCTTGATAGTGATGTACTAACTACATTAGATGGAAGGGATCTACTATTCACACTTTTTTTTTTTATCTTCATACCCCCATTATTTATTTATTTCATATTCCTAAATTACCCTTATGTTCTCACCCCTCCCCCTCACTTTTAAAAACCTTCCCACTTCCCTCCCAGCCCCCATTCTCTTCTAGTCTTCCTTACACTCTCAACCCATTTGTTTATTCTTCTTCTTCTTCCTCACCCTTTTTCTTGGAAGTGTTGAGAACCTTTCTGTGTCGAGTTTATAAGCAGACTATATAGCCCTGCGATTGTGGGAAGGGCAAGATTACTAGAAGCTAAAGGTGCATGGATGGATACTTTCCTTGGTCAAACATTTACAAATCTTACTTTAACTTATTTTTACTCGTACCTCCAAGCAATTTAGTGTGATTGGTCATTTAATGAAAGTAAAGTACAATGAATCTATTCATATACTATAAAATTAAATATTTATTCTTAAATGTGAAAAAACCTCTATATGTATATTTTTATACAATCACATGCCTTATTTCTTTTGTGACACATTTCGTATGAGTTTTTGTATTAAATTGTTTTTGACTTAGTTATTTTATCCAAAAGAATTTTTTAGTTTCTTCATTTTTTTAATTAATATATTTTTTTCAATCATTAAGGATGCATTTGGGTAAACAATTTAACTAAGCATTTAATGAATAAGTGCTTTTCATGTCAATACTTATATATAATTGTTTCCACAATCAAACAAGAAATATGATTAAATTGCTTTTTGTATAGATTTTAAGTTGTTTCCATAAGTTATTTTGAAAAACTTATTGAAATAAGTTGAAAACAGTTTATCGACAAATCACAAGGTAATTTCGTAAACTCTCCCAGATACTTGCACAAATGTTTATATCATAAGATAAACTCAAATAAGCTATAAATAAATTAATCTAAACACACTCTAAATATAATGAGATATATGAAATTTCATTAAATATTATTTCATCAATTAAATTGTTTTTATTTTTTTAAAAGTAAAATGTATAAATACTTGTATTTTTGTATCTTAACTTATATTTTTTTATTATCAGTAAAATAATCTTCTCTTAAACATTTTTCTAAATTACATATTTTTTCTACATTTTACCTTTTATTTATAAATATTTGTGTAACACATAGAATATTTACTTATAGAATGTATTAAAAAAACATATAAATCAATAAGAACATTAGTTAAAAAAATAATAAATAGTTTTTTATTAAAAATGTGGTGAGAGTGTACATTAAAATTATGATAAAATTACATTAATAACACTTTTTTATAAAATTTTTCACTTTCAATTTTTTTTACCCTAAAGATAACTTTTAACATTCTCTATGTTAAAAAAATACCGTGTAACATCTTGATTCACTTTTGCTAAAAATGTATATATAATCATTGCTGGTGGATGGATTATCACCTAACATCTTTACAAAACATTATATGCCACAATATATGTTTATTTAATTAATAAAGAACGTTGGTTGTAGTTGTTTTAATAATTAAATTAATAACCTAGATTAAAAAAGTAACAAAATAAGGAAGATTAAACAAGTCAAACTCCATCTATTTGGAGATAACGAAGGATATCAAACAAGAAAAAGTGTCAGAATCAGAGCCGTAGTAATCTTTTAACTTATATATATGATTTATTGTTCTTCGTACATTTTGAGTTTTTATGAATTATTATCGTTTTAAAGAAATTAATAAATAAGAGTAAAAATGAAATATTAATCTTTTATTTGAATGAAAAGAAATGAGAGGAAAGAACATTTTAAAAATGTAAAATATTTTTATTTTTTAATTCCATAGAAAATATTGAGAAAGATAAATAAAATCTGATTATAAAAAATAAAAAATTTTATATTCTAACAAAATTCCCCCTCTTTCTATTTTTCTTGTTCTTTTAATTCTTAACCATTACTTCAAGGATAATGAATAACAAATAAT
Source organism: Spatholobus suberectus (assembly GCA_004329165.1). NCBI lineage: Eukaryota > Viridiplantae > Streptophyta > Magnoliopsida > Fabales > Fabaceae > Spatholobus > Spatholobus suberectus. The sequence continues at coordinate 81,549,467 of CM014731.1, read as the reverse complement.
GTTATATCAATAGTAATTTTCATTTATCACATTCACATTCACATATATAAAATTCTTAAACTTTTACAAAGCATAGCAAAGTTAACATCATAGGCACCGGGCAAGATGGCTTACAGGCTAAAATGTAACATGCAGTCAATAAAGAGAAAAGAAAGGGGAACTTTCTTTTTTAAAAATCCAATCAAAATTCGGACCGTTGGGCTTTTCGGTGATCGTAATCATTTATATGGACAAAAATATAGTAAATAAATACGCCCCCACCACCCCCAAAAAAAAAACACTATCTGCATATATGATAATATTAGTTTTTATTTATTTATTTTACCAATTTAAGACATCTTTTCAAAATTAATTACCCAAAAATATAAAAAATATATTGATTTAAGGTGAATTTTGTCACATGTTATTATTTTATTATTTTCTACATGTTACGTGTCAAATATTAAGCATGCTTTACTTCTTACACATGTGAAACTTGCATGACATACAACATAATGTAGGGCAGTTATGGATTTAGATCCTCTCCGACCAACACTCTTTCTAACTCCTTCCGACCTCTATCTCTCTCTCTATTTTTTTAATATTTTTCTATCATTTTTTTCACCATTCTTTGTGTTTTTTTACTTTTACTTTTTAGACTGCAGAGAAAAGGATTTAATTTGAAACAATTACATCTCTATCTACTGTGAAATAAATAAAAATAAATTATAAAATGACACGTAATAAATCCAAGTGTATACTTGACTTTGCAATAAGTGAAACATATTTCATGCTTCACTTATTGCATATGGGAAATCATATTTATATGAAAAGGGGCCATTTACATGAATGGAGACACATGAAGAAACACTACAATCTCTCTCATACCATACATCCATTAATGTTCTACAATCTACCTTCATCACATAATACATAATAGCATAGTTTTAGATATTAGTATGAGATCTACATTGACATCTAACATAAAAAGGCATGCAAGTGGTGGATTACACTTTTTTGCTTGGCTCAATGAAATATTCCTCACCATGACATAACCCGTCTGTTTGTTTCCTAATTTTTAAAAATGTTTTCTGTTTTTAAAAATAAAAAAAACAAAAGAACTTATTTAATAAGAATAGTTTCTGAAAACTTTTTTTAAAAAATAATACATTTTTCAACTTTTAAAATAAAAAAAATCAAAACATCTTCAATTATTTTCGTTTTCTACTTTTAATTTTCTTTTACTCATATTTTTCCTTACACTATCTCATATTTTCCCTTCAATTTTACCATCTAAAAATTATTTTTTAAAAACTGTTATATAAAATAGCATTTAAAAACTAAAAAATTAAAATTGAATCAAGCAAACCCTAACTTTTTTTTTTTTATTAGTTTCATATAAGGCAGATTATGCCATTATATATAACATAAAAGTATCACATATGTAAGGGGTGAAACTTGTCTAATATATGACACGTGTTTATTTGTTGCATTTTTCTATAAATTTTTTGTGTTTTTTTTCTATCACAGAGCCTAAATAAAAAAAATAATTATCACATGACAAAAATCACCCTAAACTAATAATTTTTCACATTTTTCAATAATGAACTTGAAAAAATGTCTTAAATTGGTAAAAAAAGCCGTAATATTAAAAAGTTTAAATGTATACAAAATCTTCACAGATTCATTTTGATTCCTTAAAAAGATTAATAAATCATTTTTTTTCTTATGATAAAGTATTTTCGGCTCTTTATATAAGAAACAAATAACTAATTTATCAAGACAAATAAAAATAGTTAAGTTAATTAATTTTAATTAACGTTCTAAATTTAAATTTTATTTCAAAAATATTCATTGCATTAAATAATTTAAGTGGTGATTATATTTAATGACATTATTCGTAATTCAAAAAATGTTTTTTTTTATCAATAGGTGTGACTTATATTATTAATAAGTAAATAAATATATTCATTTACATGGAAAATAAGTGAATTTTAATAGATATTACAATAAATTAAAAATATAAAAAAGAATAACAATTAATAAATATAAAAATGGATTTATATTTTTTATAATTAAAGACAGAAAAATATTCTCATTTATTTTTTTCATAAAGGAGGGGAGGTTTATCTGCTATTAGCCGATCAAGTTAAAACACGCATTTTATTTCTCCTTACTACATCAATAAATGATGTAGACTATTTATTAGCCCGATCAAAGTAAAAAGAGAAACATTATATATATAAAAAAAAGTGAAACATTTATTTATTAGCAGGGAAAAGAGAGTCAATTTGTGTCTCTTTACATTTTCTTTTAAATAAAAGAGAGGAAGTTAAATATTTTCTCTTGTCTAAAATTATTGATATTTAAGATTAAGAGAAAATACATTAAGAAACATTTAATATTACTCATAATCTCATTTAATATTTATTATATGAGTAGTTGCGAAATAAAACATGATTATTAAATAAGGGTGTATGTAGAAAAAAACAATTAGTGTGTTGTAAAGGGACAAAATTTCAGTTATTATGTAAGATAAGAAGAGTCTATTTTCGTTATATATTGTCATAGATTATTGATATTGTTTATGAGAAACGATCTAAATTCAAGAGGGGTTAACCAAACATGTCACGACGTTGAATCATTTACGCGTAAACGATCATGAAGCGCAACAGTCTCATCATCGTGCAGTCAACTTCAACCACACCAATGGTGACGTCAGCGCGGTACTTTTTTCATTAATATTTTGTTAGCAATTTCATTTCACGGTTAACTTAACAGTAGCTAAGTACACGTTGATGCTGGAATGAAAGCGTTGTTTTCCAATAACATTAACATCCAACTCAAACACAACGACAATGTCGGCGGACTGCTCAACCCTCTGATCCAGTTGCCATTATTCTTAGATTAGATATAGCATTTATTTTACTTTGTTATTCCCTCGTTTAATTTCTTCAAATTTGATGTTGAATCTGAGAGAGTCACCTGCCACACTGTTCTACTGTTTTTTCCAAGCCTTAATTTGAGTAATTTCTGAAATTTTGTGTTAGTTCAATCCAGATCGTGACCGGAGACCCTTGATTTTGCAACGGTTTGAATTCTGGGTAAGTCCATGTAGCTTATAGCTTGGTTTCCACTTTCCATGATTTCTAAAATCTTCAAATTGTAAATTGCTTTCTTTTGAGCTCAGGATTTGACTGGGTTTTAATTAAGTTGTAGTAGTAAGCATGGTGAACAAGGATTGTAGATAAACACATGTGAATTTATGTTGTTGTTACTAGAATGTGAATAGTGGAGGCAGTTTCCAAAGTGAATTGATTGACATTGAGGAGATTTTTCAGGGTCCATAGCAAAATGGGGGTTATGTCCAGGCGGGTTGTGCCCGTCTGTGGCAACCTCTGTTGTATCTGTCCTGCTCTGCGGGCAAGCTCCAGACAACCGGTGAAACGTTACAAGAAGTTGCTAGCTGATATTTTCCCACGCAATCAGGTGACATTTTCAGCTCATGCTACCATTTCATTTCAGATATCAGCTTTGCTTGTTAGTTGTTCTTATGTGAGTTAGTGGCTTACTATGGTTATCCCTTCCCCCCCTACATTGATGACTCGTTAATTATTAAACACTTATTGGTTGCTTCAACATTTATTGTGAAAACCAACAGTATTCAATGAATGTATGTTTGGCAACTCATCATGGTACTCCTATCCAGGAAGAAAACATGGGTATCGAAGCAAGAAATTTATGTTGATTTAGCAATTATTTCGGAATATATCATGAGATGTTTTTTATTTTTTTAAGTCTTTGGGGAGGCTGGTACTTTATTGTTTATAACATGCTTCTCTGCTATTGGTGACTTCATTATGTAGTTTTTAATCTAGATTTTGCATTTAATAATTTATCATTTCCTCTAGCTGATTTACCATTGCCACTCTTAGTGACTGTCTATTCTATTGTGTGTTGCATAAGAAGTTTCAGTTTTCCAAAGAAATGGGATACTGCAGGATTCTTCATGACAAAATTTATTTTTTATTCTAGTAAATATTATCAGAATTTAATAAATATTTTGATTGCTTTGGTGCCCCTCTGAAATCTTTTTCTTTTCCATGCTCTTCCCATCATCTAATATGCATGATAGTTACTGTGTTTGGCAGGAGGCTGAACCTAATGACAGAAAAATTGGAAAACTATGTGACTATGCTTCTAAGAATCCACTGAGAATTCCCAAGGTAATATCGTTCCTGGAAGTCTTTTATTTTTTTATCACTTCTGGTTCAATTGCGTCACGTAATCAAGACAAATAATGACACGATGGAAAGAATTTAGATAATAATGATTCTCTTAAGAAAGTATTTGATTCGATTAATATGATAATATGGTGAAACTATTTTTCGTCTGGAGTTATCTTTGGTGCAGGAGAAAATGTCATTAGCTTCCATCTAAGTTTTTCTGGTGTTTTATCTTTGCAGATTACTGATAACTTGGAGCAAATATGTTTCAAGGATTTGCGTTATGAAGCCTTTGGCTCAGTGAAAGTTGTCTTGTGCATATACAGGAAATTCTTATCGTCGTGTAAGGAGCAGATGTAAGTTTAATGACATGGATATAGATTGTCATCATTCTGGCAAATTCACTTTTAATGAGTAGTCATAGTTTGCCAGAAGAAAATTTTGCATACATAAAATTTTATATTGAAAGTTTCCAGTCATTGCTTTTGAAAATTCTATATGCTCCTGATATACAATCCAATGAGAAACCTGTTTCTTTTAGATAAATGCTAACTAGTGCCTTAAGGACACTATTTATGGAAACAAAAATTAGAATTTTTTTTTTATTGGAAAAAAGTATTATTATACCGGAAACAGAAAAGTTATTAAATATTTTTTTTCTGAGTAATTGAAAGCTTTTAATAGGGTGTATTTAATGTTCTTTAACCAGTGCCCTTAGGGCACTTGTTAGCACGGCCTGCTCTTTTAACTCCTATATCAATCTTAAGTCACTGAATATATCTAATAATGAATGTGTTTACTACACAATTTTTTTTGTTATTATTTACAATCATTTGTGCAGTGAGCTGAATATTCTAAAAGTTGTGCAAAATACATTTTAAGGAGTGTGAACAAGAAAAAGATGTAAAATATGATGTCATTTAAAATCTTTTTTTTTTTCATATAATATTGGTGATTTTATAATGGGTAATATAAAACAGTGTCAATATTTTTTCTTATACAATAAAGTTGTGTTTCCTTTGATTTCTATTGTTTGATCGCCTCTTTTTTTAATTTCAAATATGTGATGATATTCAAATGATAATTCCTAATTTTGCAGGCCGCTTTTTGCTGGTAGTTTGTTAGAGATCATTCGGACTCTTCTAGATCAAACACGAACAGATGAAATCAGGATCTTAGGCTGCAACACTCTTTTTGATTTTATAGATTGCCAGGTAGTTGGTTATTAAACCTTTCTGGCTTGTTGGAATTAACATCAATGTGGGATTGACTTCTGTGGATAGTGCATAGTTAGAGAGATCTGACATCCCTTTGAATTCTTTGCTTAAATTTAACTTTCTGGTCTCTGGGTGAAAGTTCATGAAGGCAGTAAAAGTGGATACCAACAGAGCTCATAAATCACAGTCCCCCTTGTGGGGGTAGCTTGTTGGTGATAACTGCATTTATACTCTGGCTACTTGCTATATATTGCATTTTGCAGACCACGTATAATTTTTTTCTACTTTTTTTTGGAAGGCATAAGTTTTTGTGATCCTGACTTTTTTAAGCTAAAAATAGACAGATGGTACATACATGTTCAACTTAGAGGGTTTTATTCCTAAACTATGTCAATTGGCTCAAGAAGTGGGGGAAGACGAACGAGCTCTGCAGCTACGTTCAGCTGGACTACAAGCTTTATCCTATATGGTACTGTTCCTTTCTCTGGTTCATTGGTTATGCCTTTTTGAAGTTGCTTATTCATTCGTGTAATTTGACATAATGAGGATTAAGGACTGCTCTTTTCTTTATCAATCAAATACACACAAGAAACCACATACTATTTTTTAGGCTTAATTGCACATTTTGCCACTCATCTTTCATGATTTCGCAAATTTTGCTACCAAACTATTTTAATTGCATATTTTGTCACTCAACTTTCAAAATTTCACATATTTTGCCACCCAACTTTTAAAATTTTGCGAATTTTGCCACCTCTCGTTTGACACCATAAGTTGACATGGCATTTTGATCACTGACCTGGCAGGTTGACAATTGACATGGCAAGTTGACCACTGATGTGAATTGATGATGTAGCAACTTGTCATGTCAATGGTCAAAATTCCATGTTATCGGTCAACTACTGGTGTCAGACGAGGGTGGCAAAATGCATAAAATTTTGAAAGTTGGGCAGCAAAATGTACAAATAAAAAAATTAGGTGGCAAAATGTGCAAAATTTTGAAAGTTAGGTACAAAATGTGCAATTAAAATAGTTGGGTGATAAAATTTGCAAAATTGTGAAAGATGTGTGGCAAAATGTGCAATTAGAGGATGAGGATAAATGTATGGTCCTAAACAGTTTTAGTGATCACCGATCATGTTATATGGTAATTTAGCTGTAAAATTCGAGAAGGATTGATTTGGTAAATGATTGTACCTGGTTAGTGGTTACCTTATTCCTACCCCAGTATCCTTTTGTCAGTTGCCTTTTAGGTCACTTGTACCTTCTCTTGTTGATACCTTTCGTTTTTCCCCTCCTGTTTTCTGTGGCTAGGTGCGTTTCATGGGTGAGCACTCACATCTTTCCATGGATTTGGATGACGTGAGTACTATTTCCATACTTTTACTCTTTTAGTTATTATTCAATGGTACACTGGTACAGGAAGAGACGTAAAAAAGGGGATGCATTTATCGTTGAAGTTTGATTTGTTATGTTTTTGTTTTTTCCAAAATTTGAACCCAAACTTGGATATTTAATTTAGAGCTCAGCTTTCAGTTTTGGTCAATCTAATTATTTTCTTGTTTGTTTCTTGTTTGGGTGGCTGGGCTTTAAAATAGATTATATCAGTGACTTTGGAGAATTACACGAGTCTCAAGTCTAACTCCAAACCTGCCATAGAAGATAAACTGAATTCAGAGTCCCTGGACCTGTTAGTACAGGGATTTCCTAAAGTAGAAGCCCCTCTAACAGATATCACTAAGAAGGATCCTTTGTTGCTGAAAGCTGTGACTGGAACTGAGATTGACTCTGTGTTGTATGTCGTACCTTACTCTTCTTCCCACACTTTGTTATGAAGCCAACAGTCATGGTCCCAAAGCCCTTATGTGTTTACATCTTTTACAGGGATACTGCTAAAGATCCTACATATTGGTCAAAGGTTTGCTTGTATAATATGGTCAAATTGGCAAGGGAAGCTACAACTTTACGGCGTGTCCTTGAACCTCTTTTTCATTATTTTGATACTGAAAATCAATGGTCTTCTGAAAAAGGAGTTGCTGCTCATGTTTTGACGTACTTGCAATCTCTTTTAGCAGAATCAGGTAGCCCTGCAATATTCAGTGACATGATTTTTTTTTAAAAAAGATGTTTTCTCCTATTTCGGTATATTGATTATCTCTTTTTACACACCAGGAGATAACTCTTGTCTTCTGTTGTCCATTTTGGTCAAGCACTTGGATCATAAGAATGTTGCTAAGCAGCCTATCCTTCAGATTAATATTATTAATACTACAACAAAACTTGCACAAAATGTGAAGCAACAGGCTTCGGTTGCAATTCTTGGTGCAATATCTGACCTCATTAAACATTTAAGGAAGTGTCTGCAAAATTCAGTTGAAGCTTCCAGCATTGGAAATGATGGGTTTAAGTTGAATACTGAACTTCAAATTGCCTTGGAAATGTGTATATTACATCTTTCCAACAAGGTATGCATAACATGTTGTTTCTCTTTCAACCTTTATGCTGCTTCTACTATAACATTTTGAGAATAACAGGTTGGGGATGTAGGACCCATTCTTGATTTAATGGCTGTGGTGTTAGAGAATATCTCGACTACAACCATCATAGCAAGAACAACAATCTCTGCTGTTTATCAAACTGCAAAATTAATCACATCCATCCCTAATGTATCATATCACAGGAAGGCAAGTGTTCTTGGTTACTCTGACTGGAAATGGACTTTTCTATATGCCTGATAGTAAAACTGTATAAACTTTTGCCTTTGGTGATTTTTTGTCCGTTCAGGCTTTCCCTGATGCTTTGTTTCATCAATTGCTCCTGGTGATGGCTTATCCTGACCATGAAACACGAGTTGGAGCACACAGTGTCTTCTCTATAGTGCTTTTCCCATTTCCATTTTCTCCCCGGTTAGAACAGAAAACAAAGATGTCTCCAAAGGTACCAAGTGAAACCTTCTCCTTTCAGCATGAAAGCTTTCTAGGAGCAGAACAGGTCAATGGGGAACCTATGGAAGGAAAGGCAGTAGTTGGTGTTAGTGGGAAATATGCAGTTCATCCATATCATGGTTACATCTTTTCTGGTGCTCTAACTGATGGAAAACATGTATGAAATTTTTTACTAATCACTTTTTTTTGGGGGGTTGGGGTTGGGGAGGTGCTGCCGGCGTGCCTATTCTTCTTGGTTCATATTTTATACAAATTTTATTAATTCCAGTTATATTACTAATATTAGGAAGTGATTCAGGTAGTTTAGATTTTCTTTTTTCTTTTTCCAATAGTGGAGAGGATCTTAGATATTTACTTTTGCTGTAATTACTAATCAAATATTGCATGACTTAATTTCTAATTTTTCAGGAGCTAAGTTCTTTTCGATTGAGCAGTCATCAAGTGAGTCTCTTGCTTTCTTCAATCTGGGTTCAGGCAACATCTTTGGACAGTGGCCCTGCAAATTATGAGGCAATGGCTCACACTTATAGTATTGCTTTATTGTTCACTCGTTCAAAGGTGAGATTGGTAAAATACTAAAATGCAAATGCCATGGGTTTTTTAGATTTATAGTTACTAAAGACCATAAACTATTTTTTTTTCATTTTCTTTAATTGTTAATTATTTATAATGGTTTACATTTTTAATTACCAGTTGACTGTTGCTGGCGTCACTTGTACTGTTATATCTTAGTCTTGTGTTATTATAAAGCAGCGTAGTTCATATTCTTACAGTATTACCTGGCACTTGGGTCGAGAACAACTATCAATGTGTATTTCAATTTGGTGCGAAATTGTCAACATTATTTAAGGGTAGTAGCCAGCATTTTGACTGTTTTAATCTTTCTGGAAATGAAAAAGGAAACACCATATTTTCATAATTTCTTTTATTAATCTTGAGCTAATAATCCAAATAATTTACTTAATTAATTTGTCTAAGTTCATGATGATGTGAATTGCTTTCCACAGACATCCAGTTACATGGCTTTAGTACGATGTTTCCAACTAGCATTTTCCCTCATGAACCTCTCTTTGGACCGCAAAGGTAAGTTGAACATATTAGTGATTTTTTTATCTTATCATCTTGACGTGCTGCCTTCTTTGCGCAATTCTTTTTTACATCAACTTGATTTGGAACTAATACAAATTGCCTATTGTTGGAAAGTACCACATCGCATGCCTCAATTACTAGGGTGCAATTTAAATACCCATTGGACAACTTCACTTAATGTCAATTGGTTTTAAGATGAAATCTAACATGGTATCAAAGCCTATAGCCCATCTTCGTGTATCGCTTGCCTCAACTTATGGGGTGAGGCTTAAATACCTATTGGAAAGCCGCCTTAATTCGGCACTGACCACCCGTAGCCTGCCTTGATTGTGGCCTCTTTGGGCTGCCTTCATTGCAGCCTCCAGCACCTTCATTGACATCATTGTGCTGGTTGTGAGGGGATGTGTTTAGCCCCACATTGCCTAGTGATATGGCCTAAGAATTGCTTATAACTTATAAGGCTTGGTCAATCTTCACCTTATAAGCCAGTTTTGTAGGGTTGAGTTAAACACAAAGCCCAAATTATAAGACCTAATTTAAAGTTAATTTTTTTATGAGTACACCCTCAAACCACTGCTATCTGATTTTCTGGAGCTTAGGAGTCTCATAAGCACTGCTTCATTTTCCTTAGCAATTGTAAATTCTTGTAGTCACAGAGCATTTTATAATTTATTTGAAAATTTTCCTGTTAGTGATTATCAATCGTGAATAATCCATGTTCTTAAAAATTGTATTCAAACAGGGCCTAATTATTTCATAGCAAAATAGGAAACTAATTATCATGTGCTGTGTCTAGCCCTGTGAAAAGGGGTAGAAAGAGATTACGAAGGACTTTAGAGAAAATTATTAAAATAATATCCCTGAGAATTTAGTTTTTAATCAAGCCCAATGGTGTCATGTGATTCATGTAACTAGCCTCACCTAGTGGAATAAAGCTATTGTTGTTGTTGTTTATCCTATTTGTGATTAGTCTCGGAATTTTAGAAAATAGGGATTTTATTCATATTGAATAATACATTAATGGGTGAGCTATATACACTATCTGCTAAAAATATTTTCCTAAAATAGTTGATTGACTATACATGGTTTTCCACTACAAGCAATGCTGTAAATTATTTGGTTTTCCATAAACAATGGTGTAGAATCTGTAGATTATTTGTTTTGATAAAAAAAAAAAAAAAACTAATGTAGAATGTGTTGTGGCAAGTGTTATCACCTTTCCACAATTTCAAGCTGCTTAGTTTATAGCCTTCATGGAAAACTTTTGTTGACTTTGTTTTACTTTATAGAAAACTAGTAAAAATCCACGTACTTGATTTACAGAAATTCCTGGCATGGTATTCTAAAATTTTATATTTTTATCTACGCATACCATAAAAGTTTTTATTATAACTGAAACTTAGTTGAGATAAATATTTTGTGTGTTGCAAATTTTCTGACGTGCCTGTTCTCTACATGCCTGTTAAAGGAGGTTTACAACCATCTCACAGGAGGTCTCTTTTTACCTTGGCATCGTACATGCTTATATTCTCAGCCAGGGCAGGCAATTTCCCTGAGCTAATTCCAAAAGTTAAAGCATCCTTGACAGAGACAACTGTTAGTTTCGTCCCCAAATCTATTATCTTGATCCCCATTCCATGTCCTGATATTCAGCTTGCTTTTCAAAATTGAATTTTATTATCCGTTTGTTTTTTTAATAATGATCAGGTAAATTAATTAGTGTTATAAATCCACAGGTAGATCCTTTTCTTGAGTTGGTCGATGATGTCAGGCTGCAGGCTGTTTATATAGAATCAGAGAAGATAATTTATGGATCTCAGGAAGATGATGTTTCAGCTATGAAGTCACTGTCAGCAGTAAAATTGGATGACAAGCAATTGAAAGAGACTGTAATATCATGTTTCCTGACTAAATTTTCAAAATTATCAGAGGTAATATGAATTTCTATCCCTTTTGTTTGGATTCAAGGTTGGGAAGTAGCCAGGGTTAGGAGGGAATACTATTAAGTAGGCACTACTGTATTTCAGTTTTCCATTGGTTAAGCACATCAACCAGTAAAATCACATTGTAGTTGGTTTAAATGGTCAATTTTATGCTCAAGCTTTTACTGAGTATGAGATGGTTGAATTGCTTCTTTGGAATTGATGTCACTATCCCCCTTCTTTTGGTTCAATGATGGAATAACAGCTAACTTTCTGCTTCTTATCAGAAATAATGAAGGTGACACTGAATAAAGAATGAAATAGTTACATAAGCCATCAGTAAGGGAACACGATAATTTATCCAAGATTGAAAAGCTTATGCATCAGGTGTAGTTGGGTTGACATAGAATGCTTTGGTATGCTGTTTAGAAATAATTGACTTTAAATAGCTAATTGGTTGCATTTGGTTCGAGTTTCTACATCTGAAATTGTACTCTGTATGTGTCCCAGTGGCTCATGCACATCATTTGTTTTAGAAACTATCTTTTAAACCAATCTTTTTCTCATGGAGAAAAGATACTTGCTATTTTGCAAATATTATATTAGGCATGCAGAATGTTACAAAAAAATAGTTGCAATTGAGTTGCTTGCAAAGGAATATGTGAGTAGTGGGTAAGTGTAAATAACATGATTTTTCCATAACCAGGATGAATTGTCAAGCATGAAGAAACAACTTGTACAGGGCTTTTCCCCTGATGATGCATATCCACTGGGGCTTCCATTGTTTATGGAGACACCAAGGCTGTCTTCTCCACTTGCTCAGATTGAGTTCCCAGATTGTGACGAGGTAAAATTCCTCAAAATTGCATTTGCATTTAATTGCCCTTAGAAAACTTTTCTGTGTTACTACTTCTATGATGTGTTGTTTGTAGATTGTGGGTCCAGTAGCTTTGATAGATGAAGAGACCAGGCCCGAACCAAGTGGAAGTCAGTCAGATCGTAAATCATCACTATCTAGCAACAGCCTGGACATTCTAAGTGTTAATCAACTCTTACAATCGGTAAAATGTGATGGGCTTTTATATTTAGGTTTAGCTGATTGGCTATGTGATTATATTGTAAATCAAACTTGTATGCTTCCACTGGAGAGTGTAGACTGTGTTTCTTATTCTGTTAAAGATATGATTTTATATTTAGTTCAGGCTACTTGACTACGCAGTTGTATTTTAAATCAATTTTGTATGTTTCTGCTGGAGAGTGGAGACTATGTTTCTTCTGTTAAAGATACTATGTGGATTATTTGTGGATAGGTTTTGGAAACCGCACGACAAGTGGCGAGTTTCCCCATTTCCTCAACTCCTGTACCTTATGACCAAATGAAGAACCAGTGTGAGGCACTTGTAATGGGGAAACAACAGAAGATGTCAGTTCTTCACAGTTTCAAGCACCAGCAGGAAACTAGGGCAATAGTTCTTTCAAGTGAAAATGAAATGAAAGTTTCCCCTCTGCCAATTAAGGTTAGTATGTTTTTTATAATGAAAGTTTAATTTTTCAGCAAAAGAAAAATATATAGTGAAAGAATATTTTTTTCTTCAGGATCCATCTGACATTCAATTGGTTATACTGGTCAGTTGATTGTTTGCAGTATTGACTGTCCTGGTTTAGGTAGCTTGTGAATTAAACGTTAGAAAATAAAAACTGAAAAGATAAAAGTCACCCACAGACCTAAAGACAGCAGATGCTCATTTCTCATCTGGTGATCTGTTTGTATTACCATTACCAGAGTAGCCAATCAGTTGCGTTACCATGATTCACAGCCAATAATAAAACCTTTTTTTTTTTTTTTGTAATAATCTTCCACAAATGGTATTCTTAATCTCTCAAATCTCAATATCTTCTGAATCTTAATAACCAGTTGTATTATGTAGGAAAAAAAAAATCACTCACTAGCGTAAACTTAAATGATGTATATGGAGAGCATATGAAGATGTACTGTAGGCATAGAGTTCATTTATTTGTTTATTGCTACAATTTATGGAGAGGCGACCATTTTGTCACACACGGTTTGAACCTAAGGGTGAAAGAATTATTATTTGTTACTGTGCCATTGTGTAGACACTGGAGTATTCAGAAGGTGATCTGAAGTTAGTGAGCCAGGAGCAATTTCCAGCACAATATCAAGTTCGCCTCTGTTCATATGACTTGGGACAGCAATATTCTTTGAAACTACCACCTGCAAGCCCCTATGATAAATTCTTGAAAGCTGCTGGATGCTAATGGTACAAGATTGCCATAATAGATGTGTATGCAACTATTTATATAGAGTTGAACACCCTCCTCTGACGTCCCCTCTTTTTATTTTGTTTTGTTAGTTGTCTCTTTCCCAATCAGTTGGTCTTTTTTCTAAATTCTTTTTGTAGTGGTAAACTGGTTGTTTCTTTAGCCGCTTTCCACAATGCCCAAAGTGAGTAAAATGTGCTCCATAGTGCCACAGTTTATGTCTCTCTCTTTTCTTTTTGTTAGGGGAGGACCATATTTCTTCCAGCAAATGTATGATTTTGTGGGTACTTTTTTCATAATAATTGTCAATATTTCAAGGGGTTTATTTTGCTTGGTTAACACTATCTGTTTTCATCATGTTATCCTTCACTACATGATGAATTGATTGGTTATCAAATGCTAGGAGCTCCCGTGAGAAATTATATTTTAATATAATTATGTGATTTTTTTTGTCTTAAGGACACTAAACTGATCCTTCTAAGTAAGCAAATTTTGGGCAAGTAATTTTGCTTTCATGCTAATAATTTGTAGAGGTCTCAATAATTTTAAAGACAGTGTGTACAATTACAACCTTATCTCTTAATTCAATCAATCCATGATAGAAATGAATTTTTTTTTTGTTATAAGAGAAGTTAATGGTTTGTACTTCCTCATTTTGATTTGCAATTTTTTTTTATCAATGATAATTTCTGACACGTTGATTTTTTGATACATTGTTAGACGTTGATTTGCTTTTTCCTTTCGGTTGTTTACTTTTTCATAAATGGGCAAAGTTTGAACATATGACCTTTTTTATTGTTAAACATAAAACCTCATAAGCCAAAATCAGTTATCAAAGTCGAGTGCTATTAATTGCTTCAGTGGACCGTTAACAATGTGAATAAATAATGCCAGTTGAATAAATAATACACACGAATATATATATATATAAACCATTATATCATTTTTGAATGATGAAAATTAAAAGAAAAATATACATAATTTTTTAAGTAGTAATGTAATTACTAATTAACTTTTAATTTTAATCATTTATGTATGTCCCAAATTTATAGTTCTTGTGTTTTACAATAAAAAAATCTCACTTGATACGTTTCTCTCTGTCTATCTATCAATTTATTTCTCTCTCTCTCTACATATATTATGATCATGTTATTTATTGATGACATCATCTTCTGTTATACTTGTGTAGATGAAAAAAATTAAATTACATCGCTACTCCTGTTAGCTCGACAAATAAACTAATAAATTGATCAAATAATTCGTTCGGACAACTTAAAAAATTAGAAAGGTGAAAAAATTGGCGGAGAATTAATGAAGCAGTTCAAAAAGGTCAAAATCGGTAATAATCACTGAAACCGGTGTTCCAAACTGATTTTAAAAAGTTATTTTTTTTAATTATTCTTTATTTAATTTAATTTAAAATATTTTTGAGATAATAAAAATACATATATAAAGTTTATACATATAGATAGTATCTATGAGCATTTTTTTTTAATATTATAAGATATAATTTAATCTTTTCATGATAGTTTAAAAAATTATTTGTTGCTCAAAAAATTAATTGATTTATTTTTATATTTTTCAGTTTATTATTTAATACATTATAAGATATTAACAATATATATTAATTATCACTAATTATTTGTTTTTTAAATGAATGGAAAAAACATGGTTAGGAAAGGAGACTTCCATTAAAGGTGGCTAGTCAAATTTTTTAACAAAAATTAGTCATTAATAAAGTCGGTGAATATTTCGCACCTATGACATGGTTACTAAAAAAAAATTAATAAATTATAAATCAGTATCTTACCACCGTTCTGGTTTGATTGGTAAAACATTGGAATTGGATTATTTAGAGTTTAGAATTAAATTACACGGTTGTACCTCATACAGTTATAGTCTAATGGTACATAAGTTTTGAAACAAAAGCATGTTTTATTTTAATAAAAAACATATTTTTAAGGATTGAGATTTTTGCAATTAATTTTTTTTGTTGACGCAATTAAAATTTTAACTGTAGAGAATCTTGAAAAGAAAAATTGAGAACAACATTTTGGTTCCCGTGACATGTTTGGGCTTCTTTTTGGGTTCCGGAATGGCCCACTACACCCGTTTTGTTGGGCGGGTCATACGAAACGGATCAAGTCCGGTCTTAACGGATCCGGGTTCTACAGTAGACAAATTTTTGGCGTTTGGTTTGCAGCTAAAGTGTGAATGGGGAGAAGAGAAATACACACAACAAAATATTGAAAGAGAAGGGGAAACACAAAGGGTTTTGGACTCTGAAACTCAAAGTGATGCGTTTCATCATACCTTCTGCAACCTTCGCCGAAACCCTAACCTCGTGCATTCATTCCCTGGGATCAGGTTCGCTCTTGATTTTCCCCTCTTATTCGCGTCTTTTTCTGTTTGCAATCCACACAACACTCGCATCACTCGTGTCCTTTACACTCAACTTCACTGATTGGTGTTATTTTCATGGATTTTGAGTTCTCTGGTTCCTTATTGTTCGCTTCACTCTTCGTGCTGCGAAGCGTTGCTTTTTCCTTTTTTTAAAATGATTTTTCTATGTTATTTTGTCTTTTTAATAATAAATGCGGGGTTTGTTTCGAGGTTAGTTTAAGGGTTGCACGTTGGAACCTGTCACTTGCAGGTGTGTTGAATGTTGCATCTCAATTTGAGGATGGTGTTTCTGGTTTTCGTTGCAGCTTTCCTGTCTGTCCCCTTATGATAGATAACATTCTGTATTCATGTAAAAAAATCAAATTAAACTTTTTAATTTCGTGTTTATCTAGTTTTAGCACCTAAATCTTCTTGAACTTACATTTGACTTCTCAAAGTTCCATAGAACAATGCTTATGTTACAATTCTTGGACTAGTATACAAAATTTTACTCATGTGAGTGGGAATAAGGCTTATGTTGTTATTGTTATTGTTGCTGTTTCTTTAGCTAGTATAAGTTTTAAAAGGTTTTATATGAACCTGTGGTGAAGTCCTTTGATTGTTTGTTTCATGTTTATAACATGATCAATGTGCTTTTATCAAGAAGAAAATTTTCAAAAACAACATTCCTTTTTGGTATTCCTTATGCTTATGCATTTAAGGATGACCTTGGTGTGAGATATGTGATACCCTTGGCTTGGTGTTTTTGGTTAAGCTTGTGTCATTTTTGTGTACTCCCGTGTCTTGAGAAGATTTTAAGTGCTGCAGATTCTGCTGATTTCTGCAGGTGTTGCTGACTGAGATATGCTGATCATGTAATTTTTTTTTAGTCGCAAAATTTAGCGTTGTTTCATGTATCCAAAGCGGTCAGGCGAAGATGGCCCTGTTTCCAGACAGGTGCGCTCAAGTGATAGGATCAAGACAAGGCCCAACATTTATGGCCGGCCATTCTTGTATTACAACCAAAGTCTTAGGCGCACCAGGAAAAGCAAGATCAAGACAAGAACTGCAGCTTCACAGATTGCTAAGATGTTGCGTCCAGGGAATCGGAAATCGCAAGACTCTAATACTAATGTAAGTATCTGTGTATCAAATAAGTTCTAGAAGCATAATTCTTAATGAGGATGGCTATCTATTTTATTGTTTAAATTGCATAGATTCTGTATATAAATCACTCAGATTGTCAGACATGACATGGATGTCAATGATAATCCCCCCTCCCTCCTCTAAGTCAATGTGTGGAAATATGAATATATCTATGAAATCATTAAGGTTGTTTGGTTTGAGAATTGAGAAAACGTTTTCTATTTTCACTTTATTTCCTGTGTTTCAAAAGTTTGCACAGGAAATAGTGAAAACAGAACACAATAAAAAGTTGTTTTCACTATTTACTATATAAACTTTAGAAAACAGGAAACAAAATGAAAACTTTAGGTGGCATTTTTCTAATAAAAAGTGAAAACTTCTCAAGCCAAACAGACCCTAAAAGCAAGTGCTATTTCATTATTTTTTAATTTTTTTTAATTTTTTAAATTTATTTTATATGCCTTTTGTCAATTATTTTTTTCAATAAAAGATGCCAAGTGGATTGACCCAATTGTGAAAGAACTATATCTTGAAGTAAGATTCAATTTTACTGCTTCTGTACTGACTTGGAATTTTGCATCCAGTTTCTGTTTTTCACCTTAATAGGCTTCCAAATTTCTTAAAACTTCCCTGTTTTTTGGAAATCCTAATGATAGAGTCATTGAAGGACCCGACAAACCTGCTTTATCATTAGACTGCTTTGTGCTTTCCATTGTTATTCTTTGCTTGGTTCTTGACTGTAACTTTGGATCCATCTACATCATATCCATGCAAATCCTCGTTCCATTTTGTTGATTCACACTCCTCTAGTTTGAAATGTTTCTCTATCCGACTCTTTCTTTCAAAGGTTATACCCCCCTCTAACTATAATGTCAAGACTTTTATTTGGGCAATGGTACTTAATAGAATTAACACAGATGGTCTGCGTACAGATTTATATGCCTCATGCTCATTCTCTTGATGTTTATGTTATGTTTTTTTATAATTTGAAGACAAATTACCATCTTTTCTTCTCTCATGAAGTCATGTTACAGCTTTGCACAATGGTATCTCAGTAATTTCCTTTTTAGCACTTATTTTAGGATGTGGTTGTTGGATTTTGGGCCTAACTCATCCCCACAAAACTGGCTTGTAAGGTGAGGGGTGCCTATGCTTTATAAGCTCTTATTAGGCACTATCTCTAGTCAATGTGGGACTTGGGTTTTTCCTAGTATTCCCCCTCATGTACATCACTATTGGGCTTGGTCTGTGGATAATATGGCAGGTGGCCAAAATGGATCTAGGATAGGCTTTGATACCATGTTGGATTTTGGGCATAACTCATCCTCACAAAATTGGCTTGGAAGGTGAGGGGTGCCTAAGCTTTGTAAGCTCTTATCAAGCACTATGTCTTGTCAATGTGGGACTTGGGTTTTTCCCATAAGGTTTACCTCTTAAATATGCTGGAAATGTGTCTTGGATATTATGATTTTCTGTTCATCATGATAACCAAATTGTGAAGTTATTGATGTTGTTTGACTTACTTGAAGATCATTAATATGATCTGGTCCCTTAGATCTATTTATAGGGCCTTGAGCAGGTCTAGTTGTAAATCGCTAGGTTCTGACTTCTTACTCCTTTGTGGCCTATTTTTAGCAAAATTTGGGCTTGTTTGGAGAGAACCTGACAATTCAAAGTGTAAAATGCACACAATAACTTTTCTTAAAATTCCTGCGTAATAATTTTGTTTTTACTGCAAACTAGTTTATATGTTTGCTTACAGAAATAACTGCTCTGAACTGTCCATCCTAAGAAATAGCAATTATAGAATTAATCAAACATAAAGTGCCATACTAACAGGTGGTGATAACATCCAAACACTAATTATTTATTGTCTAAGCATAACCTTAACAAAATGCACTACTTTAGCAACCATGTTTGATCGATTAGATACCATAACTATCATCAATCGCTGGCCTTTGCTTTACTGAATATGATTGTACACAGTAGCTTTTCTCCTTGTTTCTTTGTTTTGGCCTCTTTTGACATTGTTGACAGATGCAACTGATTGTTTTTGATGAATTGGTATAATTTATTAAAAAGACTGAAGGGAGTGAACTTAGTAGGTAGTGATGAATTTAATTATCTTCGTAATCTTGCAGACCTGTGTTTATTTCTTTCACTTATTGCTCAGAATCATGTGATTTGCTGAATTTAATCAGATGATAATTATAATTCCTCAGTTTTAATATACGGGATATTTTAATTACCCGGATTGTGTTATCTGTGCTTCTATTCACAGTCTGGCTCTGCCAATCTTCGACGTTCAACAAGAAAGAGAAGGCTTAATGTAAATCTTGAAGATTTTACAGACAGCTCTGGAGCTGAAGACGAAGACTTAATGGTGAGGTTTTATATTCCATTGAATATAAAATTTTGGGTGATAAGCTTGAATTTGCCATAATTTGGGCTCAAGGTATGTGGCTATGTTTCAGAGACCTACGTATCAACAATTGAGAAACCGGAGTAACAATAGTGTCAGACAGGATGGTTTGATGTCTACTAAGCGCAAAAGAGGAGTGGAGACTAAACCAACACCTCGACGTGAAGGTCTGCGTCCTCGTCGTTCAAAGGCTGCTGCAAAGGAACGCTTAATTTCAGAATCAGATGATGAGCAAGACCTTTCAGAGGAAAAGGCTGATCAGGATGAAACAGAAAATGGAAATGATGTTGAGGAAAATGATGCAGATGATGGCCAAAATGAGATTGAGGGGGATGCCGAGGGTGAAGATGAAGGTGAAGATGAAGGGGATGAAGATGGTGATGATGAAGAGGGTGAAGAAGAGCAGGATGGAAGAAGGCGCTATGATCTTCGAAATCGTTCAGATGTCCGGAGGTTCTCTATGGAGGAAGGGAAGGCCCGGCCAAGATCTCCTCGAAGAGTGTTACATCAGGGTATGGGAACTAAGGTCAGCAGGGATGTAAGGAAAGGTGGATCACGAGTTCATAAGCGTCATCGTTTAGCGAGGCCTGAAGATTCTGATGACTCCCTTCTTGTGGATGAGCTTGACCAAGGCCCAGCTATTCCATGGGGGCGAGGTGGCAGCAGATCTGGTCCACCTTGGCTTTTTGGGGGCTTAGACATGCATGGAACAACAGCTTTCGGATTAAATCTTGCTGCTTCAGGTTGGGGTCATCAGGGTGATGCTTTGGCTACTCTAACTTCAGGAATTCAAACTGCTGGACCGAGCTCTAAGGGAGGGGCTGATATCCAACCCTTACAGGTTGATGATAGTGTTAGTTTTGACGATATAGGTGGGCTTTCTGAATACATTGATGCTCTAAAGGAAATGGTTTTCTTTCCATTATTATATCCAGATTTTTTTGCAAGTTACCACATAACTCCACCTAGGGGGGTGTTGTTATGTGGGCCCCCTGGCACAGGGAAAACGTTAATTGCAAGAGCCTTGGCTTGTGCCGCTTCAAAAGCTGGCCAGAAGGTTAGCTTTTACATGCGCAAAGGAGCAGATGTGCTAAGCAAGTGGGTTGGTGAGGCTGAAAGACAATTGAAACTACTCTTCGAGGAAGCACAAAGGAATCAACCTTCTATTATCTTCTTTGATGAAATAGATGGACTTGCACCTGTGAGGTCTAGCAAGCAAGAACAAATTCACAATTCCATTGTGTCCACTTTGCTTGCTTTGATGGATGGTCTTGACTCTCGTGGGCAAGTTGTTTTAATTGGAGCTACCAATAGAATTGATGCTATTGATGGTGCCTTACGACGCCCTGGTAGATTTGATCGTGAGTTTAACTTTCCCTTGCCTGGTTGTGAGGCACGTTCCGAGATATTAGACATTCATACTCGTAAGTGGAAGCATCCTCCTCCAAATGAGCTGAAAATGGAACTTGCAGCTAGTTGTGTAGGTTACTGTGGTGCTGACCTGAAGGCTCTTTGTACTGAAGCTGCCATCCGTGCATTCCGTCAAAAATATCCACAAGTTTATACAAGTGATGACAAATTTGTCATTGATGTTGATTCTGTCAAGGTAGAAAAGACTCATTTTATTGAAGCAATGTCTACGATTACTCCTGCTGCTCATAGGGGAGCTATTGTGCACTCTAGGCCATTGTCTCTAGTAGTTCAACCATGTCTTCAGAGACATTTAGAGAAAGCCATGAGTATTATATCTGATATTTTCCCTCCAGCTACTATTGTGTCAGAGTTGACCAAACTTTCGATGCTTTCCTATGGGTCTGCAATTCCACTTGTGTATCGGCCTAGGCTTCTACTTTGTGGTGGTGAAGGTACAGGGCTGGTAATTATCTTGGAACCTTCTAATATTATTGAAAGTTTTTCATTACAGCAACTGAAGACTGAATATACTTACTGCTCTAGTTTAACAGGATCATCTTGGCCCTGCGGTTTTACATGAGCTGGAAAAATTTCCTGTACATTCATTAGGACTTCCATCTCTTCTGTCAGATCCTAGTGCAAAGATACCAGAGGAGGCATTGGTACATATATTTGGTGAAGCTAGAAGAACAACACCATCAATTCTCTATTTACCACAGTTTGATGTTTGGTGGGAGACTGTGAGTACATATCTTGGTTATCTGTAAATATATATGCTAAATGAATTGATATGCATGCCCAAAATTTGCTTCTCATTCTGACAGGTTTCCTAATATTGAATTGCTGTTTTTAAATGTGACCTGTGTTTGCTTGGTTTAATTATCTTGCAGGCTCATGAACAGCTCAGGGCTGTTCTCTTGACTTTGCTAGAAGAATTACCATCCGACTTGCCTATCTTACTGCTTGGTACATCCTCAGTTGCACTTGCTGAAGTTGAGGAAGTGCCTCCTTCCGTTTTCCCTCATCGCTCAGTGTATGGTTGATATAATTTACTGCAAATCTATTTTTTAGTTCCGAGGCAAAGAAAGTTTCTTTTTTCTTTATACCTGTACTACACTATGTATGTAATTATATTGTTATAAATGGGTGGTTTTGTAAGGTGGAAATTAGTAATGGAATTCAACAAGAAGACTTGCATTTTTTATAGGGAAAAAATCTCTTAAGTTTGCTGATGTAAAGTAGAGCTAGTGTTTTCTGAAAGAGTGAATGTTTTCTTTGTCAAAGTTCCTGTTTGTAATTTATCTTAAAATTACAAAGAAAAATTAGACCAGAAGTATCCATCACCTTACTTTTCATGCATCACTACTATCAATCAAATGTATTTCAGATTATTAAGAGGGTAAAAAATATCAGCATTGCAAATTTAATGCTTCCCATCAGTATTCAGTGCCCTATTTTTTTACCAACATTTCAATAGTTGGTTATTTATTGAATAACAGTAGGTTTGTTCAAATGCTAAGGCTGAAGCTGAATGTTTCTAATAATATATTCCTCTTTGAAACTGAGAAGTATTCTTCATGCCTTTGTTTCTAGTTCTGTGTTCACCCTCTATTCCCTTTGGAACAGTTATCAAGTGAATATGCCATGTGCCAAAGATAGGACATTGTTTTTCAATCTTTTGATTGAAGCTGCTATGTCGATATTGTTGGAGGGAATCAACAAGAAATCACAGGATACAGGATACCTCCCTGATCTTCCCAAGGCACCGAAATTGGCTAGTGGTCCAAAAGTATCTGAGCTAAAAGCAAAGGTGGAAGCTGAGCAACATGCACTTCGTAGATTACGAATGTGCCTTAGAGATGTTTGCAACCGGTATGTCAACCTATGCTTAATGTACAGTTGTTGGCTTGATTTGGCTCATTGATGCCTTTAATTAACTCTCTGCATCCTCTCTCCCTCTGAATATATTTTTTTTTTGTCACTATTACAGGATACTGTATGACAAACGATTTAATGCCTTCCATTATCCAGTTTCAGACGAAGATGCACCAAATTATCGCTCAATTATACAGAACCCAATGGACATGGCTACCATTCTGCAGCATGTTGATAATGGCCACTATATTACTTGTGCTGCATTCCTGCAGGACATCGATCTTATTGTTTCCAATGCAAAGGCATGTATCTTATGCCTTAAGGGTTTTTGTTTTTTTTTTTGGTTGGGCTATATATATATTGAAAATGCTTCATAAAATACTTCTAATATTCAAAGCATGCCCTAAGTTTGATCCTTCTTTCTGCAACTCAGGCTTACAATGGAGAGGACTACAATGGCGCTAGGATTGTCAGTAGAGCTTGTGAGCTCCGTGATGCGGTGCATGGACTTTCTTTTGTCTTAAGTTTTACATTGGAGTTTTTGATGTTGACTGTTGTCTGGCAAATGCTCATCCTTGTCTTACTATATATATATATATATATATATATATTTTATACTTTTTTCAGGTGCATGGGATGCTCTCACAGATGGATCCAGCACTGGTTGCATATTGCGACAAGATTGCTAGCCAAGGTGGTCCAGTTCAGTTGTCTGATGAATTAGGGGATTCTACATTCCCTGCTACTCCTGTTGTGCAGCTGGGTGCTGGTATTAGAATGAGTGCTCGACTTCGTCATGTCCAACCAGAGGTTAATATGGATCAGAGTTATGAAGCATTGAAGCGGACTAAGAAGATTGCCGAAGTACATGCAGGTATGAATTGAATGTCTTTGTGGTATGAATTCTTTCTCTTTGTAAAATGGCTGGAGTGCAAATGGTTTCCTTAAATGTCATTCATACATACTATTGTTGCTGTTCTCTTATATTGATTCATGGAAGTGTGAACATTTTCAACTTATCCAAATTAAGACAAGTAATAACGGAACATGGAAGTGTGAATATTTTAACCTGAGCTGTTATTTTGGTCGTAACTCATATAAGCATGGATGAGGCATGATAGTAGCTAGTAGGGAGGCATCTTTAAAAATTGTGTATACTACTACAAGTACTTGCTTGTCATGCACATACTTTTATATGCTTGGTTATGCTTAAAAAAAACACGACGATATTGGTGTTGCTTGGTTTCCAATAATTAATTTCTTGTTCACTTCTTTCTTTTTACCTGTAAACTTCCTGTTCAAATACCGATTTTTAAAGTTTATTCAATATTGGTTTTTATAGCAGAAGACAAGTCACAACAAGATTCTGTACCGTCAAAGTCTTTCCAGGAGCATCAGGCAAATGACACAAATTCTGAAAGGCTGGAACCCATGTCAATTGAAGGAAATTTGCATGGAACTTGTACAAATAACCTTGCTGATGGTGACAGTCCTGGTGATGTCACAATGCTAGATGATGAATTTTTAACAGAGGTGGAGTCTGTCAAGCAGCTTTTTGTGAAGCGTAGTGAAAATTACAGCATTCCACAACTTGAAAGGCTTTACACGAGAATTATGAAGGGTGTGTTTGAAACCAAAAATAAAGGAGTTAATGGGGATCTTAAGTCATCGGTTTTTAAGTTTTTGTTGAATTTTGTAGATGATGATGCAAATTTCTAATTACTGGGTTTTCCTTTCTCCCTCAATGATTTAGGAAAAGGAAAGATTTTTTACTGTAAAGTCGGGATTTTTTAATTTAAATGTCATTTTATTGAGTACAAGGGTTCTTTTCATCTACCTTTCCCTGAGAGCCACAATTGTCCAAAGCGATGTAGAGTAGTGTGTAACCATTTATTCTGTCTATATTCTGAAAGATTATAATTATAGGATATTAGGATTAGATGTTTATGCCAACATGCTAAGCCTAAAGGTAACAAGAGCTTGACAGACAGTCAGTCAGATGGATAGACCCTCTTTTTATTGCTGTCAACCACTGGCAACTAAAAGAAATATTTTATGTTCACTAGCACATCACGCATTTTCTTAAACGTTTAATGGTTAGTTAATAATTTCGAAGATTTAGTTATAATTATGTAAATTAAGTTTAACATTTATCCCTCAAGATGGATGCACTTAACAAGAAGTGATATTGTTTAGATTTTTGTTCGAGTTTTAAATCATAATTTAGATTAATTTTTGTTCTGCAGATTTTTTCAGGAGAAAATAATTTTGGGATTTTTAATTGAAATCCTAACATGTTAATAGTCATGCATTTTCTTTCGTGTTGTAAGTGCGAAATTCAGATTCACGAAAACATAACTCATGAAAAATCATATATCAATACAGGTCGTGATTTTTGTCTGTTCTCATTTATCTTTTATTTTAATTATTATTTTGTTTTGCTTTAGCTGTTACATGGCGCTGACTGAAGTTGGGGAGGATGATGGATGAATGTTCCGGCTGCTTCGTTTGAGTTGAATGGAGAGGTAGCATTTATGCAGACACTTTAACGTCCAGGGTAGTGAACAATAGAACACGCTTGGAGAAGAGAGCTGAGGGCATATATACATAGGAGTTGGAGAGGTGACGGCGTGGCATGTTGTCGTCAAAGGGGTGGTTGGAGTTGGAGAGCTTAATGGAGGGGCATATGTCTCATGTCAGAGGTACTTGATTGGTTTTGAAACTAGGCATAAGGTTGGTTGCTAGTCGGGTTTGCACTTCGAGGGTGGTCCTCAAGTAGGTTGTTCGATACCTGGAGTAACCGAGAGTGTGACCAAATCGAGTCAATATGCCAAGCAAATGTTGTAGTGGTTGTATTATCCTCGCGGCCTGGTGAACATGGTCGAGGGACGGGTAGAGCCCTAGTTGCTATAGTCAGGCGTAGGCCATGTCTGGAACATATCTAACCACTTTTCCATAAATTTTGCAATGATAATGGCCGTCAAGTTGATGTAGTTGACATGTTAATGGTTGGACTTTTGGTTGTAAAGCTTGGTCTTTGGATGGCCTGGGATTAGGATATAGGAAGATCATTTATGGATCAGATTTCATGGAAGCTTGTTTTCTTGTGAACAATTAATATCTGCCCTCATTCTATTATTACTAGTTATATTATCTCTGATATTGTTTCTCTTCTTGCTCACAATTGAGTTGTTTCTATCAAGCATGTGTTGAGAATCTAATTGTTGTACTAATTAGCTTCCCAAGCAGGTGCTGCGTGCCTATCGGGCTTTTCATTATGTTCCTTTCGCATCATGTTTGTTGCCAATTGCTGCTTATGTTCTCCTTCAATTGCTTAATTTTGTTTGTTGATCTTTGTCTTTCATTTGATTACCCAAAAAAAATAAAATTGCATTGGTTATCTTTCATATTATTTAGCAGTCCTCTTAAAACTTTTAATAATCTTAAATATATTCAATTATTATTCTCAGGTATGATATCTATCAAGATCCTTTTTATTAACAATATTTAAACTTTCATTGTCAAATTAGTATTTATTGGACAAATCACCATATATTGAAACAATAATTTTTGATATCCCATTGCAACATCCTTTATTCACTTTCAACGTGTTAAAAAAATTCAGGTTAAACTATTCACTTGTTCTTATTTTTAGTCCCTATATGAAAAAATTATAAGTTTTAGTTCCTAAATTGTTTTTTGTGACAGTTTATCACCACCAAAAAAAATTTGTAGTGAATTTACACCACTAAAAAGTTTTCTTTAATGTTAAAAATAGGGACCAAAACTTTACTTTTAAGTATGTGTAGGGACTAAAATTTACAGTTTTCGTATATAGGAACTAAAACTTAAAATGGAGACAACTATATTGATCTAGTAAATCCTTCCTTGCAAATATTATATGTTGGACTTGTATCACAATTCTTTTCATGATATTCCCTAGAGTAATGTTTGAACGTTTGATGATCCAAATAAAAAATGAATAATGTTTGATGACCCAAAAATACAAGAAGCCAAATGAAGTTAAATTGTTGGTCAAATTACACCTTTTGTTTGTTATATTCATCTAAATTGTTTTTTAATCTTTCATTAATTTTGTTGCACTACTTAACTGAAGTAGTAGTACTACCATCGCTAAACCTAATCAAAACATTATTTTGGTTTAATATCTCCATTCTTCCCTCACCTTCCTCTTCTTGGTTCCATCTCCTTGGCTGTTGTTCAAGCTCAACCATGGCCAATGCCCTTCTGCTATCACAAACGAATGACCTCCTTCCCTGCTATGTTTCAAACCTAGACTCACACCTAACCATGCTCCCATCCCCTCGTATTGAAACCAAGATAAGACTAACAATAGTCTTTTTTTCCCTATCCTTGTTATTACTTATTTTGTTTTTCTATGTTATTTGGGGGCTATCTTTCTGACTGAACCCCTTGATTTGGGTCATTTTTAAGAATATAAGGTACTATTTATCTAAAAGATTAAAACAAAATGTTTAAAAGACTAAACTCAGATTTTAAATATCCACAAGTGAGGAAAGTTATAACTAAGCCAAAGTTTTTTAGAAATAATAATGCATAATGATCAAACAAGAAGTCACGCTGGGAAGAATTGTCATTAATCCCATCAATGCGTCCGTAACAATATAACCATATGAACTTCTTTATATTGTTATTCTAGAGGAGAAAACCAAGAACCACAAGGGAAGCATGCCATTTCTAAGCTTCCAACATCACTGGGCTAATTTTGCCATGCTTCTTAAGTTGGTCAACATCTGAGCTGCAGCTGATTCTCTTGCTTCAGGAGGATTGGAACCCACGTTACCCTCAAATGAACACTGAAACTCCACTCCTTTAACAGTTACATTGGCTTTGAATCCACCTTCAAAAGAAACACTCGTTAGATTTTATTTGTCAAGTCAGGATGCATAATATTTCATCAACATAGACATATAAATAACTACTGGCCATTAATAAGGTGAACAAAGAGTGCAATGTTTAAATCTTAATCGTGTCTCATTAAATTTAATTACATAACTTGATTCATGAGGAGATTTTATGCTGCCCATGTATTTTGGCTAAATTAGTCTTACTTACCATCTGAATGGGATAGATGATAAGTTGGTAGGACCCAATTGTTTGCACGACATACATCGTCTAGTTCCTGCAAGATTAACAAAGTTCTAAATACTTGTTTTCAACGAAGATGAAGGGGATGGTTGGCTTGTTCTGCTAATTAATAAGTCATGTCCTTATATGTTTCTTAAGGCAATAGACCACTCCCAAAATATATATTGTGAAAAATGTCATACAAGAAAAGAGAAAAGATCACAGAACAGAGTTTGGCAAGTAATGTCCGGCAAGAAATATGTCAAATTGAGGCTCTTCACAAAGATGTACACAGCATAATGACAAAAAGTTAACCTCTCAAGTTGCACTTTTGGAACAATCTTTACCCATATTTGGGTATATATTTGAAGACTTGCACGGATTAATAACCTCTTTGTCAATAATAAGCTTTTGGTGAGCAGTAAAAATGTGTACAATTGTAAAGATGAAGCCAAGCAGCGTATGAACAATGCTATCAGAGTGGCATTGTTCAAATCAACTACAATTTACATACCCAACAGAAATACTTTTTAAATCACTTCATTCTAGTTTCAGTACTCGTGTCTGTCAGAAACAATGCTTCCAAGAAATTAGCAACAACCATTTGATCCTGTGTGCACACTACTAAATAGAATAATAAAGCATCATATAAGTGGCAAAACATTTTCTCCTCTTTTACTCAAATCCCTGAAATTACTTGGTGATCATATTAATGCACCACGATTACAAACACAAATCATAGACCTATTAAATAGGATAAATAACCTAACAAAACATATTTTCAGCTTTAGTGCAGTCATAAAAAATCCAAATGTAAAAACTAGTTAAGTAAATAGAATATGACTTGCCTGGCATGGACTTTGTGTGGTAATGACAGCCTCTGACAATTTTTTCCTCTTAAGAGGTAAGCTTTGTTGTTCACACGTCCTTTCTTGATTCCTTACCCACGTATCGTTGCAGCCTTCTATAATTGATTCAATCTTTAATTTAAAGTCATCTTCCCCTTCTACATTTGTCCAAAAGACACAATAGTAAAATCAATGGCTGTTCGCCTTTCATCTTAAATAATAGTATCTGGTTCACAGTTCAATTTAATGAACCAGATACTGAATCATACAAGGTCTTAACTAGGTATCAGTGGTTGTTCACAACATCAGCAAGGTATCTGGTTCATTAAATCCAAAAGACACAAAAGGTAGATGGTTCACAGTTCACACAAGTCAATCATTTTCTCAGGCTCTAATTCTAGCATTAAAAAATCATCAGGATTGTACACTGTAGGATTGCAATTTTCAAAGATAGTATATAATGGGTGCTATGCAATTGTGAATCTTCAGACGCAAAGGCAAAAGAGCCGGTGATCATTAACACAATTTTTCACATAGCAAATCTAAGATCCTCACAGCAGCTTGAGTTTGTGGAGAAATTAAGTTCAAGTAATATTCATAAGTCAGAAAACCAAACATGAATAACCTTAAAGGATTTCAAATTCAAGGATAAACACTCTTTTGACAAACTGCTTCTTGGACATAACATGTTTCTTGAATTCACTATATCTTGACAATTCAACCTCTTCAAGAGATCTTGACACCATAGAGTGGAATTTTTAGAATTGATGAGACCTAACACCATTCATATTCCCTTGAAAAAATTTTATGCTAGCTGAATTCATGAGATCCCAACACCATAACCTAGAAAAAGGAGGAAAAAAACAATGTTGAATCTAATGAACCAGATACCTTGCTGATGACACTGAATCATACAATTGGTCTAACTACGAAGTAGAGAAAAATGCCTACAAGAAGCCAACATTTACTGCCTAAACCAGTATCAAACTTGCTTGAGAGTTTGATTTTTAATAATAATAATAATAATAATAATAATAAAAACAATAAGGAGAGGATAAACCCTGAGAAACACTATAAATGGGGGAAGAAAGAAGGGGGAGGGGGGGTGAATCATACTGATAGAATAGTACACCAGAGAATCAAAACAGAGAACACTGAAAGGAAAACCTACCAGTTAACAATCTCTGAATTTTTTTATCGCAAACAGCAATCTCATCCTCTATCTTGCGCTGCTGAAGGGCCTGAAAGGAGTAACTAAGTCTAAGATAAATACAAGTATAGTATTTCTGAACATTCAAAACATAGTAGCAAGGTAATCCTTAAAATTAAGTAAAACCAGTAAAGTAGGTATGGCTACAGGAGCAGTCAGTGGGTGAAAGAGGCAGAATACTATTTTAATGGTCCAAATACAATTGATTATAATGACAGTACCAACATTTGGCACACAATGCATGAGAGCATGTACATTGTGTACTTTGTGCTACTCATTATTTTTAAAAGTAGAAGTTTGCAGTAGGCAAGCCGAAAATGATGGAAATAAGCAACTGTTTTCACTGACAGTGTGGATTCAGCCAAGTTACTAATACAACAACATGTATATATATATATATATATATGTTTCAAGATAACATACATGCTCTTCTAGGATAACAAGTGTATGTTCTCAGTGCCCATGCATAGCTATTGAGAATGGATATAAAGATAATCATTGTTGTCATTAGAAGAAAGCAATCAAAAGTATTACCAATTCATTCCTCTTTCGTATCAAAGCAGCTAGGGCAGTTTGAGACAACATCTTTTTCGAATCTGAAAGAATTTGGAGCTTCTCTAGATCTGAGTTAGAATGATTTGTGGTCTGAATACTGTAATCTAGTATGCCTTTTTCAGATGAGGTATTGGGCATATTGGCATAAATATTGTGCAAAGAAGCAAGATTGTTGATTCCACCTTCAGCAATGAGCATCCTTGTTGAATCAACCTTTAGAGCCTGCCAAACCGATGACATTCAGCTAGATGAGAGATAATAAACAACAGAATTAAGCTCAAGAATCATGACAGCAGCGAGGTGCAGCTCATTTAGAAATGTAATTATGATGAGTTAATAAACATTGAAATAAAGCTCATTTAGAAACTTTTACTTGATCTGCAACATAATTATGATAAGATTTATTCTATCAATAGAATAATAGTACTAAAAATATTTCATGAATATTGAATGTGACCATTTGACAGTTTTACAAAGGTTATATTAATATTTACAAAAGAATTTTTGGTAAGAAGTATAGGAAACATTTTGATAAATTTGAATATTATAACTAGATCAAAACTTGATATTTATAGCCGGGGAATCCTCTTCTGGACTTTAATGAAGATCTAAGCTTTTCTGCTCATAGATACCATATTCAACTTCAAAAATTTTCATTACGGTCATCAATTATTCACAAAATGCAACTCGTAGGTAGTGTTTGACCTAGCTTTTTTGAGCTTCACTTCTCCTTAAAAGTAGAAGCCCCTCTAATTAGCTTATTGAAGCTCTTTTTAAGGGTTTTTGTTCATTAAAATAAAAATACTTTATTTTCAAGTGCTTTTCTATTTGGCCCAGCTTCTCCTTTAAAGGTGAAGAGAAACCCCAAAAAAAGTTGAGCCCTAGTTCCATTCGTGCAGGTGTAAATAAATTAGTGTCAAAAAAGGTTAGTAGATATATTGATTAGTTGGTCCAAAATTAAATGGTTATGGACAAAAAAAAATGATTGTGTAAGTAATTTTGATTGCTATCCAGACATTTTTGCATATATTCCAAAACAATACTCCTGGATATGCCAAAAATATGGCAGCTACCATATGATGTGCATACAATATAGGAAAGTTTCTAATCTTGGAGTAGTTTTGCATCAAGGATTTTCATATAGCTAAATTATATGTTTACCTAAAAGAGCACAAAACTTGTGTTTTGAAAAAGCTCCTTTCTCAGAAGCAAAAAAATCCAGCCAGAAAAAGGTCATAATTCTAGCTGTTTAAGTGCTCCCCCCCAACCCCCCCAAAAAAAAAAAACTCATCCAAACACAATTATTAGAGAAGGTAATCAAAGAAAGCACATCCGAAAACAATCTAAGGAAAGCAGTCAACTCAATAATTAGAAAAGTAGACAAGTTTCAAACCTTAATAGCACTTGATGAGCCATTAGAGTTATACTTCACAGATAGATTGTTTTTATCTTGATCTTCACCAACTTGTACAGTATTGGCAATAATATTCTGGCATTTTTCTTTGTTCTGAGATTTGAAAATTGAATATTCATTCACATCCATTTCCATGGGCTCATTGATAGAATCAGATAATGTAGGTGTACAACTTCCGTTGTTCTCTTTCTGCTTCGGTGAATCAATATTATTACTGTTTGGCTTACTATCAAGAGCCGTAAATGTGTCCTTATTTACATAGAAGTCTGTTACTTCAGGGGTGTCCACCTCTATATTTTTCTCGGTTACCCTTGAATCTTGCAAACGATTTGAGAATGCTTCTCTGCCAAGATAGAAGTTACATAAAAAGTGAACCTCATGGAGATAGTAAACCAAAAAAATGGAATTGAATGATAAATAGAGGAACATTGTGTTAAGGATTTGAGACAGCCAATGCATGGATAAGCGTGGAACATATTTCAGCAAATCATCCAACCATGCAAGTGCTGACTCCATGAGCAACAAGGTTCATCAATATTTGGAACTCTCATACATTAACCTTACTTTATTACTTGTGGCAGATGATAATTCTAAGTAAAACTGAAAATTAACACTGAAGAATCTCTTTAAATTCTATGATATCAAGGCTTGGGAATGCTAGAATCAAAAAGCTTTTTGAATAATCCAGAGCGTTAGTAAATCCCACAATATGTATTTAATATTGTAAAAGCACCAAAACAGACTCATTCCAAAGGTGCCGCTGAAATTAGTATCATAGATGTGCTTATGGTTTAGGCACAATCATGGTCACTGAAATAAAATTTGTAGAGCAGACATCAGTTTACTTTTTTCTTATTCTTGTAGGTTGCTGAACTAATGACCTCAAGTCAAGTATATTACTTGATGAAGCCATGAAGCATAAAGTAAAATAGCATTGCTTGTGGAATATGGGATTCAAAATACTGTCAAGTAAATCTAAATAAAGATTTTTTACAAAGGAGAACCATGCCAACCTAGAAATCCACTTTGAGATTATTTCAGAGTATGGAAGCACATGGAAGTAATCGATTACTGGAGTGATTGTCCAACTTCTAGAACTCTTACTGATCAAAGGACCCTGCAAGCTATGTAAAAAGAAGACACAAATGTTATCCAGAAACATATGCAGAGTCAGCTTTACTTCTTTGTGATGGTCATTTGAAAGCTTACAGACAAATATCTAATAATTAAATTAGGAACAAAACTATTACTTCAGAAGCAATAGAATGTGCAGCTCTACTTACTGTAGACATCATTCTTTGATGTCCTGTTAGATACACCCTTTTGATAAGATTGCAACATTCTGGCTAACAAGTAGCCATCCTATCTACCCAAAAACATTTGTGCAAAATTATATTTTTAATTTTTTTTAAAATAACAAAAAGGAAGGTTAATATAGCATTTAATTCTCAAAGATTTATAACCTAGTTCATAACTTGATTCAGTACTGACATTAATGTGTAGTACTCTAGTATGAACACGAGTATATTTTACTTTGCAGCAGGGAAAAAAGAAAAAAAAAACAGATGACTCCACCTGAGTGCCTGACAGGAAAAAGCCCCATCTCCCTGTCATCAGAACCCTGGGGATCTGAGCCATCAGACAATAGCAAAATAATAGCAATTAAAACGAACCTTGTAATTAGATCTTTGAGAGGAACTTGACTAACTTCTTCTTTGATCAACCGGGAGCACTGCATTATATAAAAGCGAGCAGCTGCCTTCTCTTTGCTCTCAGAATAGACAGTGTCGCTTTCCAAAAGCATAATATCAGTGTCATCAATACCTGTACCACCGTACAAGAATCATATTCATCTATTTATGTATCAGAAGCACATGCTAAAACTAAATTTAAGAGAAAACAAAACATTAACTATCAGGTGCAAATATATGATGCAATGATATTTTTAGTATAGAAAATAAAATTTCATTATAGAAAAAGGATAGAACAAAATCTGGACACAATAATAAACTCAAGTAGATAGAGATCAACCCTAGGTATACAACTTGATGCATGTAGTGTTGCATCCTAGTCAAAATGTGGATAAGGCTAACATAGTGTTGCAAACCAACATCCTACAAATTTTCTTCCCAATAATGATAAAAGTATTGAACCTTTTGATCTTGTTCACTTTGATGTGTGGGGACCTGCTTCAAATCTCAATATATGTGGAGCTAAATGATTTATTTCGTTTATTGATGACTGCATTGAAATTACTTGGATATTTCTCATGAAAGATAAAAGTGATGTATTTCAGTTGTTTGAGAACTTTTCTCGTATGGCTTGAACTCAATTTGGAAAATCAATTAAAAGACCACGTTCCAACAATGGAAGAGAATATGTGAACAGAAGTCTTTCCAATTTTTCGAAGGAAAATGACATTCTTCATGAACTAACATGCATTGATACCCATGGCAAAATGGGGTTAGAAAAAGAGAAAATCATCATCTTCTTGAAATTTCTAAAATCCTACTCTTTAGATGTCAGCGTGTAAATCTTATTAGAGAGAAGTTGTTCTAACTGCTTTCTATCTTATAGATTATTTTCCTTTGTCTTGGATGGTGCTAATCTTGTGCAACTTATGCTTTCATTCTTCCCTTCCACTCCTATTATGCAAAGCCTCCAATGTTGTGTCTTCGAGAGCATCGCCTTTGCTCATGTTCACAGGCAAAATAATGGAAAGGTGGATCCTCAAGCAGTCAAGTGTATATTCATAGTGTATGCTCTAGACAAAAAGAGGTACAAGTTCTATCACCCTCAAAGTTGCCGCACCTTTGTCTCCATGGATGTCATTTTTCATGAAATAGAGTCCTTTTAGACCAATTCATAACTCGAGGGAAAAGTATTATGGAAGCTGAGTCCTTTGTGTCTCCCAAGTCATCTTAGTCTGAGTCTGAGTTCCCTATTTCCCCTCTCACCTTTGTTCATATGCAGGATATGACATCTCTTTCTGGCACTACTGTAGATAATATACTCAATGCACTAGAACCAACCCAAAACAAAGCAGACACTCCAACTTTAGTGTGCCAGAGACAGCAAAAAGCTAACCTGGTCCAACAACTTTAATAGTTTGAACTAAAGTGTAAGTACTCATAATTCTAAGTCCTTAGAGATTCCTATAAATAATTGTGAATATATACTGTGGAATACCAATTTTGATGGTACTCCAAACCATAGTTACGAAGTTTGTAATACTCTCAAGTATGGGTATGCGATACATGATCTTACGAAGTATTGGTAAGTGGGGGGAATACCAAGTTGGTATGCTATTTGGGTTTGTGGTAGGGTTTAATATATTAATGTATACACTACCAATAAAAAAATTTCATCTAATTAAAAACTATGAATTACATAATGTAAAATATAAAATATCATGAATAAAAATAAACTTAAAATATTAATCTATGCTATATTTATATTTATTTTTATATTATATATATTTTAAGATATTCTTCAATCAATTCTTTTCATGAATGTTATTTCTCCTACAGCTGCCTCACATCTGTCCAATCCGCAAATTGACGAGAACAAGTATTACACATGTACCAACTTGATGTTTGCAGAGGGAATGAGCGAATTATGTTTCGCTACTCTGGACCAATACAAGGTAAGACTGGTTGCAATTGGGAAAGAATATATCCAGACTTATGGGATTGACTATGAGGAGAGTTTTCCTCCACTGGTAAAATTGAATATAGTTAGAATTATCCTCTCTCTAGTAACACACTTTGGCAGGAAATCAAATCAATTCAGTGTTAAAAGTGCATTCTTATATGGAGACTTGGAGGAGGAAACATACATGGAGATCCCACCTAGTTATGACTCCTCTACTGGAGGGAATAAGGACTGTAGATTAAGGAAGGCTCTATATTGGCTCAAACAATCTCCATGTGATTTGGTTTGGAAGGTTCTCTTAGGATATGGTGTCTCTGGGATACAAGCAAAGGCACAATGACCACTCTCCTTATCAAGCATTCACAGGATTGTAAGCTCATGCTACTTTTAGTTTATGTGGATGATATAATCATTGTAGGTGATGATATTGTTGAAAGTCAAATACTGAAGGAGAAACTAGTAGCCCAATTTGAAATAAAGGACTTGGAAAAGTTGTAATACTTCCTTGGGGTTAAGGTTATCTACTCTAGGCAGTGTATTTTCATCTCTCAAAGGAAATATGCCCTTGACCTTCTCAAGGAGACTAGTAAGTCAGGTTATAAAGAGACTCAAGCACCTATAAAGCAGACTCACAATATTGGAAGTGACAAGGAAAGCCGAAAAGTGGATAAGGTCCAATATCTGAGACGTGTGAGTAAGCTCATTTATCTAGCCCACACCAAGCTAAACATCGCTTACGCAGTGATTGCGGTTAGCCAATTTGTGCATGATCTATAAGATACACATTTGTAGGCAATTAATAGAATGCTTCAATATTTGAAAGCAAGCCTAGGAAGTGGATTGCTATTCAAGAAAGAAGAGAGATTGTCCATGGAGATATAGATAGATGCTAATTGTGCAAGATCCATGGTGGATAGAAGATCTACCACAAGATATTGTATGTTCCAAGGAGGGAACTTGGTGACATGGAGGAGCAAGAGGCAAAATGTGATTGTAACGTTGAGTGCAGAGGTAGAATATCATGTTACGGCTCAAGAAGTTTGTTTATTACTATGGATGAAGTACCTATGAGACTTATCTCTAAAATATTCTGTTCTCTTCCCCTAACCCCCCCCCTTCTTTTCCATTTCTAAATTCAACAATAAGGATAATTACCTGTGGCTTCCTTTATAGCAGAATACCCAACTTGCAGAAATACATCTTCATCAACTTTTAGTTCATCTTTTGTAGCCTTTTTAACAACTCTTTTCTTTTTGTACTGTTTTGTTCCTGATGTAACTTCAGAACTTTGACTGGAGGTGTCCAGACCTTTTTCAACCAGAGACCATACCCCACTGGTAATGGAACTAAACAGCAAAAAGCAGTTCTCCTTCTTACTGTCAATTAAAAGGATAGCAACTTTTGTAATGGGCCATCCCTCTATATTAGGAATATTCTTTGATGCATCCAAACGTTTACATACATCACATGCATCCATAATCATTTTTTCTGTCAATGACAGCTGCTTCTCCACATCAGTGAGCTCTGCTTCATTTAAATTTTGCATGAATTGCATATATGCTAATAATGCTGGCCTCAAAACCACAGCCAACTTGCAAAATTCATTAAATGGCAGATATGCTAGCTCTGGATGCTGTTTCCTGTGGTAGTAGTTGTACAGTAGGACAGTTGAACGCACCTAACACCAAAAAACTCAAAAACAGAAAAATCAGTAACTAGAGATGATGATATCCTCCTCATGCACTCCTATACATCTATAATCACATATTTGTGATACTTGTAATTTGTAAATCATAATGCAATATGAACCTGGATTGTTTCTTTCCATTTTTAATGAGATGCATGGGGACAACATAAATGCACCAGGCGGCTACACAGAGGAGCCCTCCAAGGTGAAATGAAATAGCATTATTGTTATTAAAGTATAAGGTACATTCCACTAAAGAAAGTTTTAAATATAAAAGAACAAGACAATTCAGCTTATGTATTTATTTGAATTATACTGGCCAACCCCAAAATCAAAGATGTCATATAGTGAGTGGTTATTGTATAATCTGAAATTCAAGTAAAATACCCAATTATTTGAAAATGCACCGTGCAGATTTGGATTGGACATGACATTCATCACAGCATTTATGGTATGATTATTAAGAAAAAAACACCAAATAAATATTTATTACTAAAGCATTGAGGTGACTCAGGTGAGGTTTAATTCAAAGAGTGATGGTTAACATCAGGACTTGTGTTGCTCTGTCACCTAAAATCAAAATTTTGTTTAAACAGATACTCCTCTTTAGTTAAGAGGGTCAAATTTCATTAGGCATAGATTGCAAGTTGTTTAAAGAGTTGAAAATGTTATGCATAACTAATTGATTTCATTTCACTAAAGGAAACTATTATCTATGCTTTCTACACTCCAACCAGGTAAAACATAGAAGTAATGTAAATAGAATCTGTACAGTAAGGAAACCATAAAAGCGAAAAGAAAATCTTTGTATAATTCTTAAAATCAACATCTCCAATAATCCTCTAAACAAGTAATGAAACAAACCATAAAGAAAAACAACATAACCTTATACAGTGTCCAGATAAATCACATAGGTTAATTGTTGGACTGTTATACAAGCATAAAAGACGCAGAAAAAGAAGACACCTGTTTCGCAACTAACTTGTGCTGGGATGGTGTGGGAATATCCTGGACAGATGATTTTGCTGGCAGCAACGGATCAACCAAGTGCTCTATGAATACCTTAACTGCATTCTCGGTCGGACAAACATCTGATGGAGCCATGTTCTATCAAGTGATTTTCAAGGCCAGTTACCTCGTG
Organism: Spatholobus suberectus; assembly: GCA_004329165.1. Taxonomy (NCBI): domain Eukaryota; kingdom Viridiplantae; phylum Streptophyta; class Magnoliopsida; order Fabales; family Fabaceae; genus Spatholobus; species Spatholobus suberectus. The sequence goes on along the minus strand of CM014731.1, from coordinate 81,510,953 downwards.
CTGTCAGAAGCCACATACATAGGAGAACAAATAAAAAACGCTGATTACTGTTTGACAGGACAAACTAACAAAACAAGTGCATTTCTTAAAACAACAAACTACCAACATAGGAGTCCCTTTGTGTGTGCAAGGAGGGAAACACAAACTACCAACATTTCTCAAAACAACAAGTCTTTTCCCACTAGGTGGAATCGGCTACATGAAACAAATGTCGTCATAGCGTTTTATCGTGAATCATGTCTACTGACAAACCATCGACCTCTAATCTATGAAATTTTCTCCACAGATTTTTTATAAAAAAAGGTAAACAAAAAAAAGGGCAAAATCGTATCCGAATAAAATTTGCATTATCAGGAAAGAAACATTTTTCCAGGCATACAATTTTTTTGTTTGAAAAAGAAAAAGACAATTGTTGGTTCCAATGATAAGGAACTTGATTCCCCTTCAACAACCTCTCAGTATATGTTTGGATTTTAGTTGCGAGAGCTCAAAAATATTTTTACTCCTAAAGCAACAATTTTTTCCATCTTCATTTTGTGTATTGGAATTTGCAAAAGTATTTTTTTCAACTTCAATTCAAACAGTCTTAATGGATAAAAAAAAAAGAAAAAGAGCTTGGAGACCTTTTCTCCTTTTAAGTCAATTTGGATTGAACATCCCCAAAGTCACTTTTTTATAAGTCAAAAAAATAAAAAATGAACAGGACATCCTGAGGAAATTGAACAACAATCATCAAATAACAAAGAGACACTCTTTGATTGAACATGCATGATCACCAAAAACCAAACTCTACCAGGGATGAATTTCTGAAACGTTTCTACACTCTTGACGGTGACCTTTTCATCTTCGCTTGAACGAACAACCTGTAAAAAACCGAATGCATGTCATTTTAAACTCAAGCCGAAAAGCGACAAAAAAAAAAGAAAAGAAAAACGGAAACAAATAATTTGATCGGTCTCAGAAACGATACCAAATTTTAGAAAAGTTGAAATGCAGAAAGAAATTGGAGAGTGAAGGAGAACTCAGTGCTCGGAGAAAGAGTGAGTTGTGATGGTCAACTCAAAGTGTTGTTGACTCATACACGGCAAAGCAAACTGCAGGCAAAATTTTGATGCTAGCATTTTGCACTTTGGCTTTGGCAAACTTTATATAGCCCCCCAAACTCCTAACGTACGTCCAAACTTTGCAAACAATGATTTTATTTGATATCGTTAAATTATAATTTAGGGATAATTAGATTGATCTTCCCTGGCGTTATCGTAATCGTAAATTATTATACTTTTATCTTGCTTCTTTTAATAACTACCGTCGATCTATTTTTACCACCGAAAGACATTACACCTTTACCTTTTATTGTTCACGGGTTTGTACTTTTTGAAATTAAATCAATTCGAATGAAAAGATTCATATGCGTGTATATTCGCTAGAATTTGAGAAAATTTCTAGATTTGTCATTCTTTTTTCATATTTTTTTTGTTGAGATATATAAGTTATCAAATTAATTTCTTGAATCAATTTATTTTTTACTAAATTAGTTTTGTCTAGATTTGTTAAAAAAATTAAATTCAAAACAAGTCAATTTAATTAATTTTGATTGGTTCAATATTTTCATTTAAAAACCAAATCAAACCAATTTATTATATTCTTAAGACCCGTTTGGTGGTCAGGAAAAGATACAATATAATAGGATATGAGAAAAGAATAAGAATAAGATAGAATAAAAGTAGGATAAGTTATAATTTTATCTAATGTTTATTACACATCATATAACAAACCAGATCATGATAAAATAAAATATAATTTATGTTCAAATGAAAAAATTATTATTTCATTAAAATTACATATAATTTTCTATAAATAACTTTTAATTTAATTTTTATAAAAAATATAATTTTAACTAAAATATACAATATTATTTTCTATTTATGTAATTACTTTTCTTAAAATTATAAAAAAAATATATAAGATTTTTAAAATTATAATTATTATTTAATTAATTTTTTAATAATATTTGAATAGTAATTATTTAATTTTAATATTTTAATTAATAATATACTTTATATTTACATGTCATAATTATTATATATCTATATGTATATTATATAAATATATATAGTAAATACAATATATAGTAATATATTACTTTATATATATATATATATATATATATATATATATATATATTTATATATAACATATAGCATCATATATTATATATAAATCTTATATATATATTTCATAATAATATTATATTTGTTTATCTATAATTATATATAATATTTATTATAACATTCAACATATTATATAATTAATATATATTGAGAGAGAGTGTTTGTCCTGTTGTTTTCTAACCCAACTTCTTCTCAAAATAAGAAATACGCTAGAGTAGTAGGATAAGATAAAAGATAAGATAACGTTATCATATTTTCTTAACACAACAAATAACATATTAAAATATGATAAAATAGTTATCTTATCTTATTTTATTATATCTTTGACTTTTAAACAGTCCATGCTTTTCAATAATACTCTCTTATTATATAGGTTTGTTTGACCCCCTCTGATTTATTATTATTTTTTTCTAACTTTTTTAATTTATTTTAAATGACTTTAATATTTTTCTCGTTTTTAGATTTTTTTTTTCCTTTTTCTCTCCTTTTTTCCAAATTTGTATCTCTTTCATTCATACAAGAGCATTTTTTTTTTATTTTTTCTAACTTTTTTTTTAATTTCAAATGACTTTAATATTTTTCTATTTTTAAGATATTTTGTTTATTTTTCTCTCCTCTGTTCCAAAATTGTACTTTTTATTCTCTTTCATTTACATAGGAACATTTTTTTTTTATCAAACAATGATTATTTATTCTAACTTTTTTTATTTCAAATAACTTTAATATTTTTCTCTTTTTTAGATATTTTGTTTCTTTTTCTCTCCTCTTTTCCAAAATTGTACTTTTTATTCCCTTTCATTCACATTATCAAACAATGATTATTTTCTCTAACTTTTTTTATTACTTTAATATTTTTCTCTTAGATATTTTGTTTCTTTTTCTCTCCTCTTTTCCAAATTGTATTTGTAAATTCTCTTTCATTTTTATATTCATTTTAAGTTAAATTTTAAAGTGAGTTACTAATATAAAATTATTATCTACGGAATTTCAATAGATATTCATATTATTTTACATGTAATTCACACCATTTTCTATTTTTCATTTTTCATTAAAAGTAAAATATTAAAATTGCTTATATTTGAAACATAGATGGTTTTATAATTTAAAATGCAAAAAGATTAAAATAAAAACTAAAAAGTTGCATTACACCAATCATTTATAAGTCATAATTTTTACTTAAGAGTTCAAAATTTTCATGAACAACCTTAAAAATATAATAATACAATAATATTAAATTGAGCATATTGGTTGTAGTTCATGTAATTTGCAAGTTTAGACTAAGAAGTCACAACCTACTTGTTTGTACACATATGCAAGTTGGTTCACAAGACTTGTATGTTAAACAAAATTGGTTTAAGAGGTTTGAAACCAACTCATCTATTCACATAAAAAAATATTTTTAAACTAAAAGAGATGAAAATGACATTTTGACCTTCTTAGTCTATTTAACCCCAAGCTTGTGTGAATTGAATTTGTTGGACCCTTCCTTAGAAAATTTGGGCCCAATCTAGTAAAATTAAGTCAATGCAATAGCTAACGGACTAAAACCTAATAACTAGGCTTCAAAAAGCATGTATTGGGAACCTTCCAACAGTAGATGAACCTCAATACGGATGTGAAGCACTAAATCATGGCTACAAATTCGTTAAAGGTAGCGATTATGTTAAGATTTGTCTAAAGAGGCATTTCTCACACCACTTCACATAAAAAATACCAAGATAACTAAATCAAGAATGGTATAAATAAATCTAATAAGGTATAAAGTACTCTTTCTAACTTTTACCCTCCATTTGTATCTTGCATACACTGACTTGAGTGTCAGAGTCCTTGCATTGCACATGTATTCACAAGAGGGTAACACAAGAGAGGGGTTTAATTGTGTTTCTAAAAATTTTCACAAATCTTTTATTCAAACACACTTAAAAAGATAGACAAATGTTTTTTTTGTTGTTGTTTAGGACAATGTTCTGAAATTTTTTTGATTTTAAAACAAAAGGTAAATATCCATAAAATTAACTCCCTTAAGTTAGTAACTAAAATAAGATACGGGGAGAGAGACATCACACTAAGGATATATAATGATTCGTCTCACCCAAAGACTATGTTCAATCCTTGGTTACCTCCCAAGAATTCCACTAACAACATAATTACAACAATCACTATTTCACATTGTTATAAGTATTTTTTTTGAGTCTATTCACTCTCACCCAAATATTCTTTCTACCTTGAATTTTTAGATAATTACAACAAGTAGTATTTCTTAACCAAGTCTTTCTAAGCTTTAAGAAAATCACATAAAAATGTGTATAAGTCATCCTAGATGACAAATAAGGATCGGAAATGTTGGTGTACTAGTGTAAGTAATATAACTAAGAAGTTTTACATTGGACAGAAATGGATATGTTGAGTAACATATAAGTGGCAAAGACCCATAAACCTAATGCCTTAAAGTTTTAGGTTGGATGTGGTGTCAAGTTCACTTATGTGGTTCTGCTCATGGCCCATTGGTGAAGATCTCCTCAGTGTCTACCCCCTTGTTATCCTCAACAATTGGTATCAGGGCCGATGGTTTGGCCAGGTGACCGACTTAGATGAGTGGAGGGAATTGGCAGTGGATGCATGTATGGATTTATGCATGGGAATTCCTTGTATCGAAAGTCTTCTTGGCGATGGAGGTCAGGTGATGTGTCCTGTTGATGTGAGCTAACTACAGTACAAGTATCCGGTAAAGCGTATTAGCGACAATGGTTAAGCTCCATTCATAACGGCAGTGGAGCAAATTAGTGGCAATGGCTAAGCTCCAGTCATAACAAAGATAGAGCAAATTAGTGGCAATAGCTAAACTTCAGCCATAATGGTGATGGAGCATATTAGCGGCAATGGCTAAACTCTAGGGCCACTATTGAATACTCGTGGATGAAAAAAAGGCTTTTGCTTGGGGGAAGCATACAATGTGGAATAAAGTCACACTTGAAGGAGAGATTGTTGGTGTACAAGTGTATGTAAAAAGTCTTACATTGGATAGAGATGGGTATGTTGAGTAACATATAAGTGGCAAAGGCTATGCTCTAGGGGCCACCATCGAATACTCATGGATGAAAAAAAAAAAAAGAGGCTTCCACTTGAGGGGGAGCAAGCAATGTGGAAGAGAGTCACACTTGAGGGGGAGATTTTTGGTGTACAAGTGTGAGTAATATAAGTAAGAAGTCCCACATTGGATAGAAATTGGTATATTGAGTAACATATAAGTAGCAAAGACTCATAAACCTAATGCCTTAAGGTTTTAGGTTGGATGTAGTGTCAAGTTCACTTATGTGGTTCTGCTCATGGCCCATTGGTGAATATCTCCCCAGTGTCTACCCCTTCATTATTCTCAACATGAAATTTAAATAGCCTAAGCCCTTAGAGACAATCTAAGTTACAAAGAAAACTTGTGAGATGATGTTCATTTTTCAATTTATCTTTTGTTTTTAGTAAATGTCTTCTCTTGAGCCTTTTTATAGCAAGGTTGAAAGTGTTGTAGTATGTTGAAGTTCAATTGTTCATTATTCATGAATTTGAACATTGGTGCATTAAATATTGCATTTGATATCTTTCACCAACTAGTCATGTAGGATCTGATAAAAAGGCATTATGCTTATCTTTCTTTTTTAGTATTGGTGTTGTAAAAGTAATCGTTTCATCCTTTTTCTTTGATCAAAGTATTTAATCGCTAGTCTTCACAATGTCTTATTTATTGTCTCCTGCTTTTTCGTGTCTTTTCATGTAGGGTGTTGGGAGAACAATTTAAATTTCTAATTTCAAATCTCTAGGATATCATTTAGATTTAAAGATATTATATTAAGTTGTTTAGATTTAAAGATATTATCATCATTTTAGGAATTTGTTTCCTCTTTTAATATTAGGATGCAAAGTCTATTAGAGATTCTTAACATAAAAGAACCACCCCGACCTGAAGAGGAAGGTCATGGGAAGGGAGGATTTCACAAGTTTATCTAGAAAACTTGTAATAAGATGTAATCTTATTTGAGTGAATGAACGAGTATTGAGATGTTTTCGTAGACGTAAGTAAGAGGTCCGTGGACGTAGGTAAGAACTGTTGAACCATGTTAAATTGTGTCTTCTATTGTTTCTATTTTGTAATATCATTTGCATGTCCCAATTGATCCTTATTATGCACAAATAGGGGTTTGTTTCTCCAACAATGATATCAAAGTTGATGATTGTGTAGCTTGGTGACCTGTTGAGGAGGAGTATTGAAGCTTGATGAAATTGATGGTGAATCTGTATAGGATCCTTGTGTCGAAAGTCTTTTTGGCAATAAGGAAGTCAAGTAGCGTGTCATAATAGCTAATAATGATGCAAAATCTTATGTCAAAAGTTTTCTTGACAATGTAGAAGTCAAGCAGTGTGTCCTAATAGTTAATAGCAGTACAAGTACAAAAAGTGTCTCCATCTAATACTTGCGGGCCAAAGGTGAAAAACACACCAAAGTTTGCGAAACAAAAGCATGATTGAAGATGATTGTGATAAGCATCCATGACGGCAAGATTTGAAAAGGAAGTTTGAAATTTTTTTTGAGGGAGGAATTGTAACACCATCACTTTTACTTAATTATTTGTTTTTCTATTTATTCTATATTTAATTCTGAAAAATCAGGAAGGAATCTAAATTTTTTTATCCCCACGGTTAAACTCAAAATATCAAAAACTATCTAATTGTAATTTTTAATAATCTTTCCGAATCAAAGCTCAAAAAAAATAGAAAATGACGATTTTGTCATTATTTCTTAATATTAAGGTCTGACATGAGAAAAAGATTTAATTGACATTAAAATGTCAATTTGAGTTTAAAATCATGTTATATGTATTAAAATATAATTTATGAAATTTTTTGAAATTTCTGTACAAAGTGACCAAAATACCCGTAGCTATTAAATAAACCAAACCAGTATTGGTTTGACATTCATGAATGATGAAAATAATGTTTTTAGTACATTTCTAGGTAAAATATGTAATTTTAGAATTTTCATACAAATTTGAGTATTTATCGAATTAAAATGAATTTAATATGAATTTTCTAAGCTTAAAATATACAAAATATACATATATAATTCGAAAAAATTAATAAAAAATTAAAATTTATTTTTATAAATTTATTTTTTATGAAAAATAATACATTTGTACATATTTATATTTAAATTAATTATTTTCATATTAAAAGTTAATTTAATCAAGTTTAGGCGATTTTATCGGTACCGGCTAATTAATTAACAATAAAAAATTATACTAGAGAGCCTTGGGACAGCTCAACCAGCACGTTTCACTCTAGAAAATAGGTGATTGATCACCTAATTTGGAGATATGTCCCTTAGGTTCAAATAAAAATAAATGAAAAATTATATTTATTACATAATGTATGATGCATTAAGTGAACACCTAAGGCTCTTCTCTCCTCTATAAATACCCCTCCATGGAAGCTAAAATCTTCTATCTTCCTCTCCCAAGTTGGACAAGCCACTCCTCCATAGCCATCTTCTTCCATAATTTTTTTTTTTACAGCAAAATTCTACTAGTTTTCATTAACTAGTAAAAATTCTCTTTCTAGAAGCTTTACACCAACAACTTCACCAACTCTTTGAGGTAATGGGGGGAGCGGGGTTGGTTCTAAATTTCAATTACTTTGCATGTTGGTAGGAAATGTTTCTCCCTAAACCTTTCAATGTTTAAGTTTATTAAGTTTTATAAATGTTACAATGTTTAGTATTAAATTTAAACTTTTACTAAGTTGTTGTACTGCTCAATTTTAGATAATTAAAATACACTTATTAAGTAGTTATGCTGCTCAAATTTAGAAAACTATAATATAATTATTAAGTTGTTATACTGCTCAAATTTAAACAACTATAGTAGAATTACTAAGATGTTATACTGCTCAAATTTAGATAAAATATTTTTAGCTGTTATAGTAGATAATTATATTGTTACAATGCCATATTTTAGTAATACTCAATTATTTTAGTAAAAATAATAGAAAAAATAAACTATAAATCTCATAATACGAAACTAAGCACAAAAATTATTTTATGATTATTTATGAATTTATTTTTAGAAAACTACTGTAAAAAATTCAGTTTAAGTTCTTATAATTCAGGTAAGGTCTAGACACACTAATAAACCATATGTAAAAATTTCATAAATTTTAAAATTTATTTAGTACTTTTAATTGTACTTTATAAGTCTCGATGGACACATTTTACTTAAAAACACTAAAATACAAAATTTTTTGAAAAATTTTCTAAAAATTTATAATAAAATTCTAATAATTTTTCTAAGCTAAAAATTTTTTTTTATGAAAAGTTTTGACTATTCTATGATTTATTTCTTAATTATCAGTCTTTATTTAAATTTTTATGCCTTTATTTTTATTGAATTATTGATTATGTGTTTTAATTTGAATTATGAATTATGTGAATGATATGTATGGATCAAATCTCTCTAATATAAGATAAAGATATTAGTAGAAATTATACTGGTGCTAAAATTTTTGAGACCAGAGTAAATTTTTAGAAATTAATAGATCAGTGAGTAATGTAAGGCAGGGGACATGTAGTGGCATGACACCCTGTTAGGGAAGCTACAATTTGGTACGCTGAGGAATGAAAGATAGGGACCCATTTGAGGAGGTCTTGAGGGTAGGCATCGCTGGTGAAAGTCCCAATGGTCAGGGTAGCGTCCGTGAACTGGGATATTCACCTGACCAAGTTTGATAACCCCGACAACTGCTCAATATTCTAGGATTGGTTTAAGAATATACCTCTATAAATGGACATTTTGACTGATATTTGTTCCTCGTTGATGATGAGGACGATACCATGTAATGATGTTAATGAGGTATATGTACTCCCAGTCACTTCTCAGGTTTTGTTGAGAACTATTACTCACTAATGGGATGTATGGATCCATACTAAGTCAAAGATAGTGTAGTATAACTTAGAATAAACCCTAGGTTCCCTTCGCAAATTGCGTTTTAAGTCCTACCATACATGTGAAGGTGATTTTAGAACAAATCACCTCACTCCATTATTTTTGTTGTTGTGCATGTTCAATCATGATCTTTGAAGATGGCTATGCTGATTTTGTTTAATCTACATATATCATATCCAAATGGAGGAGTATGGGATTATGATCAAAACACAAACATCTTAACTTATACAAGTATGATGTCTGTGACTTTTCTATCCCCTATTCCTAGGGCTAAGATGTTTCCACTTACATATATGATACTTATTTCCTATACGACTGCTCTCCTACCAGAGTTTATTTACGCTCCTCATATTCCACCATTGCCACCTTCACTAGTAGATTCGGATATCCTTGTGATTGCTTCTTATTTGGATGCCCCTCCACTTCCTCTAAAGTTACCTATTATGGACGCTCCAGCTATAGACGAGCTAGCACCCATACCTACTGATGATGGATCTCCTATAGAGGTAGTACTTGCTGAGTCACCTATAGCCTTCCCTGGCATTGAGTACCACGTGGGGATGGCTAATGGGAGGCATACTTCTTCATCCTCTTCTTTTGGGCTTGGGGTACCACATAAGGTACCCAATGGACAAGCATACCATGCGACAGAGGACGCATCAGAGGGGACCCCTTCAGATGAAGACCATTATAGACTTTAGTATTTAGTAAGGAATAGGTTAGACGGTACTGCTCTGTATAAGAACTTTTTAGATGTATATATAAGGCTAGGTAGTATATGTCTTTTGATGTAATTTTGTTTGTTTTGACTATTATGTATTACTTAAATTATGAAGTACAGTTTGATATATATACATAAGCAGTTTTTATCATTTTAGAATTTTTCTATTATAAAATTGAGAATTTTTTTTTTACTCATATTTTCATCAATTTGATTTAATATGAATTATATTTAAAATTAAAGGAGTGTTGCAGGATTTGTTGGGAGAATATTTCAAATTTTCATTTTCAAATCTTTATGATAGTATTTAGATTTAAATATATTATCCGATGTTGTTTAGCTTTAAAGATATTATCATTGTTTTAGGGACTTGTTTCTTCTTTTAATAGGATGCAAAGTCTATAATTAGAGGTTCTTGAAATGAGAAAACCACCCCGGCCTGGAAAGGGGAATCATGTGAAGGGAAAGTATCACAAGTTTGTCTAGAAAACTTGCAATAGGATGTAATCTTATTTGAGTGAATGAATGGGTATTGAGATGTTCTCGTGGATGTAGGTAAGAGGTGTCAAACCACGTCAAGTCTTTTGTTGTTTTTATCTTCTAGTGTTGTTTGTGTGTCCCATCTGATCCTCATTGTGCACGAAGAAAGGTTTGTTTCCCCAATAGGATGATAGTCTTCTATATTTGTCTTGAAGTGTTGAGTTTTCTCATATAAGCTTCTAAGCTTATATTGATAAACTACATTCCTTCACAATACTTTCTTACGAAGGACGAAACTATTTCAGCATATGGATAGACAAACACTTGATAAACAATCCTCGTGTACTTAAATAAATATGAACTTGTTGGGACAAATAGTATAATACCATTAATCTTTTCTTATTAAAACATATTCTTACATTTTGTTTGTTGTCATTGAAACTTAAGGAGCTTAAATCATCTTTTGACCTAATAGTATTGTGTTTTATAACAATTTTATTTGCAAAATTCTCTTCAAGTCTTAAAGAATACAAGGTGAGATGGGTAAAAGAATTTAAAATAAAAATATTAAATTCTATAATATTTATAAAGAGAGAAATGCTAGCAACACTCTTTCTAACACAATCTTTTTTATTGGTTGAAAATTATTAGAAATCGCAAAATCATGAGAGAAATCCATTAAATGAAATGTGAGACCTACAAAATTTTGTGATTTTCAATAAATTTCAATCAATAGGAGAAAATATGTTCAAAAGAATATGTCAAAGAGTATGTTGCTAACATTTCTCTTTATAAAGAAACTCCCATTGAACTATCAATTAACATATTAAAATATACCTAAACACAAGTTTTCAAATTAAAAAAAATCAATTATTAAGCACATTACTACTAATGAGACTTAAGGGAAGTGTCTTAGCGTCCTTTACTCCTTGGGACCTTCTAAATAATACTAGGGGTGTGCAAAAAATGGATATCTCAAAAAACTGATCCAAACCGAACCGAACCGCTTTGTAAAAAATAGTTTGGTTAACCAAACCGTTTTTTATGAAGTGATTCAGTTCGAATTTCTTTTAAAACGGTTTGATATTTTGGATTTGGATCGGATCGGTTTGGTTCAGTTATCCATTTTATACACATATATGGATTGGTTTTTCAAAGAGCCGAACCGGACTGAACCGATTTGCTTCGTGAAAATGGATTGGATAACCGATCTGTTTTTAAAAAAGTGGTTTGGTTCATATTTTTTTCAAAAATGGATCGGCTTTTTAAATTTGGATCGGTTCGGTTTTGGAGCGGTTTGGATCAGTTTGGATTTTTTGCACACCCCTAAATAATACTACGTGATAAATAAGATATATTTTAAGTTTAAATATATTTTTAGTCTCTATAAAATGAGTAAATTTTGATTTTAGTTTTTGTATTTTTTATTTATTTTTTATTATTCTAAATTTTGAAATAACTATTTTTGGTCTCTATAAAATGAGTAAATTTTGGTTTTGGTCCTTGCAAAAAAATTTTCATTGATTTTCATCCATCGAAAATTTAAAATCATTGTTATTGGTCCCTAATGTTCATTTTAAGGTAAATAAGAAACATTTATTTTAAGGATTTAGAAAATTGTTTAGAAATATCATATGTTGACATATAAGCAATTAAACAGTATGTGCCATTTAAAATGGTTATTTGGCTTTTCATTAATCATATAAGCAGTCAACGAGTGTCACATAATAATAGGGATATAAAAACAATGAATTCAACTTTTTGAAGGATGAAAATTAAAGAAATTTGTTTATAAGGACTAAAATTAAAACTCACTCATTTTACAGGAACTAAAACATATTTAAGCTTATATTTTAATTAAAATAATTTATATCATATATTTGAACAAAACATTTAAAAAAGTGTATACAAATAAATAAATAAATAGATGATATTAAAAGGAAAGGACAATTTTTCTATCGCTTAAAAAACTAAGAAAATGATATTAATAATGAAAAGAAAAATGAAAAGTAACAAGCTAGAGACACCAATATGTATAATTTTTCAAATAACATAACAAAAATTTGAATATATTGCTATAGATTTTTTTTTGTTTATTATGTTAAGTATTCACTAACTTTGCTGATGACTAATCTCTACTAGAGTACTTGATTGAGTATTTTTAATAGGATTTCCACCCATCATGTTTTTTATTTATTTACAAAATTCGAACATAAAATCTTGTTTAATTTAAGGAATCCAGATTTAGTTTTACTCAGAACAACATTGTAATGTTGGTATATTGCTCAAGAAAAATTAAATATTATATATAATGTTTCCCTCTATTTAACGAAAAAGCAAAAAAAAAAAAAAAGTTTAAAAATCTCACTTGTTAATATTTTTTTTCTTCAAATTATTTGTCATCTCAAAATATTAATATCTTTGTCAATCAGAACGAAAAGCATTAATGAAAAAAGTTAATCAAGTATAATTATATTTTTAAAAGTGAAAATTGTACTGTCGAATTAAATAACTTTCTAAAATGTATTATAATCCATTGGGTGATTAATTATTAATCAATAAACGGCATGTCTCTGATACAGTTCTCAAATCGAATACTGGTCGTTTTCGTTACTCCTTCTTGGGGCGTGATGATGTCTGAGACAACTCGACGCTTTTGCAAAGCCACTCCCTCCAATACCAACACACCCACTTCCATTGTTGAAGCTTCCCATTCCCAAGTTCGTGTCTTTGCGAGGAGAAGTAAGAGACCCAGAAAAATGGCCGTCAAACTTGAAGAAAAGGATCATCTTCCCTCAACCCAGGACAACAAGGTGACAGCTTTTCCATCATTGCTTGCTCCCTTTTGCATAAATGGATCAATGGGTGTCTAAGTTACGAACCCTTAGCTTTTCGTGTTGTTATAATAAGGTTTTTACTGTATCAGGTTCCGGTTACGCGGAAGTTTGGCCTACCGGAAATTGAAGAATTTGCGTACAGTGGAGCAAATGAATCGACTCAGTGTAGTAAGCACTTTTTTTCCTAAAGTTTGCAATGTTGATCGATATTCCCTATTTTCACTTGTGACATCTTGTACCATTTATTTAAGTCTGTAATCTTTTATCTGCTAGCATATTTAATTTCACAGCAGCTGCAATGGTCCCTTCTCAGGAGTATAATGAATTGTTTCATAGATTACTATAGAGATTTGAGAATAAATTAATCCGGTTTATGGTGAATATATAGAGCCAAAAAAGAATGAGTTTGGAAAGGTATAAATGTAATAATGCTGGTACTTATTTTATTAGCTGCTTTGTATTATCTTGGAATTAATTAAGAAATATAGGTGTGCTCCTTGTGGAGAAGGTGATTGCTAGCTATTGTTATTTTTCAATCTTACCAACTAGAAGTATGCACGAATGTGTTTGAGACATGCCTGCCTAGTTACTCACTGCACAAAGCAAACATTCTCATGTTCATCTATTCTGATTGTAGAATTGAGTTCTCATATAAATAGCTTTCCTTTCCAGGGAAATCTGAAATGGACTCAGATGTGACTCCAGCAGGAAGTGAAGTTGCTACTCCAAGACCTGGTGGTAAGAACTAGAAATGCTATGTTATATAGTTGCAAAATGAAAATTTGTTAGGAGTTTACTTATAAAGGAAAAGAATCTACCCACTCCCCTTCCCCCCCTCTCCATCCATCTCTCTATATATTGAGAAAACAGTTTTAGAGAGAAACAATGCTTTGTTTGTTACTTGCACTCTTTAGTTCTTGTTAATTTGTGAATAGAATTCCTGAACTACACTTCTGGATGGCTTAACTAAACTTTTGCTCCCCGTAGTATTCCAACATTCATCTTTGACAAAATTTTGACTTTGATGTCCCAGATTTTTGTTTCATCAATATTTTCCTGCTACTTTGGAGTTGGAAGAATCAAGCTCTTCATCTGCTAACTGTCCAATTCTGGACAGAAACGGTGACAAAGATTTGACATGTTAAAATTGATGAAATAGATATTTGGGAATTGGGGTCCAAAATCAATATTTTAGAGCACCAGGGATGTGAAAATTTACTTAATTCATTTAGGATAATGAGGTTGATAATCATATTGACATATCATTCCCTTTAAATATCAATTTGTTTCAAATGCATTAATACCCGAATAAAGTTTTAATTGTGTGTGTCAAACTTGAATTAATAGTATTGAAGAATGAAATTTAGACCTTTTGGGTCCTAACTTTACTCTTTTAAGGATATTCTCTTTTGGGGAGACTCAAAATATGATTGAGTGCTTCCTTTTTAAAAATGTTTTTCCCCTTTTGATCAAACTTATTTTCTTTTAATTACAGGATTTTTTTTTTTTTAACTTTTCTCTCTTCTTTTGGTATTGTGCAATGCTTTGAAAATTGTTAAATCTGGGGACCTATGTAACGATTAATGTAGCCAAGCAGGCTCTCACTTACTAATTCAACAATGCTTGCTATCTACAAATCATTACATATATTTAGCAAACACGATCAATTTAAAACAGAGATTTAGCTGAAATTTGCAATTTTTATTTTGTCAAATTTCATATCTCTGTGTATGTATTCACTTACTCTGTGTTTGTCTGTTGATTAAATTCCATATCTTTTTTTTCTCAGGGATATATTTAGTGAAGTGTATGTCATTTAATTTATACCTGGAAATTAAAATTTAATTGTGGACATAATACCTGCCATTTTGTAAGCATATTAATTTGAAACTAATTTGCTTCCCAGCTGTTTTGGTTGAGCCTAAATTATTTAGTTCATATATGATATAGGTGAATCACCTGCCCACTGGGAAAAGGTGCTTGAGGGGATTCGCAAAATGAGGTGTTCTGCAGATGCACCAGTAGATACTATGGGATGTGAGAAAGCTGGTGATACACTACCTCCTAAGGTCTGATTCAGTATTCTACTGCTGTTAATTTGATCTATGGGGAAAAGATAAGCATTTATTTCTTGGTTTCTGTCTTGGCGCTTTTAAGGAAAAGTGATTACTAAATATACATTTGAATAGAATATGGCTTGCCACACAACTTTTTGCGGAAAAAAAAGACAACACGGTGAATGCTGTTGATTTGACAAACCAATAGTCATTCATCAACCAGTATAGCCATTGCTCATTCAATTAGTAGATGATGATGAGTTGATGATCAAACTAGTCAATCCTCTATGTGTAATCCTGTATTGAATTGATTGGTTGGCTTGTCATAGGGTCTTTTTGTCAGATAATTTTTTTTTTCTGTACTATTCTTTATAGTTGTCGTGATTACAGGGACATTATAATTCCTTTTAACTTCTTTATTTTGTATGAAGCATGATGTGAATAAGTTTACCCTTATCTAAATTCTTATGTGTATAATTAGGAAAGAAGATTTGCTGTCCTCGTATCTTCTCTTTTATCAAGCCAAACGAAGGATCCTGTTACTCATGGTGAGTATATATGCCTTCTGAAGTTTGTAGTAAAAAAAATATTGTTGATAAGTTTCCTGGCTTTTTTACATAGAGATTCTTTCTAAGATAATAATGTTCTTCTGTTTTTTGATCAAATACCTAGCACACTCTTGCCTTATGGAAGTATGAGATTAGCAGCATTAACCTGAAATAAGGAAACATATCTCAGAGTAGCAGAAGTTTCTTATGTTGACTTATTTAGATGGCAAATGTAGAGAAACTGAAAATATTGGTTGACATATGAGATTATTAATGTCTAGAAAGTGATGACTTATTGTGGCTTGTGTTGGTTTGAATTGAGGTTGTCTTGGATTTGGGTAATAAGTTTAATATGCTTGTGTTTTTAAGTTCTGAGAAAGCTTGAAAGATTAGTAGGCTTACCTGTGTGACAAAAACCCTGTTACCAACATCTTTAGGTTGTTGAAAGTGGATATGCAAGTTATTTGCAAACAAGGCTTCTCCACATTTGAAGTAATTTAAATGAACATTAATAGAGCATTTCTTGTGATGGTTGAAGACTAGAAGGGCGTTATCAACCACCTAAAAGAAGGCAAAGCATTACTAGAAGAAAAAAGAAAGAAAATGCAGGAAACTGGAATGTCAAACATGTTTTCTTATAAAACATGACATAACAAGAAGTAGTAGTAGAAGGAAGTAATTAAGGAAGTGTAAGCAAAAATGGATATTTTCTGTATATCTTGATATAGATGATCTGGAAATGAATATATTGCAAATTAATTGCTAATTTAAACAAATAATTTGGCCACATTGTACTTTCACCCCCAAGATTTTGTTTACCATCTGTCTTGATGTATGTAATTCATACTTGGTAGTTGCTCGAAAATATTTGTCATGTTTCAACTACAGTTACTAGTGTGTTTTTAAGAATAGGAGCAATCCAACGCCTTCTTCAAAATGGTCTGCTTACTGCTGAAGCAATCAATGATGCTGATGAAGAAACCATCAAAAAGTTGATTTACCCTGTATGTTCCTTGTTTCTTTTAAAGTTATTGCCTCTTCTGTGATTCAAATAATTTGAATTTAAGTGGCAAGTTACGAAAGGTACTTATGAAGCTTCCAGCATGTCCTTAGTGTGCATGTTATCATGTCAATTTCTTTTTAAAATTATGCTTTATTCTGTGCTGTATTAATTGAACCTGTGCTTGTACTTTTGTGCATTTTTTTCCAGGTTGGGTTTTATACAAGAAAAGCCACTAACTTGAAAAAAATTGCAAATATTTGTCTCATGAAGTATGATGGAGAGATACCTAGCTCAATTGAGCAACTACTCTTACTTCCGGGCATCGGTCCTAAGATGGCTCATTTGGTATGTGTAATAGCTCTTTAAATCAAGCAGTATGTTTCACTAGTTTTCTGAAGTTAATTTTGTTAGTGCCCACTAGGTTATGAATGTTGGATGGAACAATGTCCAGGGGATATGTGTAGATACTCATGTCCACCGCATTTGCAACCGGCTTGGTTGGGTCTCAAGATTGGGCACAAAACAGGTACCTTTAAGTTTGGCAGCTTCACATTTTATGTATGGGGCATTATTACCTAACTTATTTGTTCTCGCTACATTGCGGCGCTGGTGCAGATGTGTCAGTTGGAATGAGCTTTTTTTAGGGAAAAAATTATTCAAATTATTTTCTACACATTTGCATACACACACATATATATTGGTATATATGAAGGCATATTCTATCGTTGTTTACAATCAATATTCATATGTTAAATTACCAGATCAGAAACTATCACATTTATAGTAACCCCCAAAAAAAAAATTGTCACATTTATAGCATGTCTGAAATTTTTCAATGTTAGTAAGGGATAACAGATCAGCTCTTTCAAGTGACTTGGATTTCGTTTCTTTTGTCACTGTGTTTCTAAAGGTCACAATTGAAAGTAACCAATGCTCTTCAATTTGTTAGAAAACTTCAACACCTGAAGAGACAAGAGAGTCACTGCAACGGTGGCTTCCAAAGGAAGAATGGGTTCCAATAAATCCTCTATTGGTATGTCCATTTCACAGTCAAAGTTCTGCTTGAACAGTTTACTGTTATAATTGAGTTGTATTATTCATACAACGCTTTTTAAAATATTATTTTTCTTTTCTCTCTCTTCATTACATCAATCATCTTATCTCACGTTTCTCTTTATTGTACAACTATAATTTCTTGTTATAATTTGCTATGTTTTGCTTCATTAGTCAATTTAATATGGCAAATTAGTGTAAGGCAGTTATTTAAATGTTTTACAGCTATGTGTGGGACTGGTGTGCCAACCAAAGGCAAGAATTTTTTTATTTTTTTTTTTTCTGTCTAACACAGGGCTGACGGAAGGATAAAGCTACTAAAGGCCCACTAATAAAAAATTATTTGTTACTAGTTTTTGTAAAGCAAAAAAGCACATATATTGACAAAAAGGCCCAATATATAGTTCTCTCATTTAAAGTAAAAATGTATTTCAAAGTTTGCTTTGGGCCTCACTCAACGTTGGGTCGGTCTTGGTCTAACACTTGGCTTCTTGTTTGTTACAGCAATGTAATTATGTAACATCTTCTTTTGTGGCTTGAATATAATCAGGTGGGATTTGGACAAACAATTTGTACCCCTCTAAGACCTCGTTGTGGAGAATGCAGTGTAAGTGAGTTATGCCCCTCAGCCTTCAAGGAGACCTCAAACTCAAGCCCAGCTTCCAAGTCCAAAAAGCCTGGACTGAACAAGAAGCTTTAACATGGACCACCCCCAAAAAACGTGAAGCTTTAGCCCTTCTTTTGGAATTGGGTTCCTTTTTTTGTCACAGGTTCAATTTGTAGTGTTATCTTTTTGGCTGATACAATGTTCATTAATTATTAGGTTCTAGAAGTTGAAGGATATGCAGAATTTTCATTTTATATAAGTATAGTCGTTATTTGATAAAAGTAAAAAGACTTAATTGTACATTTGACCATTTTATTGTCATTTCACGTATTTGATTCTCTCATTTTTTTTGGTGAATTTGATATTCATTATTTCAATTGTGTAATTTTGACTCATTCATTAACTTGATATTTAATATTTAATAAAAATGCTAATGTGACTGTGCAATAGAGTGTTATGTCAGCACACAATAGAGTTTCATGTTAATATTTATGTTAAATATTGAATTGAATATTAAGTTAACAAATAAGCAAAAATTGTACAATTAAAACAGTACGAAGATCAATTTTGCATAAAAAAATAAAAATTGGGAGAACCAATTTCATGAGATGTACTAAAAGTACAATTAAGCATAAAAAAAAAAAAGAAACCCGGAAGTGATGGGGGCAAAATTTAGCTGCATTTTCCGGTCAGAAAAATTTTATGCAATGCTCCATATTTCGCTAAACAGAAAAGACAGAAAAATGTTTGTAAATATATTGTGTAGAAACAATAATTCATCCAAGATTGATTTGGTGCAAGCTTTTGTTGAATAGTCTCTTTGCTTATGCAAGTAAGGTTAATTCCATTCATCCTAAAAAAAAAAGTTAATTCCATTCTACTCTTCATTTAGATCTTACAATGACTTGAGTAACGTGCATTGAGCTATGCTTATAACAATTTATCATTTAACTAATTAGTTATTCTCCACTTAATGATATATTTAGCGAAAATTCACTTTTAATAATTTTCATAAGATTTACCAAAATCATGGTAAGATATTAGTTAACATGATTTTTAGTAAATATTGATGTTTAATTTCATGTTAAGAAATTAAGTAGATTTTATGTTGAATTAAAAATTTTATACTGAATTTTAATATTAATTTATTTTTAGAATAAAAATATTCACACATAAGTCAATTTATTTTAAAATTAATTTTAATAAAAACAAATTTTACAAACATTCACCCAAACACTTCAGAGCTAGTATAAATCAAGCAGGACGTCGTTTTGGGTTTTTCTGTACTTAGACAGCCCAATCGACTAGTAACTTTCTATTTGTTCGGCCCAGTACAGTGAAGTGGGCTTTCTCTACCCGACCCGAATAACAATTCGGACCGGCAGATGGGTGACTCGGTGTTCATCTTGTTTTTGTAACCATTTGCAGCGGAGGAGCTCAGCAGAGAACGAGTTTGGGAAGTGTTTGGTTACTTCTCAGATTCTGTTCCTTAGAGAGAAAGAGAGAGAGAGAGAGAGAGAGAGAGAGCGATGACGGTAGCAGCAGGAATCGGTTACGTTCTGGTAGCGCTAGGACCCTCTCTCTCCCTCTTCGCTTCCGTAATTTCCAAAAAGCCCTTCTTGATTCTCACCGTTCTCTCCAGGTACGTCACCTTACGCTCCATTTCTCTTTGATCTCATGTAACCGCAAACGTTGTGCCATGCAAAATCGTAATTCATACCTCACTGACTCACGCTGTGTTACTATTTCTTTGATTTGCCTTGTTAGTTACTCTGCAATGCAAGTTAGGGTTTTATGATTACTGTAGTGACTTCAAATGACACTATGATGTGTTAGGTTTTCATGGAATTTTTGTTGTGTTGATTTAATTTGTGGATGCAGCACACTGTTGTGGCTTATTAGTTTGATCGTGCTGTCTGGAATATGGAGGGGGTTTTTGCCGCTGAATACAACAGCTTGGTGGCCTTTTGGAATACTTATATTCTCTTCTGTTGCTTTTCAAGAAGGGCTCAGGCTTTTCTTCTGGAAAATATATAAGTAAGGTTATATCATTGTCTGCTCTGCTGTAAACCGTTGCTTTCATTTCCCTTGTTTTCTTTTCAAGTGCTTTGATAATGTTATTAGGTTAGAAGGTTATACTACCCCTAAGGCCCTAACACCATTTTTTCGTTTTAGTCCTTACACGAAAAAACTAAACTACGTTTTAGTCTTTACATGAACATGTTTACAAATTGAGTCGTAATGTTTCCAAAGTTTTGATGGTATAAGATTTTAGAGGAGTGTTAACAATGCACTATCTAACACACTCTTTTTAACACATCTTCCTCTTGGTTAAAATTTATTGAAAACTACAAATTCATGAGTGGGCTCATTAAATTAGAAGTAAGACCCACAAATTTTTGTGATTTTCAATAAATTTCAACCAATAGTAGAGAGTGTGTTAGAAAGAGTGTGTTGCTGGCATTTCTCTGGATTTATGTCTATACTTGATACCATTTTTCGTTTTACTCCATATGTGAAAAAAAATTTCGACTTTATTTTGGTTCCTACTCAAAAAATTCCATATTTTGGTCCCTACACTTGACATGTCATTTTTCGCTGGATTTGGTCTATATATGAAAAAAATTGTAATGCCGTTATAACTTAAATATATGGTACAGACTAATTTGTAAACAATTTTCATGTAGGGACTAAATGAAAAACAATGTCAGATATAGGGACTAAATTTATAATTTAACCTTGTTATTGTTACTATTTTATGCTTTTACAAACTCTTTTACAATATGATGAAGGAAATATCTGACCATTTGTTAGAAACTGTTTTGTATTGACATGGTATACCGATGTTGCTTTGTGTCTGAGTATTTATTTTATTTTATTTTTTCTTGTTGATCTTGTGTAGGAGGTTGGAAGATATGTTAGATGCTTTTGCTGACAGAGTATCAAAACCACATCTTCTCCTGACAGATAAGATGCTGATTGCTCTGGGTAAGAAAATGGAGGCTTTCATGCCTATTTTCCAATCCTTAAGATTGCATTGTTTGACCAACTTTTAATAAGTCCCTTAACTATCTGCTTTGGTCAGTTGCTGGAACAAGAACAACCTTGCTGATACTGCTTACTCTTTTTTCCCTATTATTTTCCCTTTGTTTTGGCATTTAACTAGATCCTTGATTGAATTTAATTGTATAATAAGATGAATCACTTGTTAAGATGCTATTGAAAAAAGGTATGGCCTATTGGAATAAGATCTATATCATGGATAATAACCTGTATTTTTTAATAAAATATATTTTGGATATTTTTCACAGCTGGTGGGTTGGGTCATGGTGTTGCCCATGCTGTGTTCTTCTGCATCAGCCTATTAACTCCTGCATTTGGTCCAGCAACATATTTCGTTGACAGGTGTTCACAGGTTCCATTTTTCCTTCTTTCTGGTGAGTTTCCCCATTGCTGGTTGTTGTATGCATGTATATAAATAATATGGGATTCTACAGCTTCAAACTTTTGGAAAATTTGCTACCTAAGGGTTTATTGCATATTTATTTCCTTAATGTGAATGTATAGAGTTGGATTAGAGAATCTTGAATAGGACTTTCCTATTAAGCCTCAGTTCACCAAAGGCAATACTTATATAGAGATATGCAAAAGTAGCTGGGATTTTTGAATTTATATAGAGATGCTATTTTTAATATTTCATTTTCTCCAATTAGTTCACCATTTTTTATATACATTGCAGCTGTTATTGCTCTTGCATTTGTCACAATCCACACTTTCTCAATGGTCATAGCATTTAATGGGTACACAGAGGGGAACAAAGTGGATCAATATTTTGTTCCCATTGTTCACATTGTTGCAGGAATGGTGGTAAAATCTCAATCTTTGCATTATATTTTTGCACTATACTTTACTACTGTAACTAGTAACTACCCATCTTCTTTCTCTTGTTCCATTACCATTTACCAACCTCAACATATTAGCTGTTGTCCAGCTAATATTTACAACACCAACATATTTACAATAGAAGGCTAGTGCCCATATCCTATGTTGTCCAACTAATGTACGTTTAAATCCAGAAAATTTATTGGAAAATGGTCTCCAGTTTGTTTTATTGCATAATTTAAATTTGAATCACTTTGGAGCTTGTTATTTGGATTACCTGATGTTTACAGTCTAATTCATCCCTTCAATATTAAAAATCATTGAAATAAGATTAGAAACACTCAAAATATTGATGTGTTGAATTAGTGTCTGTAGTACTGCAGCATAGGTGAATGCCTTAAAATATCACAAATTCCAACGTACATAAAAGAACAAAAATGCTTTATAGTCCAACTTGTTACTGCAACGAAACTACTGCCATGTTTTTGTTTTAATTTGTTGAGCTCCACAGGTTTCCTGACTTTGTTTTAACTTAGTGTTGCCATGTGCTTTTTGGTTGATGGTGTTATGGCTTGTTGGGGCATAAATCAGTTCTCTTATACATTAAGAATGGCCACTGTCAATCATATATTGTTATGATAAAGCCATGAAAAAAGTAAAGGCAGCTCACTGATGTCTGTGTAGTTTTAAGTTCGTATAACTTCTGTTGTTTGTAGATATGTGAAGTTGGCAAGATGGTTAACTCAATCATGGTAGCCGTAGGATGTAGGAAGAGGATATCAATCCAAGTAAAGTGTAGTGAGTCAAGTTTGAATAGCTGACAAATGACTTCCGTACAGCCCAATTTTTTATGTTGATAATGTGTCATCTATACTAGATGGCATATATTGGGCTGTACAGAAGTCATTTGCCAGCTATTCAAGCTTGATTCACTAGTGGTACCTGTCTTCTTGAATTTGGATAAGTTTCAGAAAACATTGAAACTATAATAAACAAAGGTCCCCCTGGATATACTTTTGAATTATTGTTATTAATTAGGATTTAGGAATGTAATTATGATTTCTTATGATATTTACTTTTGCCTTCAATTAATGCTTAAAACTACACTGGTTTCTTTGACTTGCTGTTTCCTTATTCAGACTCTGGTTAATTTGGCACCTGGCGGTTGTGTTGTTGGCATTCCTCTTCTTTATTTCATTGCAATCTTGACCTTGATTCATTGTGGGAGGATGGTTTGGAGAAGATTGACAGAAAACCCAATCAGGCCGGTTCACTCATAGTAAGTGATAATCTTTGTTAAAAATCTCATCTATCACTGCTTGGTCCTCACCATTCCGGACTGAAGACACCTGTAGTTATATTGCACGAAGGCTGTTTCCTTGACATTATGCTCCCATTTTCTTACAATGGGTTACTATGCGGGGATTCAAGTCAACTTTTCGCGTTTGTTAGCTTCATTTATCATCACAGCGATCAGGTTTACTGAAGTTTTGGTTGCAGATGCGGGTTTGCTGAAGTCTTGGTGGTTTAGTATTAAGAAAAAGAAAAATCTAGTTGATTAGGAGATTAATGCTTAAATTGGGATATTACGCTCCCCATGTTGAAATTTCATTTTATGTGGAACGTTAATTGGGTGTATTAAGGTAAGTGTATATACGGGTTATCTCCTTGAGATGAGGCTAAATCTTCAAGTTACTGAACGTACCCGCAAGTAAATTATGCGTGTCAAAAGCAACTCTAGTACAGCCAGGTGAAATATATTAGAGTAAATTGTACTTGGACTTGATTATGTAGAGATTTAATTGCAAACCTTTTAAACTATAAAGACTCTTTTTAAGTGTTTTTAACTGTAGAAATTTAGTTAAAAATTCTATAAAATTATAGGAATTTACAGATTAATTTAACTAGTAAAAAAAAAAATTAGGAAATTTTACCTAGGAAGATAAAAGAACGATTGCGATTCAATTATACTAATGGGGTAGTGAATGTATTAGGTAGTTCTTTGATTAGAAGTAAATGAGCTCCCAGAGTGCATTACTGCGCTCTTCGTCCAACGAACTTCTCGGTAGCCGTGCTCCATTATTGGAGCCAACGTAGTTCCTAGAAGCTAAATATTGCACCTTGTGCGAGAGCTTTATGAAAAAAATAAATAAATTATATCAACTATCATTTTTTAATCTCATTAAAATTTATCAAATTTTAATGTATTATGTATTTATCAATTTTCACATCCAAAAATAATGTTATTCAAACTCAACATTAATATTTTATCATGAACACAATAGCACTAGCTCACCAATCTCACATTTTTAATTTTTAATACAATAAAATGTCGAGGGCATTCCTGAGACAGCAAAACGGCGGGTTAGTTGGGTAAATTAGTTAAAAATGGCAGGGTCTTACAAAAAAGTCATCTCAAGCTTGTTCCAATATCATTCAGTAAATGTTCACATATTTGGTTGTATCTTGAAAAATTGATTCTGAATTTATAATTAATTTTAAGTTGAAACAACTTTAAATAATTTTTGTATTGCATCATTTATTTTATATTGGATTTTATTATTAATTTGCTTTTAAAATAAAAACATCTAAATATAAATCACACCACTTCAAAATCAATTTTAACTAAAATTAATTTAGTTCAAAATCAATTTGAAAAATGTTCACCCAAACAGAGTGTCAAGGGTGTTCTTCACCCTGTTTGGAGAAACTACAGTCACGTGGGTGCATGAGTTATTAAGAGAGATTCCTCCAGCATGAAAACATCACCATTAAATTCTGAATCAAGCCCTTCATGTCCATCAAATTCCTTGAGCCCCACCAATGTCTCAATTGGAATCTCAGGCTCTTGATCCAAAGACAAGTCTTCTCTGGCCAATGGAAGGTCATAGTTTGACTCATGATCTTCATTAAGAAGAGTCCTGTCAACAAATAACAGCTTGTTGCCATCTTCTCTGCCTTTCAATACAACTTTCTCATCATTCAACCCAGAAGTTACTATCTCTGCTGAACCTTTAGATGACATGGTTATCCTTGAAGTTTCAGATGTTACACTGTATACACTTCCATGGTCTTTATGTTTACTTTCCTTTATCCTTGATGTCATTGATCTAGAACCAAACACAAGCCTTCTCCTAGGTGAGATACAAAATGGGCTCCAGGCTTCCTCAAAATTCCAGTTGAGTTTCCCTTCAAATGGCCAAAAAATTGGTCCATCAGCATTGAACTCTTGCATATCTTCGATTTCTAATAGCTGCTCCACTGAAATATTATCTTCTCATCTGTCACAATGTATTCCATTGGCACTAAGAGGAGTTGAAGTGTTCTCAGATGAACATCCATAAGGCTTTGAATTTGAGATAGAATCACAGTTGAAGTCACACTTGATGCAAAGATTAGTGGAGTTGTTATTAGATGAAAGTCCACAATAAGATCCTGACCCTGAGGTCTCAGAGCAGCCACACGGAGAATTTGTAGCAGTTGCATCATTCACAGTTCCAGTCAAACTCATTGTGGTATCTCTTTTGGTTAAGATCAGTGACTTGCTGTTAATTTGGATTAATCAGAGAGATAATAAGGAGTAAGGACAAATAACAAAAGAAGGAGACAGAGAAGACGAATTGATAAATCTCTCTTCAAAACAGGACAAGAGATACCTTTTATGTACACCAAAAAAGTTAAAGTCAACAAAATAAATCAGAGGAAATAGACTAACCAGTTTAAATTTGATCAACCCATAGTGTAATTTCTTTTTCTTGAGTGATCATGTGATAATTGAATTTGGTAATATATATTTTTTGAAGGGTTGGTAAATCATAAAAGCATATTTAGATGATAAGGAAAAGATGTTTCACAGTTATAGTTATCAATATTAAGACATAAACTAACTGGGACAAAAGAAGTGAGCACCTTATTGGAGCCAAAATGTAAATATTACAAGGGTCGTATAACTAGTTAACAGCCAAGTATAGTTGGTGATGCACCAGCACCATGTCAAATCTGTTCTTTTAGGATTTTTTGTTTTTGTTTTTGTTTTTTTAATCACAAAGGAAAGAGAAGTCAAATATGTCAAGGAAAAACAAAAGGATCATGGTAAAAGGATAACGAGGGTATAACTTTATTGTTTTAAGACTTTTCAAATCAGCATCAAATTTATAGAGTAACAATCATTGCAAGGATTATGGATGAGATGAAAAGTTTATTGAACTTTAATGGTTCACTGATTAAATAAAAGCCATCCGTTTCCCCTGTTGTTTTGGAATTCAAACTCGTCACATTCAAATATCATTAATGGGATCAAGTACTTATCATTAATCCAAAATATAGTGTAATTTTATTTCCTTAAATACTCTTAAAATTACATTTAGTTTAAGAAGCCACTTATGAGAACGTTAAGCCCATCGAATTCCACACGTTGCACTTACCAAGTAAAGCCAACAGTCGTCCTAAATAATAATAATTAAACACACACACATACAAGGTAAAGGAAACAACCCCCCCTCGAACAGTGCAGAAACAAAGAGTGGAAGAATCAATCCTATAGTGTGATTAAACTGAATTGATAAGTGTGATATTAGGAAAATAATTCACAAAGTAATTGTGCCATCCATTTTATTTGTCATTAACTAAGACCTAAGCCTGTATGGCTGTATTGGAAATAAATATTTTGGCTGATAAACGCATTCAAGTAATATAAATGAACAGACACACACACACACACACAAAAAGACCAAAGCTCCCATCTTTACTCGAAAAGGCACAAACAGATAGCTTCCCTTGGGAGAAAACATACAGGGGAGGAGAGAATTAGAGACAATCAACTCAAACGACGTGTTCAGGAAGAAAATCGTAAACCACTCAGGAGAGGTTCCCGCAATTTTTTAGCGGGGCAATGATTATAGCCTATGAATTTTAATTTGATGACAAAAATACTAAAGAAGCCTAATTCACCGACAGATGCATGCATAGTAGAAAAACAGCATGGAAGAAATAAGAAGTATTTAAAACCCGTTACCTTGCTTCCACGCTGAAAACAACATAACACGGTTCTGAATCTGATCAAAGCAAGAGACTTTGAGAGGCAGATAGATTTAAAATAAATAAAAAAAATGCCTAGAAAGAACATATCACAGTGCTTAAATGACAGAGAAGGATAGGTAGAGCTCTGTCTTTGACTTGTATTGTACTGTTAGAAATTCAACTCAAACAAACAAAGCATTGGCCAAAAATTGGAGTTTGGGGAGCTCACTGGCTATGCTGCGTCTCACAAACAATTAAGGTCTATTGGCGAATTCGATGGTCCACTCATTGTTGCCAATAAATTAATTCTTTAAGAGTGTGATCAGACCATTTTCCATTTCATTGATAAATCCACAAAGGGACACTGCAGTAACTTGCCCCTCTTTTTATTTTTTCATACATTCACCCTATATATCAAATGAGAACAGCTATATTAAACAAGAGTGTTTTTAACTGTTGTTTTTCAATGAAAGCATTTTTAACTGTCATTCTTCAATAAAAGTATTTTTAAGAATTTTTTAACTTCTTATATCTTTTAATTTATCATTTTTAATATCTTTAGTTCTAAATTAAATTTTAATTTTTTAAAATTTTTTTATTAATAATTAAAAATTAATATTTTATTACAATAATTGTTTAAAAATATTTATTTATTACAAATGTTAATTATAATATAATTTATATATTAAAAAATACTTATTTATTATAAATTTAAGTTATATAAAATAAATATTTATTCTGTGTAATGTATAAGTTAAAATACTAGTTTTATTTATTTTTGGTAAATGAATATCCAAATAGCTCGAGGCATGAAGAAATTTTGTGGTTTCAATACTCTTGCTCAAAGTGGCTTTCTTTTAGTGACCACACCACAATACATGTTATTTACAACCATCAAAAGAAGAACACATGAAGCTTTACAAGATGCTAATGGGAGATGGGTTTTTGACTCTGATGGTTTGGGAGATTTGGTGACCAGAGATTACAGGAATCTTTTCACTAATCATAACCCTTTCCACTTTCTTTGCCTTAGAGGGACCTTCCCCAAACTTGACAATCAATCTCTTCAAATCTATCTAAAATACTGTCACATCAAAGAAAAGATTATGCAAATTGTTTTTAGAATGGGAAATTTTAAAGCGAGAGTCAACGGAGCACGGTGGATCACTCTTTTGTAAACTAATTTTAGACATTATTTTACCTTTATCACCTTAATCCCTAAGGTGAAACCAATGTTTAATATGAAGAATTTCAGGCCGATTAGTCCTTGTAATGTCTCCTACAAAAAGGTTATAAAGATTTTGGCTTCTCGCCTGCATTCAGTGATGGAGGACCTGATTAGCCCCCCAATAGAAGCAATAAAGACAATATTATAATAGCCTAGGAGGTGATTTGTAATGTCCCCTAACATACATTGACTCAACCTAACTGTAATTGCAGAAATAAATAAATTAATGTGAAAATAATTTATGAGTGGTGAACTAAAATTGTGAATAAATTGTTCTCTTTGATTGATTAAGAAAAATCGAGGTGTGAGGAAATATAGAATATAAAAATATCATTATGAAATAAGAATTAATAAAATAACTAGATAAAATTTTCACACACAAACGAAATAAACATGTCTTGCACCTAAAGGTGCTACAAACCCATAATTAAGTTAGGATAATAAATTTACATACCAAAATTACATACAATGTTCGCCAGAACATAACAACATACAACCAAATTAGAAGGATGACAAAGCCTAACAAAATGCATCAAAATTAAATCTTACAAAAGAAAACCAATAACTCCTACATTGGTTGGGATCACTACCCCAACTAAAAATGTATTCGGCCTCACCCATGTTTCCACCTTGTTAAGGAGATTCAACAACTTGCTTATAGGGAGGGACAGTTCCACATTGCCCATGTCTTTCCAGAGACTAATCAAGTAGTAGATTGCTTAGCTAAAATAGGTATATCTTTAGATTGTTTTATGAAGATTTACGATATTGTTCTTGATTTTCTAATGTTGCCCCTATTGGGTGATGTTTCTTCAGTTGTTTTTCCAAGTGGGTTTTAATAAAGGTGAGATTAAAGGTAACCGATAGATATATTATTAAAATAAATAGACGACTAAGATAGAAGGTAACTGCATTCTATCTTAGTCGTCCATTTATTTTAATAATATATCCAACAGTTACTTTTAACCCTACATGAGTGAAGGGCTTTTTTGGTCCCTCGCCTTAAAATTCACCTTTAACAAATTGTGGTTTAGATTGTAGGTTCTTTTCCATTCATAAAAAAATTATGAACAAAAAGAATTATTATAAACTTGCATTCAATGACATATAAATCAGCATATTTTATTCATGAATTTCCTACTTTTAAACAAGTATTTTTTATAAGTTGAAACCTATTTATGCTTCATCATCTAAAATATTAGTGGTGATCTCACCGTAATAGCTCTCATTACTAATTACTAGGAGGATCAACCAAAAGTGGACAAAGAATGTTACCAGCATCAAAAGCAACAATTATAAACAAGACCAAAGTAAACTCCTGAACTTTATAGCAAATATATTCACCTTCATGACCTATAAATATCATAATGGTAAAATTTTGGTTCTTTGCATTTATTATTCGCTCCCTTCTTGCTTTCATATGTTATACGATATACTAAATTTTTTAGTATTTCAAAATTTGGATATTTTTTGGATATTTTATGAGTATTTCAAAAGTTGAATATTTATCAACAACTATATTTTTGTACTATGTATACTAATTAATGATAATAACAAAACAAGTCATTTGAAATTGAACAAAATATTAAAATGAAATAAATTGAAAGAAATACTATAATTGAGGATAAAATTATCACTTTCCAATCACTATTTAAATTAAACAAAACGCAACAAAAAACATAAAATGTTCAAGAAAAGAAAAAAAATAAAAGACTGAGCATAAGGTTATACTATTGGCCAAAACCCAAAACAAAAGCTACTCTAAAACATTTGAAACCAACTAGCAGTAATAAGAATCACCATGCAACCTATGACAATTCTTAGCTTCTTTATATGAGCCTTAAATTCTACAAGCTCCCTCTTCAACACCATCAAATCTTCTTTTTGTGTTTTAACTTTCTCCTGCAAAATTAGTAATGCTGCCTTTTGGGCCACCATTTCTTCCATTAGTTCTTTATTTTTGTTCATTAGATCATCAATAACCCTTCTTGCTTGACTTGTTGTCGGGGGGTCAAACCAAGAAAAATAGTCACAATGACTAGACAACCCATATCTTCCACATCCATAGAACCTCCTACCAGGGTTCCTCTCAGTCCATGAAGTTTGCAGCTTGCATGGAATGCCACAGTTGCAAAACTCATTTGCATCAATGACATTGGACGAGTTGAAACTAGTACCACCAGAAGAGACAGAGTTTTCCATTGTAGATATTTTCACAACTGAAATGAAGCAAAACATTTTCAAATTAGCCAATTTCTACTACACTATTTTTAACATTTATATCAATACAATATTACTTAAGAAGCATGACACTTTCACATCCCAATGTTTTCATTTAACGATTCTTTTTCGCATGAAAGTGACTCACATGTCAAATTTTTACATATATTACTACTAAAAACCATATAACATAATCTCATCTCCCATACCTTTATTTGATCATAAGGCACACTTACCATAATGTTAAACCTAAAATGTTAACATGAATTTTATGTACATAATTCAAGGTACATCAACCATTTTAAAATAATCCTTCACTTCTCTAAATATGTAGTACTATCACAAATTAAAGTATAGCTTATCCATAAAAAATTAAACATCCTTAATTTTTCTAATATTCATTGCTCCTAGTAAATTTAAGTTTGTATATCACTTCATTAAAAAATGATTTAAGGACAATATTGAATCATATCCTTCACTATTTTAACATGCCTTGCTTTTTGAAAATTTTTAAATCTATAATGAGACTATGCAAGATTGAGATGGGCCAGTGATATATTAAGTATGCATAATCGTAGTTTAGAAGTATCAAGAAATTTTCAATTATCATTGAATATCATATGAAAAGGTGGCAAATTAGTTGTCCCTTCAAGATCGATTGTAGTATCCACTGATGAGTAGCACAATTTACAATTTTCTCTCCAAGTTAAGATGGTACAAGTGCACTAAACATGATTTTATAGAAATGTTTAGCTAAAGAAAATAAACATTGGTACATGTTTCATGAGAACTACTTTTTTACAGTACACAAAATAATAGCATTAATATTTTTGTTAATAGATCTTCCAAACAAAATTTTAAATAAACAAAAAGTAAGCAACAATGATGGGAACATGTTTTATCCATTAAATTTAGAAATAAAGGCCAACCCATAATAACTAAAAGTGGAAAGAAAGAATATTACTTTCGTCCAAGTAATGGATCAATAATTTGAATTACCTAGCAAACACAACATAAGGATGTTTGATAGATAATAACTAAACTATAAAAAGGAACTAATATAACCAAAAGTCACAATGTATGGTCCTTAATTGTATTGATACAACATGGCAACCACATCATTTTCAATACACCATGGGGCATATTAACAAATAGAACATATAAGGTAAAAAAAAGTAAAAATTAATTGAGTATTTTGGTCAACATAGAAAAATCAATATCTTTAAATATGGAAATTATACTTTTCAAGGTTAGATACATGTATACACATAAGAACAAGGAGAAGAAAAAGAGTCCTCAAAAGGAAAGGTAGACAACACTTGAAACCAGAACTCAAGAATTAGGGATTTACATGTCGTGTAATTTCAGAGCTTCTCCAGTGCCTTAGGGAGATTCCCGTCCTTCCTTTTGCTACTATTGTTTTCAATCGATGTATACTTCACTTGTGTTTCAGGTTTGAATAAACATGTTTTTCTCTTCGAACCTTTTACCTTCCTTTATCAACATAGAGAACTTCCTTTATTTTTGCCTTCCCAAGAAATGAACCAAATGATGCAATATAGAAAATGAAGGGGAGTTTTCAGTGGGTTTAAGGTATTTTGATGGAAGAAAAAGGACAATAGACATACATTCATGCATGCATGCATACATACATACATATATATAGACAGACAAACAGACAGACAGACAGATAAACATACACACACATGCACGCACATAGAGAGAGAGAAAGAAAGAGATGAGGGTTACATCCACAAACCTGCCCCCATCCCTACTTTTACAAGTCGGTAAAAACCCAAACTCGACCCCAATTAAAGTGAGCTTTTTTCCTGTCACAGTTGGCTCAGGGTCAGATGGGTACCCACAGGTTCAGAATAATTAATTATCGTTCCTAAGCTCTCATCACACAATTAGGTCTCAAATCAAAGGGGGTTCAACAACCATTCACATTTTCTACTCGAAATGGAAAGGAAGACAAGAGATGTGGTGAACATAGCAAAGGTCTAAACATCTCTCATACTAGGAGCTTATGGATAAAAAAATAAGGGATTGTGTTTTTGATGTGGAGAAATACCATCCCTTACATCAATGTCCAGAAGAGCAACTTAAATTGTTAATCTTGGTGATGATGAGTTTGTTAATAGAGAAGGAGAGATTGATCATAGAAATTAAAGTAGATAAAGCAGAAGATGACTTTCTTGAATGTAAAGTCATGGGTCTTTGTGGGGCCACTAGTTATTTGTTACAAAGAGAGAAGAATATGAAGTTGGAAGGCAATTTGTTGGATAATGATGTGTCTCATAATTTTATTTTGCCTCAAATGCTTATTTCCCTGGAACTACTTGTTTTTCCTAGTGTTATGATATTGGAATTCAAATTAGTGATATTGTAATTAAGTTGACGCATTTGGGTTGGATTTGGGTGGTCTGGATATGATACTAAGAGTTGCTTGGCTTAAGAATTTAGGGAAGGTGGTTATGGATTAGGAAGAATGACCATAAATTTTGTGTGCTAAGGCAAATCAATCCAATTGAAAGGGTAGAAAAATGATATTGTGATTTATCTAGTAGGACACGAGCTTAATTTTGGTTTTATGTCATTTAACAACTTGTTGAAAAGAGTTAATGACAAAGATTGATCAAAGAATTGAAAGGAGTTAATGACAAAGAGTTAACAACTTGTTCTATATTTCCTTTACAATAAGAAACTCACTCAACTATATTAAATTGCTTAATAATAGTTAACTTTGTCTCACAAGTAATTAATAGTATTATGAGATTATTAAGATTTAAATATCTAATAGTAGTTAATTAATTGTGCCCCAAAAGTGATTAACATTAACCACATATTAATAATTATACAATCATCTTCATTTCTTTTAACCACTTGTGAAATCAAATTAACTATAGTTACATATGTAGTTAACATAGATGCTAGGTGGACATTTCCAATGTGACATTAATCATTACTCAATGATTATAGCCCATGAATTTTAATTTGATGACAAAATACAATAGAAGCCTAATTCACCTGGTGCAACCTACGACAGATGCATTGCATGCATAATAATAATAATAATAATAATAATAAAAAGAACAGTATGGAAGAAAAAAGAAAATGAAGAACTGCATTTAAAACAAGTTACCTTGCTTCTACCCTGAAAACAACATAACACGATTCTGAATCTGATCAAAGCAAGAGATTTTGAGAGGCAGAGAGATTAAAAAAAAAAAAAAAAGTTTGGGAAATAGAAAATGCCTCGAAAGAGAAGAACACATTGCTTAAATAGCAGAGAAGAAAAGGTAGAACACCGGCTTTTGCTTGTATTGTACTGTTAGAAGTTCAACCCAAAACGAAGCATTGGCCAAAAATTGGAGTTTGGCGCGCTCACTGGCCATGCTGATGTCTCACAAACAACTAACCTCCATTGGCCAACTCGATGGTCCACTCATATATCGTTGCTGATAAATTAATATTCTTTAAACCATTTTCCATTTCATTAATATCCTTTTAAGTAATTCTCCACTTCAGGTCCACAAAGGGTCAGTTCAGTAACTTGCCCCTCCTTTAAATTTATATTACGTTTTTATTTTTATTTATTTTTAGTAAACGAATATCCAAATAACTTAAACCAAATTTCGGGGACCGATTAATAACAACCGGAACTCACCGTATTGTCATGAGTCATGAAAATCATGTGCACAAAACAACGTGGACAGAATACACT
Source organism: Spatholobus suberectus (assembly GCA_004329165.1). Classification (NCBI taxonomy): domain Eukaryota; kingdom Viridiplantae; phylum Streptophyta; class Magnoliopsida; order Fabales; family Fabaceae; genus Spatholobus; species Spatholobus suberectus. The sequence goes on along the minus strand of CM014731.1, from coordinate 81,476,414 downwards.
TCTGTGATTGATTTGCATTGCATTGCATGCATGTCTTTAATTAAAATGTTTTTGACCAAAAACGTGAAAAAGAAAATAACAGCCCTAAGAAAATGGCGGGACCAACTATGCATTTCCAATGTTACAGCTCAAGAATCAACACCCATATGATCCCCCAAACCAAATATAGCATCCCTTCTCATTCCAAATCTCCTTCTCTCACCCTCTTGGCAATTTAGAGTGCCCAATCTCCAAGGTCCCTCTTCGTCTTCCCATGGAGATTGGGTAACGCCAACGTAACTCAAATTCACGACCCCTTTGGATTATACATTATAATACACGACACCAACGTAAAACGCACATTGTTATTGTTATTATAATATATAATCCAAAACCAAACGTTTCAAAAACAACGTTGTTTGAGTTATTGAAACCTATCATCCATGGGAAGCTGCATATCAACGCAAGGCGGGAAAACACGCAAGAGGGCGAAGAACCCCAACAAGCCCTCCCCGCCGCCGAAAGGGCACGACCACGGCCAGGACCACGGCGACGGTCACGAACCGGCGCGAAGGTCGAGCGTGGCGGCGCGTAGGTCGAGCGTAACGGCGCGTCCGCCGAACGTGGTGGCTAACCCGAGCCCGGGGAACATATTTGAGAAGTACCAGTTCGGGAAGGAGCTGGGGCGCGGCGAGTTCGGCGTGACGCACCGCGTGGTGGACGTGAAAAGCGGCGAAGCGTTTGCGTGCAAGAAGATATCGAAGACGAAGCTGAGGACGGAGATTGACGTGCAGGACGTGAGGAGGGAGGTGCAGATCATGAGGCACCTGCCTCAACACCCCAACATCGTTGCCTTCAAGGAGGCTTTTGAGGACAAAGACGCTGTTTACCTCGTCATGGAACTGTGCGAAGGCGGTGAACTCTTTGATAGGATTGTTGCTAAGGGCCATTACACCGAGCGTGCGGCTGCTAATGTTACCAAAACCATACTTGACGTTTGCAAGGCACGTATTCCTTTTCTTCTTCTTTTTTTAACCTAGCTACCTCTTTATTGGTTTGTTTTTGAATGTTTGTATAGGAAATGAAAATGAAAATGACCCTGCAGGCATGCATGCCTGTGCTCTCTTCTCTTAGCTTTTGCTTGTGTGTTGTGACCAAGGTTTGATATTGTAAGAATTATTGCCGACAAATGCGGCTATAGTGACATGGTGGTCGCAGCTCTAATGTTGTCGTCGAAATCATGTTGCTGGCCGTTTTTTAAAACTTTAGTTGGGACCTAGGACACAGGTTGCGTTTGTTACATGTGTTAAAATGGGACAAAGTGCAACATATGGGTTATTAGTTTGTTTTAAAAATATATAACAGGATAAAATGCAAGGTTAAAGTAATGCATTTTGTTTCACTTAGAAGGTGAAAGCAAAAAAGAATGTAACAACAAAGTTTGCACACTATGGTACGTATTTTGACATTAATAGGAGAAAGGGATGTTTGCCTAACTATCTTATAAGCTTTTGGGAAATTTTATTTTTTTTACTTAGTATCAGAGCCTTTGTATACAAAAGGAAGACAATCTAGTGAGGTTTCTTCCTACTTATATATTTTATTTTGAATTTTTCTCTGTGGGCCTAATGTGTGAATAATATAGTAAGTGGCCCGTTAATGGATCTAAGATAGATTCTGATACCATCTTAAAATTTTGGATTTAGGTGTAATTCAATTTTAAATATTAGCTCAAAAGGTGAGAGTTACTTCATATTTTTATACTCTTTTTTGGTCATAGTACTAGTCAACGTGAAACTTAATTTTTCTCAATATTTTTAAATAAGAGTGATGTTATAAATTTTACAACAATTTCTACACATTTGCTTCTGTCTCTCTCTTCCTGTCTCTATCTTTTGTGTACTCTTTAAATAATGAAGCTAAAGGAAAGGAGCACTTGAGTTTTTAGTCAGACATATAGGCATTGCACAGAGAGTGGAGAATAGTTGAATATGATTATGCGAAGTCCATAATTTCTGAAAGTGTCCTGTTGTAGATTGTCTGTTTTTTCTTTCTTTTTTGGGATGGTTGCTTTGAGGTTTTTTTTTTTACTTCCTCTTTGAAGCTAAACTACAACTTATGATTTTTTTTTTCCCCCTTATTTTCCTCTCATCTATATAAACATTTTTTTTGTACATTTTGCAGGTGTGTCATGAGCACGGAGTAATACACAGGGACTTAAAACCTGAAAATTTCTTATTTACAGATGCAAGCGAGTCTGCTGCATTGAAGTCAATTGATTTTGGCCTTTCCACCTTCTATGTGCCTGGTAAGGTTTAATTTATGATTTACTTGAGTATTATTAGTATTATATCGCATGGCATTTTGTCACTGTTTTATTAGACAAAATAAATTACCAACTTTACAATGTGGTGACAGGCGAAAGATTCAGTGAAATTGTTGGAAGTCCCTATTACATGGCTCCCGAGGTTTTAAGACGTAACTACGGACCAGAAATTGATGTCTGGAGTACAGGAGTAATTCTGTATATTTTACTTTGTGGAGTTCCACCCTTTTGGGCAGGTAGGTCCCATTTTGATTCATGCATGTGAACAAAGCAAGAAAAATAAAGTCTAAAGTCCCTTTTCAGAAAGTTTGTTTCACGGAGTTCCTTCTAATAATGGGATTATAACTGGTACAGAATCTGAGGAAGGGATTGCACAGGCGATCATCAGGAGTAAAGTAGATTTCACAAGAGATCCTTGGCCTAAAGTTTCAGATGAAGCAAAACATCTAGTTAAGCGCATGCTTGATCCAAATCCATTCACCCGGATAAAAGTTCAAGAAGTTCTTGGTATGTGCTACAGATTTCGAGCAAAAAATAGTTCCTTTTTAATTTCTTAATTTGACGATATTATTTATTGAGACATGTTAACAATACATTTTTTGGACACACTCTTTATTATTGGGTGAAATTGATATAGATCCTACTAAATATGTGTGTCCCATTTTTTCATTTGATAGTTCTCGTTCCCAAATCAATAGGACTCACGTAAATTTCAGCAAATGAGAAAGAGTGTAAGAAGACAGTGTTAGAAGTGTATTGTTACACTCTTCTTTATTCGTGAAAGTTAAATATATTAAACATGTTGCATGGACATGGTTAATAAGCTGCATTAAAATCTTCTGCTTAAGAATTTTAAAAAAATTGTTACATAAGTTGGAGTAATTTGGCTAGGCAAAAAGAAATGCTTACTCAAACTTACAATGGGTTTAATTAAATTAAATTTTGATTGCATGGAAAACCTGTACTGATAATTATCTTATTCTGTGCGAAGATCATTCCTGGATACAACATAGGGAGCACGGTCGAACTATTTCTCTTGGAGACCAAGTGAGAATGAGGATCAAGCAATTCTCCTTGATGAACAGATTCAAAAAGAAAGTTCTTAGAGTGAGTTTCAGAATTCGTTTTTAATTAAAATTATAGGTCAGGACTCAGGAATATTTGCTACCTATAGCCTACACTCCTGAATGGGTTTTCTCTTCAGGTGGTAGCTGATAACCTGCCAGATGAGCAAATTGATGTGATTAAGCAAATGTTCGATATGATGGATAAGGACAAAAATGGAAACTTGTCATTTGAGGAGCTCAAAGATGGCCTTTCAATGATTGGACACGCCCTTCCTGATCCTGATGTCCAGATGTTAATGGATGCTGTAAGTTCCTCACATGCTAAAGTAAAATGGCATGCATGCATGCATGCAAATGTGGGATAAGAGAACTCTAACCTTATATAAGAAAAGAAACTTAAGAACTCTTTCAAAAGCTCATAATAATAACCTTCACAAATTCTTTGAACCTTTTCTATATTGTTGTTCATGACAACAGGCAGATATTGATGGAAACGGCACCCTCAATTATGAAGAGTTCATCACAATGAATGTTCATCTGAGAAAGATCGAATGTGATGAACATCTCTCTGAAGCGTTCCGTTTCTTTGACAAGAACCAGAGCGGATATGTTGAGTTTGAGGAGTTGAAAGATGCCTTATCAGATGATGAGTCAGAAGCCAGTAACGACGAAGTGATCAAAGACATTCTAAATGATGTTGACTTGGATAAGGTAAGAAGTAAAACTTTGTACTACTTAATACCTTAAACCTCGGTTTTGTATCTAACTGTTTTTGCTTTTGTTTTGGTGAAGGACGGTCGAATCAGTTTTGAGGAGTTTAAGGCAATGATGAAGACAGGAGGAGATTGGAAAATGGCTTCTCGCCAGTATTCAAGAGCATTGCTAAATGCATTAAGCTCCAGGATGTTTAAGGACACATCTATCAAATCTGTAGACACATCTAACAAATCTGTTAAGTGTAACTAACTATATTTCATGAGGGGGGGTAGGCCAAAGTTCTCAGTTCATGCCTCCTGAAACAGGTCACATGATATGCAATTATGAGGCATTCTGTAATATTTTGAGCTGTACAGTTGGTTACTCGGGAGTAAATGGAAACCGGGCATGGAGAAAGTGAGGATGTCTTGTCATGTTGTGATCTCTATTAATTTCATTTTTTTATTTCTTGATTTAATTAATTGTTGGGAAAATCATCTGATTGAGATTGGAATTTGTCTTGAAAATGGGATGTTCTAAGAAATGAAATGCAGAAAAAGTGACATTTTGGTTAGAAGGTGGTGTCTACTTTTTTTCCCTCCATTTGTTAGACATAGGAACGCTTTGCTAATTACGTATAAAAATGAAAATGTGAGAAAATTCCCAATATGTGGATTTATGGGGAGCTCCAACAGATAGCTGGTTTTTGAGGAGAATAGGTCTTCCTTTGCTTTTTACGTGGGAGCTTGGATCCCATGCTGCTAAAGTGATTTATTGACCACACAAAATTACATAAGATGTATTTCACCGCATCAAATTTGGCCTCCTTGTGGTTAAATTAATGTCGGTAGTATTTTGTGTAGAGTTATAGAGAAGCCCGATTCAGTGTGGTGAGGTGCATGCTATGTAACTCAATGTAGTTTATAGATCATTTACTATACTAATATTGCACATTTTATAGCAGGGAATCCAAACACATTTCGGTGTTTGAATTACCTTTTGCACCAAACGTTTGTTTGCATTTTCTAAGGCACCAAACGAAGAAGAATAACATTGTTGGATTGAAAAAAAGGTGAATTAGATTCAATTGAACATATTCCCAAATACACCATTAGTTTCTTCTTTCCAACTTTTCTAGGACATTAGTTGGGAAAAAGAGTATACAACCACCTTAAATTTTATATCTTTTGCAAATGTGTAGTCACTTTAAAATTTCATTTCATCTCAATTAATTTTTAATTTTTATTATTATTATTATAATAGACCCTTCATGTTAATTAAATGTGTTGGATTTCAACTAGCCTGTTGGACTTGGTTACATCTGTTGAAACGTTGTGCTATATCAGCTGGCCCATAGGTCCAGTGATCTAAAAAAATTTATATTCGGCGGTCTTTTAAAAGTATCGTTTTATTTTTAGACAAAACATGTATGAATTTAATTAGAGTATGTTCGGGCTGAATTAGGGATGTTGGTTTCACGACTTACATTGGGTGGAGCTTTAGTGGGCCTGAATTGCTACTTACGATGGCTAGACTAGCAAAGGTGGAGGAAACCTGCAACCACTCCGACACTCAAGTGAGTAATAATTCCAGCAGAGTTTTGACATCGGACTAAAAAAGAACATATTTGAGGAAGGTGCTTGCATTGGATATTGATAAGAAAGGGACGAATGGAGTAGATGGTGGGCTTGATGAGACGTTTGGTCAGTCTATCAACAACCTTAACATATTTTCTAATTTTGAGCACATAAGGGTTCATGTTGTGTCAAGAGGTGGTTCTGCTAACTACATTAAAGAATTTGCTCCAAGAGGGGAGTGTGAGTCCTCCAACATGCAGGTCAAGGAGTCGACATGTGTCTTGTAAGGCCGATCTCAACCAGCAAAGGTCCCAAAATTGGGAGGAGCTTAAGTGTGCCCTGATGGGTTGGGCTGGATTGTTGGGCCCTCGTTGGGCCTAAGACCGATCTACAATAGTTGTCTCCCAAGTCGCTGTTTCATGTTGGCGAGATACCAACTTAAATTATCACTGGCACCCAAAACGGAGCTGTAATTCAGTCATTCATTGATATTCCATTCGAGTTGGGTCATCCTTATTGGGCCTGGTCCATGAAGGTCACGTCTCTTTCAGTTGGTAGGTACATAACAATTCTTTTCAATTTTTTCCCTGTAAATAGCTTGTTAACTGTCGATGCCCCTTTTCTGTTCCGTTTCTGTATTCTTTCTCTTCGTCTTCCCAAGTGTTGTGTGCATTTTCATTTCCTTTAACTTCTGTTTCCAAGTTTTCCCTATTTTGATCCTTTCTTTTAGCTTGTTATGCTTCCCTTCTCACTAAGTACTCACCCTTTGCCTTTCACTTTTGTTTTTGTTCTTCATTTTTTTGCTGTCTATTTCCCTTCAGCTTCTGTTTTCTTTTTTGTGATGGGTTCTTTGGGTTCTGATCCTTTTTCTGGAGGGATTGTTCGCGATGACCCCCTTCCACCACAAACGGGGACCTCCGTCTGAAAAGGCATTGGTTGGACTCATTGGAGGAAGTTCGTCTAGGCTTGTTTGTAAAAACTTCAACAAACTCCTGTTTTTATGAAGGGTCTAAGTTGAAAATAACTACATTTCTACATTTAATCGTTAAACCAGGTTCTAAGTGACAAATCCTATCCCCATTTTTTTCTGTTATATCAAACGATTCAGTTTTAATCTAATATTTTATGTGTGTCTTGTACAAAAGGAAAAATGAGCAGCAGTACCACCACATCGACCTTGGGTCAGACTCTTAGTTTGGAGACACGTCACGCATCCAATAAGACCCTATCAAATTATCATACCAGCCACAAAAGTTCACAAAGGTGCCATAAATTTCAAGTGATACAGTATAATATTTATTGCAGTCACTTATCATTTCTTGGAATGTAATCAAACCCTGAGCTTATCATACACGACTAACCCTAGGTATCTTGGAAGCTGCCAAGAGACCAACCGAAAGAGTGGGTACAAACAAGCACATTTGTGTTCATCTCCAGCGTCTGTTGTGTTATGATATTCAGTTACAAATGCCGGTAGTAGAAAACCTCGTACGTAAATAAGATAGAACACTATATACATCAAATTGGGTTGTATTGAATAGGAGTGCAAGGAGGACAACCTTTCCTTCATGCCTTAACTCCTTTCATCCTGTTATATATAACGAGCCTCACAAAATTGGAGACTGCGTATGTCTAGGCATACAGAGGAATGACTCCATCTCAGTTTTTGGTGCAACAGCCTGGGGCAGGAGACAAGTGTTAACCAAGTTTTCATCGACGGGGTTGATAGCACATCTGGCATGTGGTGGCAGATTTGACATTTGCATAGGTACAATGCTCACAAGACCAATGATTATCATCATTCATTCTGCTGGACGTGCTGGTTCGTAAAGTTCCCTTTACTCTTCCGGCTCTCACCTTACTGCTCCCAGCAGCATTTTTTGAGCTTGTTGCTTTGCTGAAGGCAGCTCCATTACTATCCACATCAGATAGACCATTCTCTAATGCCCTTACTAAATTCTCAAAGTAGTTTCTAGTCACACTGCCAAAACATATGTACCAGAAAATGAATCAAAAGCCGAACTCCAATTAGAACACCCAACAAAATCATGAATAAATTAATAAAAACCAGAGCTCAAGGCAAATGCTTAACAAACATGGTAATATATACCTAGTCAATCCAGCTAGCTTTGTACGAAAGTCATTGAATTCTCTAGATGGATCATCAGCACATAGGAATGGCTGTAGTTCCTTTTCAGCGCATTGATGAAGTCTCTCCAGACCAGATTCTGCTTCACCTGAAAACAAATAATAGTCGAGTATTATTTACAGAGGAATCGCCACAAAAATTTCTAATTAAATACAAGTTGAAAGATAAAACCTTGTAAGTACTCAAAGAACTGTTTTTTTGCATGCTCATGCTCCGGTAAATAGTACCCATATGAATATGTCCATTTCAGCACTCGTCTACACTCGATTATCTGAAAACATGAAATACTTATTAAGAAGCCATCTATTTCACCCTGAAATGAATTTTATGCAATTGCCTGCTGTCATTGAAATTCCCTACAGCTATAATGGCAAAGAAAACCATAATAATTTCAAATGTTCCATGAATAGCAACAGCATTAGAAACTGTCTCCCAGGGGGAGAAGAACTGGTCTACTCTTGCACTCAAAACACATGTTAAAGATTCACAATTCATTACACAGCAAACAGAACAAAACATTATGAAAACAATAATTACTTGTAGCCAGGCCTCAGTTATGAACTTAAGCTGTGATTCAGGCTGACACTGTATGTCACTAAGCTTCTCAATCTGCACCCCAAAAATTAAAAAGAGAAAGAGAGAGAATTAGTGAGTAGATATATGATCCCTAAAAGCATAAACAAAAGATCATGCAAGAATAAAAAAAAAATACAAAGAAAATATTTTTGACTCATAACATAGCAAAAATAAGCTACTAGAAATTGCATATTCATGAAAACATGGCAAAACATGCTTGAAAAATAGATACTACAAGGGCAAACAATGTTTTTTCAGTTGCCTAAAGTTACATACAAGCTAAAAAATATATTTTAAAAAAGATGGCTGAACATGACAATTGTACATGTAACTTACATGAACAGCTTGCATCTGCTGTAGATCTGCAAGAGCTTTTTGCCTTGACTGTAGACAAACAAAAGTATATTGCAATGTTATATCAATACATAATATAACCAGTTAACCACATAAGAAATATTCTCTGGTTTAAATGCATATACCCAGATAAAATAATAATACAGACACAGTTTAAATTAGAGAATCAGTAACAAATCAATGTCCATTAAGATATAAAGTATAAAGCCCCTAAAAATTAGCAAGTTAGCAGCCTTCCACATGGTAGTCATTTTTAAAATAATAAAAATATGAAGCATATTAAAATATTCCTCATTAGTTCAGGCACAACACTGTCAAGGACCAACTCTTCTCATAGCTTTTGCTAAGTAAAAACACAAGTTTTTTCATATTACATCTCTAACATGCCCAATCACACAAGAGCACTTTAGGATTGAAGCATAGATGATGCACAAACCCCACCTATCTAATGCTGAAATTCAACTTTTTGTTAGGAGAAAGAGAATAGCAAGGATCGAACTTTAGATGGTCACAGACTCTAATAGACCAATACTCCTAAAAGGTAAAAGCTTAAGTTGTTAGGTGAAGGTACATCAATAGATTTTTTTTAATTTAAATCTCCACTAAACATGAAAATTAACAAGATTGTGACAAAAAAATATCACGTACTGAAATAATATACTTAGAATTAGTCATTTAGCTCTCAAGATGATAGAAATACAAGCAAAATATAAACTACGGGAGAATAAATTCAGAAATTGCAGAAGACAAATTCCTAAGACATGACTATTGAACAGTATCAACTGGTGCATACAGATTGATTGCTGGCCCACCGCTCATAATAATGTGTGTATCTCTCTAGCGAATTCTTTGCCATTTCCCTTCTTCTTTCAGTATCATCATACTACATGCAACAAAATTTAGCTAATAAGCTAATATCATTATCCAAATACATGTGGACAGAATAGTGAGCTAATTATAGCCTGAAACCTGAACTGGGAGAAGTTGAGTATTTGTAAGTCCCTTACCACTCCTTCTTGTTTAGCTGCTTCATAACGATTGCAAGCATAAAAACCACCAGTTCTTTCACCATGGTCTGACCATGCACCAAGGCATAGCCTATGCAGATAAAATACTTTAAATTCACATAAGCTCAAACTATTTGAAAACAAGCGCCCCCCCCCCCAAACAACCTTCAGCAAAAGTGATGATGAAAAAAAAGAAAAAAAGAAAAAGTATGGCTTTGAATTGGCAAGTACCTTGAAGATCATTCAATCAACAGTGCTCATGTTCCCAAGTGTCAACTATCCAAAAAAGCCCCAGTCTATTGATAAGTGCTATACATACCTATCTTTTTGGTACATATTTTGATACTTATACCATTTCTTGATAACTCAATTGTCTGTTTTAACTACCTTTTATACACATTCACATACTTTTGAATAGAGGTCTAGCACTTCAGATCTTTTGGAATTTTATTATCTTTTGGATGTCTATGCATGTTAAAGAGAAGAGGAAAGATCTAGGAAGAAGAAAACTACTTTTGGCATACCCAAGATTTGAGAAGCAAGAAAAAGAAAACAAGAGTTCAGCTAATGGCACTAAGCACCGCTAGAATGGCGCTTAGAGCCACTCTACCAGAAAGCCCCTTATTTTTGTTGCCTTGTGGCACTTAGCGAGAGAGTGTGACGCTTAGCGCCAACCTACCAGAGAAGCCTCCTGATGTGCTTCTTGCCACACTTAGCGTGGAAACACTGGCGCTTAGCGCCAAGCACGATGATGTGACACTTTAATGAAAAAAAAGACAAAACACATTAGGTGGAAAGCAACAAAAAAGACGGGGGAAACAGAGAGAGTAGTATTCTGGAGAGTAGAGAAGACTGGAACATCTCTCATGGTTCTCCTATGACAGTTCTTTATCTCTTCATCTCCTTCACTCAAGTTTTCTTCTTTTGCTTAGCCATGTATAGCTAGATTTACCCTTGTTGGGGTTCAATGTAATTAAGCTAAACTTCATGTAATGATTTTGAGATATTTATTCAATAAAGTTCCATGTTAATGTCTTTCTCTTGTTCTTAATGCTTGTTCTGGATTGATCACCCTTAACTTGTTTTTGTTAAGCATTGAATCTTGTTAGAAAACATTATTTGAAGCTTAGATCTAAAAAAGACATCTAATACAACTTGCATCTAGGAATAGCGTAAGAAGTGTTAAGACATCTTGCATCTTGCATCCATGTTATCCTTTATTCTTAAGGCAAGTTATTTGACTAAGCTACGCAAGGAGTTGGTAGTTTAATCAAGGAACTCATATTTTAACTTGTAAGGAATTAAGGTTAAAAAGATTTTGTAGGATGATGGTAACTTGGTTACTTGATACTAAATGAGGACTCTTATGGTGCATGATAGGAAGGCTTAATGAAGTTGAACCCCAACTATCTTCATTTATCTTATTTAAATCCACTTACGCATTGCATACCTAGTGTTTGACAAAAATACCAAAAATATTTCTATGCTTCATTGTCTTTTGCATGTTTGTCTTTTAAGTTATAGTCTTTTGTTTTCTTACAATCAATTTTTATCTTTGATTACGATAGTTTAGGGTAGAAAAATCAGTATATTGCCAAAGTATTACGCAAGTCCTTTGGGAGATGATACTTATTCATCAGTGTACTACTTGTTCAAATTGGTCGGCTTGCCAAGCAGTTATCATTTATCCTCAACTGCTCAGAGGGAAAAAAAATGAAGCATGCAACATGATTTTGTTAAAAATTATGAAGGGGGAAAAAGAAAATACATACCAGCAAAATTCAAATTTACAGGGCGGAGTGCACGTCATGTGCATGCACCCTTGATTTTTTTCAATTGGTCGCTTGCACTTGGGACATGGCTTTGAGTTAGCAAGTATCCTGAAAGTCATCATATTAACAGTAAGCTCAAGCTCTCAAGTCTCAACTACTTGAAAAACTCCTAGTTTATCCTTAACTAGTTAAATAAATGTAGTACATGGAGGAAATTCAATTTGGATAAACTTCTCAATAAGCACTTCTAGAAGAAGAAATTAAGACAAAATGAATTGAGTTTTTCCCATAAGTTAAACCTAACATATGCATAAGTTCAAATCAGCTTTTGGAGAAGCTAATTAAGAGAGCTTCTATAAAAGTTAAAATACATAAGTTGATTTTAACTTATGAGAGAAGCTTAATTTATTTTACGTTCTTATTTTCTTTTCTTATAAGTGCTTATTTAGAAGTTTATTCAAACAGGACCTATATAATCATAATTCCTAATAGTCCACAGATTATGAATTAGTCTGGAAAATTTGCAAAGAAAACCCAAACATTAAGTAAAACACTGTTCTGTGTGTTTTATTTCTTTCGTTCCTTCAATTGAAGGAATCACACCCCTTAGCCAACATTTAACCTGACTCAAGCATAAAATTCGGGACAAGTTTTCACCCCTCAAATACTCTCCATTAAAAGTGTCCATTTTAGACATTAGATATCTGTAGTTCTTGAGAATATCACATTATTTCAATTACTAATAGAAGTCTGTATGAGCAAAACTCTTCCAGAAATCTCTACCAATTCATGTTTTCAGACTCTGCACTGTTCTTCAAAATCCACTTTGCCACAGTGCCACAGTCCACTGGACGATGAGCCTCCTCAGTGCACTGTAGATCCAAATACACATAAGTTAGCTAAACAAAAAGGATTCTAAACTGCAAAACTGTAACAATCTGAAAAATCCATACACAACTTACATTCCAACAAAAGCTATACGAACAGAGGCAAGAGACATCATAATTTCCACTACTACCAGCATCAAAAGTAACTGCATATTCACAACCTGGAGCAGGACACCACTTGGACTAGACAAAAAACAAAGGAAGTGAAAAATAAAATTATTATGACAATCAGACATTGAGACATATATATTAATAATGATTAAGAAAAAATAGAGTTGGTTATTATCACAAGACAAATAGTGAACCATTAATCACATACATATTTTCAGATTCTGATTTCTTTTCAAAAGCTTAAACAACAAGCTAAAAATTTTAAGTGATTTTTTTCAAAATAAAAGTGATTTTGCATTAAAAAAAAAAATACTGAAATAAACAGGCTCTTATATCCCTGTTTGGCCAGGATAACATAAATATGCCAAACAATTGATTCAACAACATGCAAAGAATTATGAATGTGTAATTGAAATGAAACATGGAAAACATATAGTCACATGGATTTTAGTTGGCAGTATAAAGAAAAGTAAATATCCCCTTCACTATCATTATCAACATCATAATTCCATATCTAGGACACACCTTCTTATTGTCTTCTATATAAGATCTAAGAAGGTATCGTGCATACTTCTGCTTATCTTCATCAGATGCTAAACGATTAATCATATCTTGATCAACAGCAGCAGCACAAGTGGGATCCGGACATCTCAGCATCAAACATCCAGGACCATCATTAATGGATGTACTGATATAGCCTAGCATGCCAAAAAGGAAAGAAGAACATGATACGACAGAAAAAAAAAAAAAAAAAAAGGAAAATTGCAACCAAAGCCAAAATGCATTTTATCACCAGATGCCAAGTAATATCTTTAAGTCACAAAAGAACATGGTGCCAGATTACATCTGAGGTCACAAAAGGTCAGAGTAATAGCACACAAGACATACCTTCCCAGCATGAGATACAGTAGGGATGACCACAGGAAGCCATTTCAATCCTAGCATGAGGATAACTTTCAAAACAGATACCGCAAGTAAGCTGGCCACAGAAAAAACGAAGAAAAAGAATCAAATACAAATAGAGCCCAAGCAAGAGGAGAAAATGAAATCCAACTACATAATTGACCAATTTTAAAACCCATGAAGCACGGACTCTACCATGGCCACTGGACATGACACACACCCCAACACGGCTAATGTCCAACATATAGGACACTTGGACACCACACACACACACACATACACATATATATATGAGAGATAGAGAAAAACTCAAATGAAATGAAATATGAGCAAGAGCACCAAAGTAAAAGATCTAAACTGATAATCAATATTTGCATATTCTTGTATAATAACTTTTTCCTATGATAATGAGTCTCACAAAAGAATATCAAGAGACATCATTTTACAGTGAAAGCACTTGGTCCTCTTCACAAAAATCCCAAAACAAGAAGCTGAAATCTCTTTCAAAAGAGGTATATTCACCTTCTCAAACACCAACTTGCTAAGTTTTACATTTTTTATGACAATGAGCCTTGCCAAAAAAAAAAACTGAGAGCCATAATTTTTTAACATTTTATATTATATTTTAAGCTGACTTTTCTAAAAGTTAAAAAAAGGAACATTTTTATTAATGACATTAGTGTGCGTCCATCCATACAAAGTAAGTGTCCGAATCCACAAAAAATAATTTTTAATTGGATGCCTAATGAAAAGTGTCTAACATGTGTTGGACAGGTGTCAATATTGGTGTTCGGTATGTGCATCATAGTTTAAAACCCAACCATCCATATCTCACCTCACTAGTATTAAGATGCTGGACAATTGGCTTCTCCAACAAGCCAACTGCTTTTCGGACTCGTTCTTCATCAGCAAACCACGCATCATGCACTCTACTGACGCTCCTGCAACACCAACTCATCTCTTACACGAGCATACAATGCAGTGAAAATCTTACATATCATACAAATACAGCACAAGAAATGAACGTTTGGAAACACTGAAGAAGGTATGATCAGTGTCACACAGAGACAAAAAAATGGGACCAAATGTAACCAATAAATAAGGTTTAAAAAATTGAATTTACCAATTGTGGTGACGTAGTAGTATGCTTGCAGGAACCCTTGATATGGAAAGAACCGTTGCTACTCTAGTGATGTCATCTTCCTGTCTCAGTCGGATATCATATTCATTCAAGATGCTAAAATTTTGCTGCAATCAAAACAGGTATCCGACAATTAGTGGGAAGCTGATGACTGCAGAACCAAAAAAACTGTGGCATCCGGTGACAACACGGTTTTTGAACTGGAAATTGTAGGACTCACATTCAATGCATGCAAAACCAAAAAAGAAAAGCCGAATTTTCACGAATATAAGTAAAAAGAACGGAAGGACTAAATAAATCATTTAACCATTGAAACTCAAGAAATGATTAGTGCTATGAAGCTGAGTTGGGCATATATTTCTGCCACACCATAACTAAACAAGTAATACACTGAATTAGTCCCTAAAATTACTATTGGGACTCGCAATTTCCCTAATTGGCCATGGAACTAGGAGCATCAGTCCATTTGCTCTCCGAAACTACGAAACATCACTTTAGTTCGTAAAACACCAAACCATGAAACTTCACATTTTAATTACTGAAATCACAACAATAAAGACTAAAACAACCAACGCTCGACAAATTGATTGGCTCGTAATTTCTCTACTTTGGGGTATTCCTCGTAACTAAACACTAAAGAAATATAAAAACAAAGTCTGGAGAATCGAAGTGATTCAGAGAAACATTTCTAAGAGAGGCAGCATTTTCCCTCCATTGAATCGAAAAACGTAAGAGAGAGAGGGACCTCAGGGCGACGAGACTCAATCCTGTCGGCATAGTCGAAGTAATCACCGGCGTCGTCATCGTAGTCGCTGTAGTAGTCCATGGGAGCATCTTCGGTCTCGCCACTGTAGAAATCGTCCTCGAGGGACTCCACGTCGTTGGCGTCGTGCATATCATCCTCCGAGTCCATCCAGGAAACCTAACGAGAAGGCAAATTCAGGAACCAACGATCGATATACGATATACGGTGGAGTGAAAAAAAGGGGACAAAATCTAGGGTAGAGAAATTGGGAATTGGAAGAAGAGAATGCGTGTTCTCGCTTTGATTTCCTGTTTGTATTTTTTTATTTTATTTTTGGGGGAACTGAAAGAAAAATTATGAAAATATGGATATTGAAAGGGGAATAATGAGAACCCAAAGAGGGGAAGGAAGGAAGAATGGAGAGAGAGGAAAAAGAATAAAAAGTTAGAAATGATGAGAAGAGAACCTACCAGACGTGAGCAGAGTTAAGCGACAGCTGCGAGAAGTCAGCGACGAGACTAGAGGTTACGGGGCCTTTGGCCTCCTAATAATAATAATAATAATAATAAATTAAAAAAAAAAAAAAAAAAGACTAAAGGTTATGGATGTTTCTGGATTGGAATGAATTTGAAGAAAAAATTGTTTATTTAATTATTTGATCTTTTTAATTTATTATTTAATTAGGTTTGTTTAAAATTTAAATTCAGTCCAATTCAATTTAATATAAGAGAAAATAAATTATATATTGACAGTGTAAAGTAGCTTTATATTGTCATTAAATCACAAACTACTTGTTTATTATAAGTATATTAACTTTTATAATAATTACCTTAAAGGTTATATCAACAATAATTTTTAATTGATTGATATTGTAAAACTTTTTACACTGATAATACATGACCATTAAACTCTTAATATAAAGTAGTTTGGATTAAATTGAATTTTGGTTTTAATTTTAATTTTATTTTCTTTGGAAAATATTAAATAAGAAAAAATAGGTTATACACTAATAATATAAAGTAATTTTATATTGTCATCCAATTATAAACCATCATATATGATAAGTTTGTTGATTTTTACAATAACTATCTTAAAAGTCATACCAATAGTTGTTTTGATTGGTTGACAGTGTAACTTTTTATACTGACAGTACATAATTATTAAACTCATTAAATAAATAGTAAAATATTATGTATCAAATATAATATAACTCTTTATAATAAAAAAATAATTAAAAAGTATCAAATATCTCATCTATAAGTTATTATGTATCTAATTATAATATAACTCTTCAAATATAAACTATAAAAATAAATTTACACAATTTGATGATTACATTTATATACCTTCACTCAAATTATTACTAAAATTTTATCTTTCATTAAATATATTTTTCATAAATAAATATAAGTTATGTGATAATTTTATAAATATATAAGAAATAAAAATGTAAATGTAAGTGGTATCATAAATTTATAAATAAAAATATATACATAAATATAAGTTCAGTTTGAATTAGTTCTCAAAATTGAATCCAAAATTCAATTCAATCCAATAAAAAATTTTGATTTTTCTATTTTCAATTTGTTCAATTTTTAGTTTATTTGTTTTTCAGTTTTTTGGATTATTTTTTTATTTTTATTAGATTTGATCGATTTAAAAACACCCTTATTAGAGGTAAGGTAACCTTTCTAGCCATTTATAACTATAATAAAAAGGATTTTTTTTTTTTGCTCTTAATTTTTTATTAGACTACTATACCCTTTAACCACTCTTTAAATTATCTACTATTTTATCCTTTAACTATTCTCTAAACTATTCACTACACTTTCTCTTTTATTTTATTTTTATTTTTTAAAAAACTAGTAATATGTAAAATTTATAATTATTATTAATCATCATAAAAATATGAAAAATGTTTATATCATGTAATTAAAGTAAATAAATATCAAATAACTTATATATAATTCAATAATTTTATTTGTGAAAGAATATTTAATATATCTCAATATAATAATTATTAACATAGCGAGCCAACATAATTAAAACTTAAGGATAAAAAATTAATTTAATAAAAAATATTGAACAAAAACAAAAAATATATAATTTTTTCTCTCTTCAAATACTATAATTCTCTCTTAATATGTATGAACCTGGAAAAAAAATTGATCAATAAGTGTCTTAAAAATAAAGAAATAAAAAATAGAAAAATATCCTTTTGGAAACACCTAGTCTCAATATCCTTAAAGATTGTTTAGAAGGCACTTGGATAACAAAATATGTTACAGTAGAATATGTGAGATCATCAACCAATAAGAAAAAAATATCAGAAATCAAACCAGCAAAGCTATGGAAGGAATATTTTTCAAATAGGATTGTCTTTAAAGGAGTACTAAATAAATTGGTTAAATTAGAATTAAAAAAAATCATCTATAATAGAGAGAACCAAATCAATGTTCAACTTACACGTGTCATGAAACACTCTATAAATGCATTTTTTACCATTAAAAGATTAGTTAGTCATTTTTTTCCATTGTCTTTGCTATTTTTCTTGTGTTTTTTACTTTTAGATTAACAGTTTTAGTAATTATTATTTTAAAGATAATAATTAAAGAATTAAAAAATATATTAAAAAATAAATAATAATGTTAATTATTTCACCAATAAAGCTTATTTCAACATTTTTTGTCTAGAAAAAGTCAACTATAATATTTTAGATTTTTACCTGTGCTATATTTGACTTCTAATGTAGATGTTTAACTTTCTTTCGTATCAATGGATTGCATTGAGCTCGAACGACCAACCGCTTGATCACTTTTTCTCAATCAACTTAACTTAGTTAAAGAATTATAGAAGAAAATGTGAAGTGACTTAGTTTAATATTAAATTAGATTTTGCTATGGAGTTCAATGTGGTAGGTATATCTTTGTTAATAAGGAGATGTTATTATGTATATTTTAAAAATAAATCTCTATAAATATACACTGAGTATCATCCTAAATTCTGTGATATCTCTCTTATTCACCTCATGTAATTAAGTTTTACATATAACTTGATTCCATTGTAATGTCAATTTAAAATTTAAGCTAATACTCAATTGTGGAAACTAAAACATAGATTTTATGCTGAAAAATGAAAACAAATCGTGGAAATGTACCTGTTAAGAATCTATTACAAAATGTTACAACTCCATCCTGGTGTAAAAGCGATGAATAAAAAAAGATATACTAACATAACATAAAGAACAAAATTGTACAAATAGCTATCTTTGTGGCAAACTAATCAGCCACAAATTCCTCTCCTACTAAATCAAGTGCTCATCATTCCTCAAAATTCAAAGGCTTTTGAAGCTTTATGTGCATCTCATATCCTATACATCAAAGTCGAGACAAAAATATTTATCCCAGATTACAAAACAATCCTCTCCCCCTTATCTTCTACTATTTGAATCATGTTACAACAAAGCCAATAAATAGAACCTGTGCACTCAAAATTACCATCTAATTCCTATGAAAAAGAAACTAAATTGTGTGATTAAGACTTGTTCTTAATGCTATAGACATTGCTAATGACTATTAATATGCTAACATTCATAACCAATACCAACATTAGGCACGATAAATAAAATTACAAAATAAAGAACATGTCATATATATATATATAAAGAAACTAAATTATGTGATTAAGACTTGCTCTTAATGCTATAGATTGCTAATGACTATTACTATGCTAACATTCATAACCAATACCAACATTAGGCACAACAAATAAAATTACAAAATAAAGAACATGTCATATATATATATATATATATGCCAATTTGTTTCAAACAACAGGTGCAGGATATAATTTTTACACATCCTCCATGGTATACTTGACCATGTGAAAACATCATGCCTTTATTGTCATTTTTGCTAGACATTATTGCTAACTACATTCAATTACTGCAACATTCTTACAATGGGAAGTTGAGCAAAGTTAACCAAATCATAACCATTATCCATCTTCCCTGCATAATTTTTTTTTTGGTCACCAACTAACTTTGATAATTCTTAGTTACATTATTGTAGCTATCAAGTATAGGTCATGCATTGCTCGCGATATCAACGTTCACTATGATTTGCCTTCATTCATAATCAACAACATTCATTCGTGAACACAACATTTACCTGGAATAGTAATGAAAAAGGACACCAATAATTGCAATTATCATTAATACGACAGTCAAAAACATGTTATTACTGTTAATCAACTAGTAGTCTTACTGAAGTTAAACAAAATTCCAAATCAAAACACCCTGCAAAAAATGAACACAAGAGAATCACCAAAATTAAGTTTAGAATCACAAAGGCATTGAAAAAAGTGCAAAGACAATTAGTCTTCTCTAATTTTAAGGGGACACTAAAGTGATCCACTTAGAGATAGAAAACAACTTCTTAAGCGATCTAAATCAATAGAATATAGATAGTGATGAACACATAAATATTTTAAAATAGTAGAATATGTAGGAAGGGGGAAAGTGTGTATGTTGATATGATAATAAATAGATAATATTCTACTTGCATCATGGATATCATACCAACCTCAAATCACTGGCAAGACAAGAAAAATGAAATAAATGAAATTCCCCCAAAAATAACTGAAAAGGGTCGGAGATGATCTAATAAATTTGCTATATACTCTTAATAAACCAAACTCATCCATATCTAACCAAAAAAAAAAAAACACAAATCAAGGAAAAGGAAAACCCCAAATATAGAAAATATTGAGCATGCATTCAACACCTTTAGAGTTTGAATAGTAACAATAATAGTAATTGATATTCTAGTAATTGACATCAAGAGATGGCAAGATTTGGAGATAAGGGATTGAAACAACAGGAGCTTATTTTGGGAGAAGATAAAAGTTGTTAGTTTTGGGAGATGATAAGGGAGAAGTTAAGGGAAGCAATTTGGGAGTAATAGAAGGAGAAAAGGTTGATATGCTAAGCAGAACAGTATATTTAGATAAAATGAGATTAAGATAGTTTTAACTATTTTGAAGCACTTAGAAATCGAGAGGAAAGTTTGCAAGGGCAGAGCGTGAAATTCACGGTGTAATGTGAGAATAGCATTTAAATGAAATTGAATATGAGGGAGTGGGTAGGATGAACTTTCCTAGTAATAATAAATAGAGGTTCTAATTTAATATATAGGGTGGATGAGTGTCTCTTTTCCGTACTAAACATAAATGCAATTACTATGAACATTATGTTAAACAAGAAAAAAAATTTGTGTACATGAAAAGAAGTTATTGTATTTATTAATTGTTATAGATGAACTAAAAATGCATTTTTTATATTTTATTTGAATTTAAATATAACTCATTAGGTTTGACTTAGTGGTGAAAGGTTTAGGTAGTTTGCGCAAAATTTGAGATTCAAACTTTATTACCGCCATCATACACATACAAAAAAAATTGAATTTAAAGATAAAGATTTTTATATGATTAACTATAGATGGTAAAACAAGTTGACTCAATCTGTTTTGGCCTACCAGCCATAAGACCACCAAAAACAGGTTAAGACAGACTTAGCTCGCTCAATGTATATGGGTTGGATGTTTATTGTGCCTAATATTGGTATTTTAGCTAAGTTTTGTATATTTAGATTTAATTGGGCTTTGATGTAAATATTGATTAATTTTTAGATTTAATGTATTTTGACCTTTCCTCCTTATTTAGGTCATTGCTTGGGCTTTGAAAATGCGATCGAGGTGATCTTGGTGTCTATGAAAAACTTAAAGAAAATATACAATTCTTATGAAGAGGTCATGCGCTGATTTGGCTTATATCATGTACTAATTTTGACTTGAAGTTAGAGGCATTGTTCTATCTTGATAGCCTAACATAGGTGCAATATTTTGAGCATATCTTAAGTTGTAGAGGTTTAAACGATATGAGACTAGTGCCAAAATTTTAAGGATAGATTTATCTACAAACAAAAATTATGGGAAAATTGGATTCAATTGTCAAATGCTTCTATTGGAAATAAGATTGACCACATATTTGAGCAATAGCACATTATTTTATAAAACTGTACGATTTTCCTTATCTAAATAAAGAATGTTTTCCATGAACTTTCATGAAGACACCAAAAGCCAATTTGGCCTTTTAGAGGGTCAAATAAGTTAAGGACAGTGGCAAACATGGTGTGCTTTATAATTCAGCTATCTCTTAAGGAATTAATTTGTAATTGGGCCAATTAACATCTAGTGAGCTTATATTTTAGCTTAGACCTTAGGTTACCCTAGTTAGGACCTAGAAGGGAGCTTCTATAGAGTTTGAATTACGGTTGGTTCCCACTTTGGTTTTATCTCTCTCAGCTTTCTTTTGCTTTCTTTCTTCTTTTGATGGTTTGGTTTAAAGCCTCCATGGAAGGCTAAAAGCTTTTGGACCAATTCACTGGTCTAAGGTTTCTTTTTGGATCTTGTGGTTTGGTTTTGAATTGTTATTCAATTCTTGATTAAACTCTTTCCCTTTTAATCTTTTGACTCTTTTTCTTGAATCTCGATTGTGAATTCTGGTTTTGAGTTGCATACTTGCTCTTGAAATGGATAAAAAGTGTTGGCATGAATGGATAAAGAAAGGAGATTTGTTATATTATAGAATATTTGGAAATATTTTTGAGTT
Source organism: Spatholobus suberectus (assembly GCA_004329165.1). NCBI lineage: Eukaryota > Viridiplantae > Streptophyta > Magnoliopsida > Fabales > Fabaceae > Spatholobus > Spatholobus suberectus. The sequence continues at coordinate 81,454,455 of CM014731.1, read as the reverse complement.
TGGAAATGAATTAGTTTATTTTTAAGGATGTATTTAGCTCTTATTGAAACGTTTTCTTTTTAAGTTTTTCAGAAAAATACTAATTATTTAAAATAAACAAATCTACACATACGTTCATTGGATGTATAGAAAACCATGTTCACTAGTCATTATCCCCCAATATAAATTAACTAATAGCCTTAGTCATGCTTTTGGAAGATATCATTCATTATCCATGAAGCCTATTATTTATGATGTTGATATTTAGTAATAGCTAGCATATATTGCAGAAAAATTAACATTTGTCATGTTGTCAGGTGTACTCTTTCCATCTTCGAAAAGTTCTTGCATTCTTTTTGGTCACCTTTATCGAGCTTGAATACAATTATTTGCATCTTATGTAAAGAGTAAGTTATTCTATGCGTTGTTCTTTAGTGGCTAGAAGCTTCTCAATGACCCTTCCAAGATGGAACAACAACTTCTTTCTCGGGATACTACTAAGAAACTATCATAGATAAATGTGCAAGCTTGAGAAGGTTGAATTTGGTCTCAGTCTATGATGAAATTTTGTTATATGTGTTAAAGCATCGCCAGCCAGAAAATTTATAGTAAGAACATTAGTCAAACAAATAAATTATAGACCATAATAAGAATATGCATGTCAAAGTATGAATGTTGTATGAATGAAAGTCAAGAAAAATGATATTAGAAGAAAAGGCAAGTAATATGCACAATGTGTACTACATGGTTGAGGCTTGTTTTTGACATGTGTAATCACCAATGAGTGAATCCGCCACCAAAGTAGTACTCATCTGTAAATGCAGTCCAAGACCTTGAAGACAGATATCAATTCCACCCAACTTGCCGCAAGTGATATCAAACTCAAGAAAGGGATTAACTCTTAAGTGCCACTTATACTATCAATCATTTTATATACCTTATACACAACATAATGAGAAGTAATATAAAGTAACTTTTACCTTAATGTGAGAATCATATGTGCATCTCAACTAAAGCTAGCAAATTAGGTTGTCCGGACTGGGCCAAGCTAAATTGTGAAATTGGGTTAGGTTAGCCTGATGTGTTTCCTTCAGGTTGTGAATTTGACACCCTAGACTAATCCTATGTTGGGCCAGCAGCCAAGTTAGCCCCAATTAAAAATAAACAAAAAAATTAAATTAAACATGTTTAATATACAAATTTCTAAAAAATATATATAGATTTGTAAAAAAAAAAAAAGTTAAAATGATTAATCATGTCAAGCCAAATAGGTCAATTTCTTTCTATCCTTTATTTTAGGAGTCCATCTTGGGTCATCGAGCTAGGCCAAATAGGCCCCATTTTTTTGGGCTTTTATTTGAAAAGCCTAGCTCAGCCTTAATTACAAGTTGTTTGGGTCAGGTCATCAGCCTTGGCTCAAATTGCTAGCTTTAATCTTAATTAACATAACGCAAAATCAAACAAACTATCAATATTAACTTTTGGCTTAAATATGTTTCTAGTCCTTATAATATATTCATTTTATGCTTTTAGTCTTCATAAATTCTTTCTTATGGTTTTGGTCCCTATAAAATTTTGTTTTACAATTTCAGTCCTTAATAATATTGTTTGGTTTTTATAAAATTATAAACTTTTGATATCAATTCCTTTTATATTAGAAGATATTCACTTTAGTCTCTATTATTTAAAAAATATCTAGTCTGTGGTCCAATAGATGGTTGTCATGTCATCAATGAATAATGTTAGAGACTAAAACCATAAAATAATTTTTTATAGGACCAAAATTATAAGAAAAATTTCATAGGAACTAAAAACATAAAATAAGTATATTATAGAGATCAAAAACATATTCAAGCCTAAACTTTTTTATCCAACATAAAAGCGACATAAAATTACTTCAACTCAAAATCAATTTTATACTCAATTAATTTCTCAACATGAAACTAAACACAGGGACAAATCTAAGAGGGGTGGGCAACGGCCCTGACCCTCCTCCCTCATGACTCTCTCTCTATCTATCTATCTACCCATCTATCTATCTATCTATCTACATATATATATATATATATATATATAGTATTGACTTATTTAATAATTAATAGTATATGTAGACCAAATATATAGAGAAACAAACGTTGAATTGATAAAGTTTAAAACACTTGCACATAATATGTTATAAGATTAATAAAAACACCTATAATAATAAAATATTGTTTTCAAAAAAATTGACAACACATATAAATATTTCCTTAAAATCACATTACCTAATATTTCAACATTGTTTTAAATAATCAAACATGAATATAAACAAACAATACACTTTAAAGTAAGTCTCAAACGTGAGTCATTTGAAAATTTATCAAATAAATGAAAGAGATATAATCTACTGCGAAAAAAAAGGTTCTTCCTTTATATTAGTATTTCTTGCTTTCCCTGGCTGGAACGGACTAACTGTCATTATCAGCCATGTGTCAATATTAGCTTTCACCCACAAATAAGTTATATTAAACAGTTCTCACTATTATTTTATGTCTGATTTTATTAACACGATTACAAAGATATGTCGCATAAGTAAAATATTTTTTGAGAAATTACATTTGTATTGTATATTTATACATTTTTTTACAATAAAAAAGAAAGAAAAAAAAGTATGGGATAAGATAATTGATATGATGGAAGTATATAGATAGAGAAAAAATATATTATAAAAACTTGTATGAATAATATAACTCTTTATTTTTTATGTTACATAATTATAATTAATAATGCATAATGAATACATGTTATACCAGTATTGTGGTGGATATTTTATGACTGATTTTCCCTTAATTTTTTATAAGAAAATAAAAGCTCAAGTTGAACTGATGATTTATTTATCTTAAACCACAATACGAGTGAGAAATTTTAAATTGTGTAGCAGTTTAACACTATTGATTACATTTATTTATTTGCCAAGTGATTTAACAAAGTTTTAACAACAACAACATACTAAATTCAATTCTCAGTGTCAAAAATCTCAAAATGGTATGATATGGCCGAGGAAATATTAAAAATCATGTGGGATTTCTTTCTCCAAAAAAATTCTAATAATTTCGATTGTTAGAAAAAAAAATTAAACTAATTACACAGCCTCAAAATATTTGTTTGTTTTAGCAAAAGAATTCTGCTGCACGGTACTCTAAAAATTTTGCTTGAAATTCTTGATTAATTAACTAGCGATATAGCAAAAACAATATATAAGCTCAAATAATTAATGTTTTAAAAATCGGACCAATAATTAAATTGGTAAAAATATTGGTTTACAGCGGAAATAATTAAATTTATATTTTTAATATTATATTTTAATTTAAGAAATAAAATAATATAAAATTATAATAAATCAATATATAGAAAAATATAAATTAACATAAATGACTAAATTATATATTTTTTAAGATAAAAAATAATAATAATTGACAAAATAATGTATACCTATGTATAATCTTTAAATATGTGTTTTTATTTATCTTAAAAATATTTTATATTAAATTAAAAAAAAAGATTAAAAAATTAAAAAAAGAAAGTTTTTGAAAGATACCAATTCAAAGTGGTTTTTTGCACCGGCTTAACTGGTTCTGAACTGATATTTGAGATGATCCATTTTTTCGGAGTTGACATACTGATCACCAGACCGATTCCTAATCAAGCCGATCGAACCAACCACTCTGATCCAGTTTTTATAATTATAGGGATAACTTTTACCTCATGAGCTAGTTTTTAAAATTGAATTAGGTTCAACCCAAATTCTAAAATGGTATCAAAATTTATCTCTGCAGTTATTGTTGGACTTATCAAGCTACCTATTACCAGTCGTTATTAGACCACTAGTAGATATCCAATTCTACATCCTTCGAACTCAAGACATCTAGTCTTCAACCTGATGGAGTGCGTTAGGAATTTTACATTAAATAGTGATATGGTCAAAATAATATATATAAGTAGAAAACAACTCTCATCTCATAAATTAGCTTTTGATATTAAGTTAATTCGAAACTCAAAATCACAGCGTAATGAATTTGTTCCCCGATGGTTCGCCTGATAGCTCTTTATTTGTTTGGGTCCATATGCCTCACAACTCACTGAAGTGAATGTCTCATTTTTCAACGATGAAAGGTTTAGGTCTAGTTATTGGGAGACAGATGCCATGCACTCTACATTTTGGAGTTTGACATTTATGCTGCTTTGCAAAATCCAACCTAGCAGTAAGTTGAACACAGACAGTATGCGTAACTCACGGGTTTCAAACTGGCAACACACGCACACAACACAACACACGGTGACAGCATAATACCCTAAATTATTTCATTTCATAAATATTAGTCTGTCTTGTGTCTAAATTATCATAGTAATAACAATAATAATAATTTATATTACTAACATATATATTACTATAAAAAAATTACAAAAATTCAGTTTTAGCTCCTTTATTTATACACACCATTACATGAGAATATACGACAGAGCAAAAGTCTTTTTATGAAGTCAAAATTATTTCTTTCACAATTTTTTTTTTTTGTTAATAAAATTATTCACTTCATTTTATTTCATTTTAGAGAAAAACAAATTTTTTAATAAAATCTGTAAGAACAGAAAGCCTTCTTTCACATTCAATGAAGTTGATTTTTGGTTGTGTAAACATATTCAATGTCAGTTAATGCTATCAAATTATTATTTCAAGAGTTTACTTTAGTCAGTAAGAACATTTACTTCAACGTATAGCAATATTTATATAGTCTTCTAATATTAATTGATTCCATCATGGTGACCAAACGACACTGATGATATAACTATTTTTGCCTTTAATTAGGGAATTATATATTTTTATAATTTAAGTTCAAATCTTGTAACTGGTCTGTGCTTAATTTCTTTTGTGGTGTAATCACCATTAAAGACTTAACTTGAAGTTCTAATGTAATGTTAAAAAGTTAAATAAACCTTTAAAACAAGATGAAGTTTTACTATATATTTTATGCATTAAAAAATCGCAAAAAAAAAAAAAGTCCTAAACACGTTAATTATATAAAATAAATCGATCAATATATATAAAAAGGAAATGATAGAGCTGGGTTCAATTCAGAGACTAGAGATCCAGTCAATAGACAAACAATATCTTTCTCTCTCTGTCTCTCTGTTTCGTTTGGCCTCTTGCTGTAAGAAGCCACACTGTTACGGTACTGTGGAACCGCAGGTCTTCACTTAACCCCAATCATCGATCACACTCAATGGTGTTGCTCATTCTTTCATGTTCTTGGAATAACTTTCGACCTTTTGTTTCTTCTCAGGGCCTTAGCGGATTCCATTTTCGTTGAGCCTTGTGTCAGGGATGCCAACGGTGCTATCCTTATTCTTGTGGTCAGTATTTGTCTTCCTTTCCTTCTATCTTCTTTTTCAATGAGCTTGGATTTTTATTAAACTACGCGATTTATTTCTCTTTTGTTAGTTTTTTAATTTCATTCATGACTATCAAAGATCAAGGTGACTTCATTGATTTCGATTATTATCATTTATTATGTTTTGTTTTAGATTTGTTTTTAAGAACTGTGTGCTTAGATTGGATTGGAAGCATAGCTTGTTCAAGCTTTCTTGGTTGATTAATTATTATCAAATTCCTATGTGTCCTAATGTTTGTATATTTCAAGGATAGCTACCACAACCTCTAAATTTTGCATTCAACTATTTTGAAAACAAATCTAAGCTTCAATTTTATTTTCTATAACTGAAAAATCAAAATCGAAGCCTGAAATTGGAATTACAAGTACTGTTGAATTATGTCGATTTTTTATTTTTTATTTTGGTTTAGAAGTGTCAGTAGTGATATAATAATTCAGAAGTAAAATTTGAAAAGAAAAATGACTCTCTGTTTTATCTTATTTTATTTTATTTTAATTTTCTGGCAGAGATATTGGTTTGTATGATCACATTTTCTTGGATTTTAAGATTATGGGTAGAGGTAGAGGAAAGGGAAAAAAGTTAACTGTTAGCAATGACGAGGATCCTATAAGTGGTGAGGATGAAAAGGTTCCTATGCAAAAAAGAAGAGGAAGGCCACAGAAACTGTTTAAGGATGACTTTGATGAAGAAGTTGTTGAAGAAATAGAAGAAGATGATAGTCATAGTGGTGACAACGTTAAGAATGCGGTCTCTAGTAAAGAGATGAAAAATCCCAATACTACAAAACATGGAAGAAAAAGAAAACGAAATTTGCAGGAGAAAATAGAACCGGTTGAGGAGAAAAATGGTGCTGTAAACGGATCAAACACTGATGACTTGGCAAAGTCTAATGGATTTCGGCATAATGGAAGCAGGCGTAAAAGCAAACCTCGCCGAGCTGCAGAAGCTGGTGTGCTGTGTAAGCAAGACTATGCTTGACACAGCTTTCTTCTCATGTTGCCAGCTGGATCATCAAATTTTCGTTCATTTTATTTTATTTACGGGGTTCTTTTCTTTTTTGTTTTTCCTTTGCTGGTTTGAGGGCTTCATTTGGTGATTCCTTGTCATTATTTCCTCTTTTTATTTCAAGCATGAATCGGGAAATTTATTATGGTGCTTGTAGTTTTATAATGACATATCATTTTTCGGTTCAAATCATTTTAATTTTTATATTATGATCATGTTTAAATGACCCTTTTGTTTTCTTTTGGAGTACGTAGTTATTTCATTGTGGTTTAGGTTAAAGAAAAGAGAAAATTTAGATGTAGTTCCTCGGGTTTTTAGTGTTTTCAAATGAGAATTGGAGTTTCATCTTATATTACCAAAAAAAAAAGGTTAAATTAGTGGGTAGGTTCTTGAACTATTTAAAAATTTATAATTAGATCTTAAACTAAAAAATTGTAATTGGGTCATTAATCTTGTAAAATTTTTGTAATTGGCTCCCGATGTTGGTTTATAGCGGCTTGAAACTATTAGAAAATAACAATTTATGACGGTTTTAAAGACTTATTAAAAATAATAATTTGAAGACCTAATTAAAATTTTCAAATAGTTTAGAGACTTACTGATTAATTTAACAACAACAACAAAATACCGTTTAGCAATAAGAACTTTCAATCATTAATAGTGATATTTCAATCGTTACACCTAAGCATGACAACGGAAAGGGTTAAGGACAGATTTGTCTCTCTCTATCCCTATAAAAGATAGAGCGAGAATAAAAAACTTAAACTCAACCTCATCCCCGTCAAGTTTTGTTGGATTCAGAGAAACTTGTTCCATTTTTAAAAAAATTTAATTTAATTATAAATTTCTAAATATATCATACATTAAGTTATTCATTATGTATTAATTTAAATAATATAAAACTTAATAAATAACAAAGATCTTAAAAATAAAAAACTTAATAATTAAATTGCATTTTTAGTTAAAAGTATAATTTTAATTTTATTATATAATCATTATTATAATTTAAATTATTTAATTATTAAAATAATTAATTTATATTTTTAATAATTATAAAAATTGAAAGCGTGAAAATAAGATTCTAACTCTAATATAGTGTGTGTAGAAGGGGGTGTAGGGGCGGGAGTTATATCATTGAACTCGACCTTGTCCCTACTAGAACTCAGTCAAAGCAGGGTTTTTTGTCAAAATTAGTGTTGAACAAGTATTCATAGGTTCAAATTTAATTGTCATGTACCTATCGCCAATCTTCATGGATTTGATTTTATGAGCGCTCAGTTTTCCAGAACACAACCTGTGCATGAACAAGTGTACAAAATCATAAAAATCTTAAAAATTGTGCGCAATATGATAAATCCAAAATTAAGATATATTATACTTGTATTAAGTAAACTAAACCATATGTCCCAAACTTCTTCAGGGCCGACTTTCAGGTGATCCACAGTTCCTCAAACTTCTCTTTGATAATTTGAAAGATCACATCAAGAGTATCTTGCGAGGGTAAAAAATTTATAATTTATAATAAATACTTTTTTAACATATTCACACTTAACAAAAGAATATAGTGAAGCTAATACTTTATTGACAAGAGATGTTTATTTTCAACTTTAAAGTTTCCTCTAATTTCACCGTCGTCAATGACTTCTTGTAGCTATTTAGGACCACCACATTCCTCCACTAAACATAAACTTGTATTGAAAATATATATTACAAATTATACTCACATCATTAAATAATTTGAAATTTATTTTAATTCAAATTTAATTTTTAGATACGTAAATATCATTTTAATAGGTTACCATATCAATGTAATTATCATCGAAGTTACATAAATATCATCTTAATAAGTTTATCATCAAAGTTTATAAATGTGATTATAAACCAACATCACGTTAGTCTGAGTGAAATTGGGCTCATATTCCTTAAACAAGGTCTCAATTTCGAGTTTTATGAATGGAAACACGTGGTTGAGAAGGGAAACCCTATTAAAGGTGATCAGTCAGGTTTTTCGGTAAAAATTAGTCATCGACAAAGCCAGTAGATACTTCACACCTATAACATGGTTACCAAAAAATATATGTGATTATCACCTTAGTGTATAATTAAAATTTTCTTAAACATCAAGTAGACACTCGTAAGAAAAAACTTACTTCCAAGTTCTTATATAAATTCAGATTTTACATAAATTACTTATAAATTCATATTAATTAAGACTTTACTTAAAATAAGTATAAATTCTCATAAGACAAATATTAAGATTAAATTCTCATATTAATTAAAACATGGCTAAAATTACGTATAAGTTATTGTACGAAAAAAAAATTCCAAATACTCATATTAATTAAGGCTATACTTAAATTACGTAAAAGTTTCATAAAAAATTACCTTTAAATATTCACATTAATTAACACTTTACTTATGTAAAATTTTCAATAAAAAGTTTGTATAGAAGTTCCTATGTTAATTAACACTTTACCTAAATTAAGTAGAAGTTCCGATTATCAAAAATACGCTGAAGTTTTCATAAGAAATAATTAAAATTGAAAACAATTAATTTAAATAAAAAATTATAAATATATATCATATAATTAATAAATTAATAAATAATTTTCACACTTCAATTATCATTCTACAATAAGAATTAACAAACAACAAACAAAAATTAAAAAAAAATAGTACAAAAAAAACAGTAAGAATAAAAAGTAAAAATAAGAAGCAAATAATTATAAAAAAAATAAAGAATACATACAAAAATTATTAAATATACAAAAATACTCAATCCAATAATATAAAAAAATAAATATTTAAATTTTCCACAAATTATACAATCTAAAATTAAAAAAAAATTAAAATAAAAAATATATAATAACTGTAAAAAAAAAAAAACCAACAAATTTTTAGAAAAATAAAAAATAAAAATAAAAAAAGGATGTAAACAATTTTAAAAATAAAAACAGTACTGTGAAAATTAAAAAAATAAAAAATGGTGTGGAAAAAATAAAAAAGCATAAAAAATAACAAATATAAAAAACAGTGAGAAAAAAAATTAGAAACATTATCTAAAGAATTAATAAAAAAATAAACAGAACAGAGATTATTAAATATACAACAATATACAATCCAAGAATCTAAAAAAAAAAATACTCCACAAATTAAAAATAAAAATCAAATAACAGCAAGAACCAAACCATAATCAAATAATTAAAAATAATAAGAAAAATTTAAAACAATACCTTAAAATTTTAAAAAAAGTAAACAAGAAGATAAAATTAATAAAAAAAGTACAAACCAAAGGCAGCAACACTATAAATAGCCAATATTATACAATTCAAACTAGAGAAAACAATTAAAAAATGGAGGCAAGAATAATCAATATATAATTCAACAATATACAGTACTTAATATTATACAATATACAATCTAAACCAAAAATATAAAAAACAGTAACCAAACAATAAAAAAAATAAAAATATATATATACCATGACTATTGTTGAGAGAAAAGGAAAGGGTAGAGAGACTATGACTATGGAACCTTTTCAATACTGAAAATTTTTAGAAGGAGAGAGATATACACAAAAGGGAGATAAGTGTTGTATTATTATTATTATTATTATACCATTTAACCTCTTTGTGTGTATCACTCATTTACTAAAAATTTCCATCACTAGAGAAGATACACACAAAGAGACTATGAGGGTAGGAAGTAAGGATGACAAAAAAAATTGTATTCACAGATGTTTGCAATTAAAACTCACTATGTATTGAAAATGGATAGCTTAATAAGTACTTGCGAGTAAAATAAATAGATTTTTTCTCTACTTGTGTTATTAATGGGGTGAGAGAGGGTAGTAAGATACCCATAACCGTGAATACCTACAATTTCGAATTACTTAAACAACTTTAAATATATATAAATTCAGTTGCTCAACTTTATTTTTATTATAAATATATATTATTATTTTTAGTATAAATATATGCTTCAAAATTATTTATTTTTAGTATAAATATATGTTTTAAAATTATTTATTTTTAATTTAATTTTTCTTTTTATTTAAAATTTTATATCTTAACAAATATCTCAACAGTTACTTGTGAATACTTGTGAGGATACAAGGTGGATTTTCATCCAATAGGATGGATAACAAAAGGCTACTATTTATTTCCACCCCCATCCTATTACCATTCCTAGCAAGAAAGGGTGACGATGCAAGTAGAGAGGAAGAGAGAAAGGCGACAACATGTAGAAAGGGAGGGGGAAAAAGAAAGGGGGAAAGGGAGTGGCAACATGCAAAGAAGGAAGGGGAAATAAGAGGTGACAAACAGAGAAGGAGAAGGAAAAGGGGGAATGGGGAGAGGGCAATGACATGTAGAGTGGGTGGGGAAGGAAAAAGGAAGAAGAAATGGAAAAATGCAAGAGGAAAGAGGGTTCACACATATAATTAGGGTTTAGTGACCGAAAACTTTGATCGCTAAACTAGTCACAACTTACTTGACAAAAAATCAATTGTTAATTTAGTTGTTATCAAGCGACCATAAAAGCCCAAAAGTTAGGATTTAGTGATTGACAACATTTTCTTGCTATAATAAGTGATTCCATAGCTAAGCAACACAATAGTAGTACGCATTTTAGTAAACCATGCCAACTAGTTACTAATTTAGTGGCATATTACTCAATGTAAAAAAAAGGTCATCATTTTTGTTACTACGGTAAATGATTCCATGATTAGACAAGGACAACAATACGGTGCATTTCGATAGTCATCTTCAAATCGAACACTAACAGGCAATGCTAGTACAAAAGCAAATATTTGATTTTAAAAATAGTTGCAATTTGGTCAATAAATTTTACTTGAAAAACCTATCATTTAGCAACATTTTTACCTATCGACTGTCTTGGTGATTGTGTGTATTGGTCACCAAAGTTGTTGCTAAATTGTTGTAAGTTACTAAAACCTCATCGATCGCAAATCAATCATTGTTAGCAACAAATATCATTTGGTTGCTATTTGTTTTTTTTTTTTTGTAATGTTAATAATTGCATAATAAAGGTTATATCAAAGATCAAACAAAGTGTTGCAACCTAGGGTACATGACGGAACGGCGAAAAAGATATAAAAATAGAGGAATCGACTACCAATATTTATTAAGGAAAAAACATTGGAAAATCCTAAAAGAAAATGGTCTACGAAATCATATTTTGGGCTTGGGAGTCAATTACGTGTAAGGAAGGTATTAGCATCTTACAACGTTCGTCATAAAGACGATTACCTCTAATTGATTAAGCAAATTATTAATGACTTTTAAAATATTTATCTCACCATAAAAATAATTGCAAGAAGAATTTTATTATTATAAAAAAGATTTTTATTTTATCTTAAATTTTATTTTTTTGAGATTGACAGAGTAGACCTCTGTTCCTTCGTATCTCCTGGTCTAATGGAGAATCAGACTCATATAGTTCTTTTATAGAAAATATTTGTGTGTGTGTCATTTTTTTATTTTGTTTATTAAATTTTAAGATTTCTGAACCGTCATGGCTCATACATCCTAAAAATAGAATCACCAGAGGTGTACATTCAAGTCAATCCATTGAAGCAAGTTAGTTTTAGCTTAACATTTTCATTTTTTATTTTATTTTGTTTTACTTTATAAAGGAGTCTTAAGACACCAAGCTGTTGCAACTTGTGCCTTAACATCTCGGGATTAAAAAGATGTCACATCCAATTAATTCCTTTCTCTATTTAAGATATTTTTAAAAAATAGAATATTCCTAGTTAAAATAACAATAAAAAAATAGAGAAAAAGCAATAATAACAATAACATTTTTTATTTTTGTAGCAATTTAATTTAAATTTAACATTTTTAATTTTAAAGAAGAGTTTAAAGACATCAAGTTGTCACAACTTGTACCTCACAACCTTAGGATTAAAAAGATGTCACATCCAATTAATCCTTTTTCTAAAAAAATTAATAAAAAAAAGATTTCTAATTTAAAAAGACATACAAAGAATAAAATTTAACAACAATAACAATGATAAAAAAAAAAAGGTAATAAAACATATATATATAAAAAGATAAGATAGACAAATTTACCTTAAGATGACAATTTGTGGTGAGTGCAAAACAATCCACCACGCGCTTTGTCGCAACTAGGGTCGCGGCGGGACGACAAAAAAGAGTTTTAAAAACAGGGAGTCGCCACCAATATTTATTAAGGGCAAACATTGGAAAAACCTAAAAAGAAAATGGTTCACAAAATTAGATTTTGGGTTCGGGAGTCAATTACGCATAGGAAAGGTATTAGCATTCTACGACGTCCGTCATAAAGACGGTTACCTCTATTAATTAAACATTATAAATGACTCTTAAAATATTTATCTCATCCTAAAAATAATTTCTAAAATAATTTTATTTATTATAAAAAAAATATTTTTATTGTATCTTAAATTTTATTATGTTTGAGATTGACAGGAGTGGGCCCCTGCTCCTACGTATTTCCCAGTGCAATGGAAAATCAAACTCACGTAGTTCTTTGGGTAAAAAATGTATGTGTGTTGACATTTTTTTTAATTTTTAATTTTTATTATTATAATTTTAAAATTTTTGAGCCGGCACGACTTATACATCCTAAAATATAATTGACAGAGGTGTATACCCAAGCCAATCTATTATTTTACTTTTGGATTCAATATTTATAACAAATTTTAATTTAACACTTTTTTTCATTATTTTTGGAGTTGAGTTTTAATACATTAAGCTGTACAGCTTATGCCTTAAAATCTCAAGATTAAGAAGATGTTACATCCAATCAATCTCTACTCTATTCAAGGTTTAGTTATTATCATAATTTTTAATTAAATTATAAAATTAGTTTTGATAATTGTGGAACAGTTTTATTTAAAATTGTGTTATTATTACTATTACAATTATTAATTTTCATTCTTATTTTCTCGTGTTTTTAATTTAGAGAAAAAGTTTTAAGACAACAAATTGTCACAACTTGTGTCCTTAAACTCTAGAATTAAGAGGATGTCACATCCAATTAATTCTTTCTCTATTAGATGTCACTCTAAAAACTTGTTCATTAGTTTCATTGTTTGATGGTTTATTCGTTGTTTCATCTTACTGTTGCTTTTTATTACTTAATTTTCTTTGTTGTTTTTTTTTTGGAATTTGTATTCGTTATTGCAGGCAGTAGAGCATCCTAAACAAGCTACCAAATGGGTTGTGTATAGAAAAGAGAAAAAGAAAACAAAACACTACATTATGAAAGGTTGATTTTGTGATTATCTGTGTCTGCTTTTGAAACAGGGGTATCAAAGTGAACAAATATGACACGTACAATCAACCAAGCAAATAGACAAAGTTTAAAGCCAAAGGTTCACTGACCTTGCACCTATTTTGCTTATGGTTGTTCGCTACTTGGGATTAGAGAAGCAACAAAATGGTACACTCCCAAATACAGTCTGTTCTAGAGCTTGAGGATGGATGATTCTTCAATGTGATTTGCTCTCCTTTCTCTTCTCTGTGTGTGATTTCCAGACTTATCACCTAACCCCTTTGCGGTTCTCTGTTGGGCCAATTTATAGGCATAAGGAAGCTTTGGGTTCAAATTCACGTGAAGGTCAAAAATTCTCTGTCTCATCCTTTTTCTTTTCTAGCATGACCTTATTGATCAGAGAAAAATTGCCTTTTCTTTGCAGGGTCAAAATTCAAATCACAGAGGCACGGCTTGACTTTCCACTGGTATATTTGTTCTGTTTAAGCCTTAATTTTTATTTTTTTATTCAATTTCCAAATTCAGCTTTTGCTTGTAGCAAACTCTTAATTGAATTTGTTTTGATTTGAGAGCTGGCCCGAAGGATGATGCACTTGTTCCTTTTTGCATTATGCCAAATTTGTTTTATTCCTTTGTTGTATCTCTAGACCAGCCTGAATTTATGACCTATAGATGAGAGTGTTGCTACAAGCTAGCTGGTAGTTGTTACCTTAGAGGCACCCAAATTCATCAAGAAGGCTAAAACAACTGTCGTATGATGGGCTATGAATTCAGAGTTTCCTAAAACAACAATGCTGACTTCTCTTTTTTTGTTTTATGTATTTTATATTTTTTTCGTATTTCTTTATGTATAAACTTACTTAGATTGATAACAACTGGGCTTTTATGACCCATTCATATTTTCCTTTTGTCTGTATTCACCTTTTTTATTTATATATTTTTTTTTGAATTTCAAATTCAGGGCCCAAATTAATTTAAAGAGGAAAAGGGACCAATTTTGGGCCTATGTTAGCCCAAGTCAAATAACAACAAAAAGAGGACAAAGAAAGAGAAAATAAATAAATAAATAAATAAAATAAAAAGATAATAATTATAAATAAGAATTAAATAAATAGTGGACAAAAATAGGTGTTCACACATAGGTTACCCAGATGAAACTTTAATTTTGGTTAAAAAACAACACTAAAAACACTTTAAAAATTGCATTTAAATTTTGTCCATAAATAAATATGATTTTAATCTTTAAAAATGTAATAATTTTAATCCATATTGAATTTTTATCTATACCTATTATAACGACAATATCCACTTTTTGTCTTCACATTTTTTGGACTATTTTAGCCCCTTAACTAACCTTATAAACTACATTACTATTTTTTCTTGTGTGTGCAATGATTATACTGAAATTAAAACCTATAATCTTATACATACTACCTAAACTTTCCTACCATTAGGCCGACCCTAGTGGGTTTACATCATTATTATGTTTTAAGTGGACAATGAAAAACCAACCTACTAAAATTGCATATAAAGTCCAATTATAAAATAATTGTTCCTCTCATTTCTCATTTAATTAAAAAATTGCATATACAGAGACACAAAATGTCTCTTTCCTCCTAATAATTAATAAAAATAATGTGTTTTAAATTTCTCAAGAGATTCTCTATACTCAACACGAATTAAAAGTATATAATTTTGTAATTTTTAGGAAAAAAATAATAGAGACTACAATTCTAAAAAAGATAATTTTTAATATAAAAAATATATTTAAGTCTTTTGATTTATCATAAATTCATTTGTTGATGTAGTTACTCATTGCAATATATTTAGAAGATGTTGCGTCGAAAGACAATTGAATTTCATTAAAAATAATGAAAAATGGAAATATTATCATTTTTAAGGGTAAAAATTAATCTCCCTGTACCTTTAATGCATTAATTTAAAAAACCATTTACCGTCGTTATTAATTGTTCAATTATCGATAGAAGCAAAATAAATGATTTAAAATAAGTAAAATTATTTACAAAGAAAAAAAAATTACAAAAGTTAATTTTAACTTGACGGAAAATTTTCTACTTAGATGTATCTCTAGTGTAATGAAGAACACAAGGTTACGTTGTTTTCTAAAAAATAATTATTGATTGATCATTTAATTAAAAAACCTAAAAAACGTGTTCTAAATCTAATGGTAGAAAATTAATTTGATAAATGTTTAGAATTTTGGTTACCAAATCGTAATTGTAAATTAAAATAAAATACATAATTAACAAATTGTCTCACCTGAGTTAATAACTTTTTATTAAAATGAATTGATTTTTCAAATTTTATTTTTATCCATTAGTTTGTAGAAGAAAGGTGAAACCTTTAGAATTACAAAACCATCGTGATTTAGGTATACGAGATTAACAAACTATAACAGTTAACTTAATCTTTCTTATTAAATGAACTAATTTAAAAAATATTTCTAGTAATTAATTTGAAGAAAAAGGTGAAAACTTTGGGATTGCTAAACTATCACAATTCATATGGATTTGTGTCATCTAAAATGATGAGAGTTTATCGTAGATGATAAAACATACTTACAGTCATTAATTAAAGGCTTAAATATATAAGGGTCTAGCTCAATTGATTGAATAGTGTGTGTGAGTTGTTGTAAACTCGCTAGTATTAGAGTTTGATTTCTCCCTTTAAATCAAAAAATTAAAGACTTAATTATAAGGAGTAAAACATGTTTTTTTTCCCTTCAAATTATAGTGACTAAAAAGATCAATTTTAAATTTGGGAGACTAAAAACAAATTTGCCTCAAATTTAAAGAAATAAAAATATATTTAAATCTTAATTAAGAAATCAAACGTTAAAATTAAAAATAACTTTAGAATTGGTTGTACATACACTTGATTTTTGTGGCAACCTATAACTTTTTTAAGTAACAACTATAAATGTACTTATCCTCTAAAATACACCCTTTCCACGTTAGAGAAATCAAATTTGATGAGATATCCTAAAATAAATCATAAAATTAACAAGTTGTCACATTTAAATTCTTTTTTTTATTTAAAAACTTAATTTTTAGTATTTTTTAAAACTTCAGATATTGCAAAATTAATAAAAAATGAAATTAAATAAACACACCATGCTTGAAAAAAAAATTCACTAGGGGAGACTAAAAATTAAACAAATTAAAATTTCCATAATATACTTATGAAAATGGTAATTAAACAACTAAAACTAGGTTCAAAAATCGAAAAAAGAGAATTAAAAATCCCTTTTTTAAATATATATTTTTAGCATATATTAACCCTCCTAATCCTTTTCCTTTCTACTTTTCTTGATTACCCCCTTTTTATTTTATTTTTGTTTATTTTTTATGCTATTTTTGTTTGAGAATATTGTTGTTATTTCCAAAATCATTTAAGGAAAAAAAAAGAGAGTAAACTCTCGGCTTACTCACAATAAAACCGACCATAGGCCCAACCAGCAAGCCCAAATAGCCATTGGCAACCATCCACCCTTCATCCACTAAAAAATTAAATCCCCAATACTAATTAACCAGAAACAAGGAGGCTCATGTTGGTTTTTTCTTTTCTTTCAAAATAATATTTAAAAAATAAGAATTTATAAGAAAAACTATAAAAAAAGTTAAGCTCACATATGTTTTTAGTCCTTCAAATTTGGGCTAAATTTGTTTCTGGTCTTCCAAATTTAAATTAATCTTTTTAGTTTCTATAATTTGAAAAAAAAACATGTTTTAGTCTTTTTGCCAAAATGCAATTAGTGAACCTGCCACACAATACTTACCTACTAGTGTTTCTATTAGTGAAAATATCACACCAAACTCAAATGATGCTACAGGTGGTCTTGAGAGACTAAAACAGACTTTTTTCAAATGAGGTATTAAAAAGATTAATTTTAAATTTAAAAAATCAAAAACAAACTTATTTCAAATTTGAAGAACTAAAAATATATTTAAGCCAAAAGTTATTAATATAACGATTTTTTGGCACGTAGGACGTGGCTGTGGGGGGAGAGTCATGTGTAATATAAAGATGTCTATGAGTAATTGGAAGGTATAGTGTGTTGTTTTTTTTTAATTAAAATACGGTTGCAGTAAAATAGCCATGTACCGAGTGTGTAAATTAATTGGGATGAAGTCATTGTAACTTAACTAATAATTTCAAGTTTAAATCTTAAATATACATTTACATTAAATATTCAAAAAAAAATTGTCGCTCATAATAATTCAATTCAGTTCAAACAAAATTACTTCCAATAATGTGATCTACCCACACAAACAAAAAGCCATGTAGAGATTTTTGCAGAAGTCGTGTCAACAGGCTAGCGATACAGTAATTCGCTAGTCATGCGGCATACATTTTAATATTTTTTAAATATTTAAAGGAAAACACCTATTCAGTAGGTGTTCTTGATTTTTTAAAAAAATTAAAAAACTACGTATAAATAATAATATTAAAATATAATATTATTAATAATCTATTATAATAATTTAATTAACATAGATTTGAAAATATTAATGTTAATAATATATTACATATTTCATATATAACTAAAACTATAAAAAACAATAATTCCTTTTATTGTTAATTTAAAATCCATATTAATTAATTTAATAAAATTTAATTTGTATTATGATATCTTTTATTATTTTTTAATTATTTTAAATTAATTTTCTAAAATATATCTTTACTAAGAATATTTTTAGAAAAGAATCTAAGATCTAAGTGAAGCATTACGGAAACAACATTTGTTATCAATTACATTTTTAACAATAATAGCAACAATAATATATAATAAAATATTAGCATTAGTTTTTAAAATTATTTTAAATAATTAAAAGTAGAATATTTTTTGGGCTTTACTCACAAGTGTACTTAAAAAATAGAAATTTTTATTAAAAAATATTTATTATAATTTTATATTTTTAACTAATAAACGCTTTTTACTTAATAATTTTCCTTTTTAATTACTTAAAATCAACCCTCTCAGAAATAATGTTAACAAAATTGTAATAATATATAATAATAATAACAATAGTAATAATGTGATTTAATTTAATTAAATTTGATGTTATTAATTTATTAAAATTTTAAAATTGTAGTTATTAAAAATAATTAAAAATCATTTTAAATGAGAAAACGAAATATCTATAATATTCTCGGGTGAAGTAATTAATGGTGGCTACTAGTTCGACAAAACTTTGGACTATGGTCAACTTGTGCAACTTTGATGGACACTTGTGTCTATTGGCATGTAAAGAATCTTTCTGTTTAATATTTATTTAGTTCATGCATGCTATGCTGAGCCCTGTTTTTTTGTCAATTTGTGACACTCAATTCCAAATTCTGTGTATAGGGACATGTTTCTTGGGCGCGTTGCAATATAAAAAAAAAAAAAAAAAACCTTTTTAAGTGCTCATTTTTTATAATATATTTAAAACTGTATTCTTTTTGGTAGAGATAACAAGTATCTTCTACTAGAATTTCGATGATTTAACGCAACTACATACTCAGGATTCGAATTCGAGATCATTGGTTAAACTAAAACAACTCCCGCCAGTTGATCTACACGCTTAGTGGTATTTAAAACTGTATTCAATATAAATTATAAAAAGTAATATTATTTATTAATGACTAATTTTACCTTAAACGTGATTGTAATGTACTCAAAATAATTTCAACCATATATTAAAACATGTGCTGGGGTAATAGGAAATGAGCTTATGTTTATATATGGTGCAACCAATTATGATGAAAGCGAAAATTTGTTGCTATCAAAAGTGCTAGCAATACACTTTTTTAACACATACTATTTTTAACCTATAGTATAATTACATACATTATAATATAAAAAAATAATGTATTAATAATAGATAATATTATAATATTTAATGTTTATGGAATTATTTTTTAAAATAATAAATAATATTTCATTAAAAAATTAATATATATGTATTTAATTCATGTTATTTGTGAAGAAATATTTATAAATGTTTATAATTTATATTAATTGTTTTGATAAAATAAAAGTTTAAATATATTTTTAATCTTTAACTAAATTTGATTTTAATTCTCAATTTTTTATTAATTTTGATTCTTATTAATTTTAATTTTTTTAATATGTTTTGTTACCACTTGATGAAAACAAAACATGCATTTGATCATGTTATATCAGCGATCATTACGAATACAAGGTGATATATAACATGACATATTTAGATATTTCTCGCGTTATTAATAAGTGTAATGAAGACTATTTTAAAAAAAAAAAAAATTATGAAAACTATATAATAACAACAAAGCATTATCGCTCTAGGTGAAGTACGTTACATGAATTATACGTTGTCCATTTAGCTAGTTAAAGACCAAAATCTATGAAGACTAAATAAACAAAAAAATATTGCTGGATTAAAAATAAAATTATTCATATTTATAGAAATTAATGTATTTTATCCTAAAATAAATTAAACCGTGCATGGAACGGGAAATTAAACTTGTTCTCTAACAGAAAAAAGTTTTTGTCTCATAATCTTGTATAGTTTTTTTTATTATTATTATTCTTTACTGGTTTATCAATAAAAAAAAAAAAAGTAAAGTATATTTCGACAAAAGTTGAATATTTTAATAAAAAGATGTGTCATTAGTTTACAGTCCATCTATGATCGCAAACACCTTGAAGACCACGATACACTAATGGATGTCTATGTAATATATCAGTATTTTATTAAGTAAATATTTTTAAAATAATTCGAAGAAAAATATTGAAAATTATAAATGAGATAAGTTTAATTAATTTAAATATATAAGCAAAAAATACAAGTAGCTCAATTTTAAGAGAAGAGAAAATAAAATAAAATAAAGTAAATTTTTTATAACCAAAACTTTGTTTAGAAGATAGTACAAAAGGTATTCTAACCCATATACATTAGTCTCACAATATCAAATCAAAGAGATAAATAAAGATAAACTACATGATCAATACACCAATCAGAAAAAGTGCATTGAACACTTACACAATTAAAGGGAATTCCCTGAAACACAATTTTGTTACACATAATCTAATTAAACCATACCACAAAAAAGATGTTGAATAGGACACAACTTTTTCTTCCTTAAAAGTGAGCTAAATTGGATATAATGAACAAAAATATCATTAGGCAAGACCCCAAAATATCCAAGTCATGAATAAATTGCATACCAAATCCAGATTGTCACCGAGAAAGATAGATAAATGATTATGATCTTATTCAAAGGAGAAACACAACACACAAGATATATCCTGCATCTAAGACAAAACTCTTCTCTTAAACAAGTTAACTCAAGTTGACAACCTATTCAAAGTCATTTTGAGTGGTACAAAACTCATCCAAAAGTTTTTAAAGAAAATAGAATGAGAAGGTTGAAAATCCCTTATCAAAAGTTGAGTCTATAAAAAAGTATAAGCTGAATTAACTGTAAATAGGCCTCAAAGAACCCTTCTTCCACACCCATTGATTTGGCAAGCCTTTACAAAAAAATAATAAAAAATCCAAGATATTTACCATATCTACCAACAACTCCTCTCCCCACAAAAAAAAAAAAAAAATGCTTCCTCTACCTCCAAAGTTAACACCAATTATTATCAGACCATTCACCCGTTTTAGCCACACAGACATCCTTATTAAGTGAGACTTGATATAGGCGATGAAATGAGTGTTTCGGGCTAGCATTATTATTCCAAACATCATGCCAAAATTAAGCTTATTCCCCATTTCTAACCTTTCTTATTACACCTTGAGAGAACAATAGTGATGGCATACTATTAGCATTCTCAATTAAGCATAAATCCCATTATCCTTCCACCAAACCAAACTAGTAAAAACTTTCCATGAACCTCTACGGGCAAACTTCCTATGTTAACATACTTATAATCTTTAAAAGTCGCAAACGGGTTGAACCCACTTGGTTAACCTACCAAAAATGGCAGGATGAGTTATATGACTCAACCTACCAACCCGCCTAACCTAACTCACCTAACCTGCGAACCCTGACACATTAAAGCCTTGAAGGAGGGTGGGGCGATTTGATTTGTCAAGTTTGCCTACCTAACCCACCCCACCTAACCTATCAATATTTAAAGTATGTCCAAATAAATTTATATTTTTATATAATTAAGAAAGAGATAACATGTATATGTATATAAAATAAAATAAGTGATTTGTTAATAAAATAAATTGGTATTTTTTAAAATAGTTTTTAATTCTTTTTCTTTTTTTGCTGGGTTAATTTGCTATCCTGCCTTTGAACAGGGTGGGTTGTGTTTCCCAACACACTTCCACCAATAAGCCAACCTACTTTACCCTGCCATGGAATAAATATGCTCGAATTCAAGTTCTCCATCTCTCACAAAATCCCAGTCTTCGTAACATATAATCTAAAAAAGCCCAATTCACACAATCATAGGCATTTTCAAAGTTAACCTTGAAAATAAAACATTGCCTCCTACTTCTTTGAATTAAGACCACCTATAAACTCATTGACCAATAGCATACCATGCAATATTTGTCTGTTTGGCAAAAAAGTTACTTGACAAAAGTAAATTACATACCTTGAAAACCTTTTTTAAAATGATTGGCCAAAATTTAGACATAATTTTGTTAACAATACCAATTAAAGATATTGATCTAAACTTAGACTATTTATGGATTATCCATTTTAGGCACCAAGGCGATAAATGAAGATAAAACACCTTTTAGAAGCTTAGCAAGACAATAAAATTCATAAACCTCATCCTTATGGAAGTCCCATCATTTTTTATAAAATGTAAAGTTAAAGCCACTAGGACCTCGACTCTTGTTCCCCTCGCAACTTCTTCACATTGCATCCTTAATCTCTTTAGGAGAAAACAAGATTGTAAAGAACTTGTTATTAGTAGGAGATTATTGTCTAAATTGAACTCCATCAAGTGTAGGGCGATCCATAAATGGTTCAACATAAATCTTCTAAAAATGGTCCTTGATAACACCTCTAACCTCAGTCCATCTTTTAACCCACCTGTTATCTAATTTAAGAGCTAATATTTGATTTTGTCTATGTTTAAACTTCAGACACATGTGAAAGAAAGTTGTCTTTGCATCACCCTCTTTCAACCACCATGCTCAAGCCATCTATGAGAGGAAACTTTCTTGGATGTTAAGCCAATGCCACACTTATGCTTTAACGCTCTTAGTTTGAAGGACATAACATTTCTAAAGTTGCCACATAGTTCAACAAATTAAGTTCATCTACTACACCCTGTAACTTAGATGTAACATCATTAAAGTTCTTCTTATTCCACCTTTTCAAATCATCTTTTAAAAGCTTTAACTTTTCCTTAAAAGCATAAACCTTTTAGTCATTGACTTTCAAGGCATTTTGTGTACTGGATATAAAAGAATAAATGTCCTTATATTGCAACCAACAATTGTTAAACTGAAAAGGATTTGGACCCTAATTACACATACCACATTGCAATGCCACAAGACAATGGTTAGGAATAACTCTATTATCCACCTAGTGAGTTGAGACCTTTCACAAAGCTATCAATTCTTCTTATAACAAAAATCTATCCATAGAGCCATCAAGCCTAAACTAGGTATATTTTTTCCCTAACATAGGAACACCTATCAAATCCATACTATCGATGAACCCCATGAAATTCCTCAAACTCTCTAGAATCCACCTATACTGTAACCTTTTTCCTTTTGCCTCTTGATTTTACAACATTAAAGTCCTCACCAAACACCAAAGTGTTCATGCCAAATCCTCGTTTAGACATAAGCAACTATTTCTACATCTCTCTCTTACTAGAAAAAAATACATAAGGTGTAAACATTCACCACAACACGCTGATGACTAGAAGTTCCTATTCTACACAAAGGCCCAAATACCCTTCTCTAGTAAATGTGTACTTCAAATTCAAACACCTAGACCTCTATATAGTTAGAAGACCACTAGAGAAGCCATTTAAAGGTTTAAATATCCACACCTCCCTACACACTCTCCACTAAAGTATCTTTCATGTATGATAAATTGGTTTCCTACAACAAACAAATATCAACTTTACCCTCTCTAATAAAGAATTGAATTATACTACACTTAATCATATCCCCCAACTTTTGTACATTATAGGTGACAATCTTCATGGAGAACCATTCTTCTTACCCCTATTTGTTTTCTCCATTTTGTCTATATCTTCCATTTGTTAAAGGACCTAAATGTAGGTTGCATCCTCTTAAGAACCAAATCCTTAGCCAAGGCTTAATCCTTCTTTATCACATTCTCGTCAATTTACAAAATGATGTACTTATTGCAATTCTTGATATCAAAATCATATATTGAGGCCCCCAAACCACTTGAAGCCCCAATTATGACGCCTCTAAGGGTTGTTAAGAAGGCTTCACACCATCCATAGTGTTGGTCATTGTTTTTAATCTTGTCTCTAGGGTTGGAAATGAGTCGAGTCAAATTGAGCTGAGCTCGACTCAACTCTACTCGATAAGAATTTGTTTAGCTCATAGCCTGACTTGAGTTCTATATGAACCGTTTTCTTCAACTTGAATTTGATTTGATTCAGGCTCGCTAACAACTTGGTTCAGCTTATTAGCTCGATTTGATTCAAAATTTTGATTATGTTACATATTGTAATTTATATATTTATTTCATACAAAAAATAAAACTAATATGAAATTAATTAAAAAATAATTTATATATATATATATATATATATGTATATATTTCTACATATATATATTGAGCTGGTTCATGAACCAAACGAGTTGAACTACATGTAGCTCAAGTTCAGCTCATTTATTTAACGAGCTCAATTTTTAACTCAAGTTCAACTCATTTGGTTCATGAACCAAGTTCAATGAATCAATAACCAAATCGAGTCTCGAACTCATTTTGAGTTGGTTCGGTTCATTGCCAGCCTAGTTGTCTCCCTCATCACAATTGTAGACCCACTCACATGGTTAGAGGAAGAAGCATGGGTCACATCCTTCATGATATCCAAATTACCCTTTTTTACCTTCGATGTTTCATTTGATACCACTGTGTGCATAAGATACCCCTCCACACCTATAGATCTTCGTCGAAACATGCCTTTTAGTGCACTCTACATCTTCCTCATAGGTAACATTAGTAGACCACACTCCATGTTTAAACCTTGAATGATTAACATGCACATAATGGTCTCCAATGATAATATTGGCATGCCTTCCCCTAAGCATAACCAAGTTTACCGCATTGTTGAATCAGACAAAGTCAAAGCACTAACCAAACTTACCTCTTTTCCACAAAATGAACACTTTATCTATGTCCCCATATTTCTTGAATACGTGTCACATATCCCTTACTGCAAAGTTATAAAGGAATTTGACAAGAAACGTCACCAATTGCATCTCCTTATCAACTTCCTTACTTCTAACCCCCCTAGTTCCTACCTCCACCCCCTCTCTTGGTTTCTAAAAGCTACGACCATGAGAAGGAAGTCGTCAATGTCGTTGCTTAATCTCAATCCATTTTGCTCCCTCCATGATTTTTTTTCTCTTTTTAAAATGTCAACTTAAGTATATTAATTTGAGAGTATTGAAAAATAATAGCGGAGGTTTAAAATGAAAAATAAATTTTAACCTATTTTTTTTTTAAAATCACATAAAATACTTTAAAAATAATAACTAACAATTTAAGACTTTTTTTTAAATACTAAACAATAAAAAAGCACTCGTCTTAAAATGTAAGAGAATAGATATCTTTACTCTAAAAAATAAAGACTTTATTTTATTATATTAGCGAGAGATAGTTATATTATTTTCTTAAAAAACTAAATAATTATAAAAATACTTCAGTAAATTGAATTCATAGCTGACACAATTATATACTGGTACGGATGTTCGTACGATTGGGTGCGATGAGTTTATTTTAGTTTTTATATACATCCAAAATTTAGATAGGATTATTTATTTAAGGTAAATTTTTGATTTAATTAAGACTTAATAATATATGGATTAGTTCAATTTGTGAACATAATATACCAATCTTAATATTATATATAACTAAATCATATAATTGAAAAAGTAAAAAACTAAAGTTAAGATATATTTTATGATATATATTTGAAAACAAATAATTTAAATATCAATATAATATCATGTTATGTAAAGTATTTTTAATTAAATTAAGAAATCTTATTACTAATTCATAATCGTTTAAAAAAATTATAAATACTGAAAGAATATAGAATATCAGATCGGATTTGACAAACCTGAAGTATAACCCAAATTCATTATCAAAATATAAAGGATCTAATTTTAAAATTTACATCCGTCAAAATTAACTTTCTATCAGGATGAGTTAGTGAGATGTGACAATTAAGTCATGAACAATCTTAATATACGACATATAAAAGTAGTACCACTTTTTCTTTTTCGAAAATTGAGGTGAAAAAACGAAAAGAAAAATAAATAAGAGAAGTAAAAATATAGAAGAAAACAGAATCACATTTAAAACAAAAATATTATTCTTATATTTTACTTTTTACAATCGTCTTCTACATTTTCCTTTTATGAGGAAAGAGAAAGATAAAAAAGAAAAAAAAATATAAATTACTATTTTTTTTATATAAAGAAATTCAAAATGCAAATGCATGAATAACATCGTTGGATCTGAACACTTTGATTTATAATATATAAAACATGTATAGGTTAACTTAAAAATTTATTCTCTACATCTTGCAATATTTTTTAGTCTCTATATGAAAATATTTGACATTTTAGTCTATATGAAAAAGTTTATGAAATGATTCATATTGTTTGTTAATGTTATATTGATATAAGATTTGGTACTTGACTAAAGTGAAAGGGTGTACTTTAGAAAATAAGGTGCACTTATAATTATTGATTAAAAAAATCAACAATTCTTAACTATGATAAAATTAGATACATATAACAAAATCTAAAGTTAATTATAATTTTGTCTAGTAGTTTTTAATTAATAATTATTATTGTATTTTATCTTTTAAAGTACACTCTTCTCACTTTAGAGGAGCCAAATCCCAAATTTCAATACTTATATTTGACATTTTTTTTAGTTCCTGCATAATTTTATACTTCATTAATTTTGGTCCTTACATAAAAAAATTTATATTCTGATTTCAACACTTAACATATCATTTTTTGTTTTTTTTGTTTATGTTTTAAGTGAAACTTTTTCGTTTATGTTTCTCTTAAAAAATAAAAATAAAAAAATTCATTTTTCGTTTATGTTTTACGTGAAATTTTTTTAACACCATTATAAATTTAATAAAGATTAATTTATAAATAAATCTTCATACAATGATGAAAAATATTTTTTTTCATGTAAAAACTCAAACGAAAAATAATTTCAGAAATTGAGACTAAATTTAAAATTTCAACAGACATGTACTTCATAGGCGGCTTTTATGGTCTTCGCTATTATATTTATTTTATTATGACAACGTGTTACAACTTTCACTAAATTATTATTTTTAATTTTTAAAATATTAGTAAAAATATTGAATAACTTATATATTCTTATCTTGGACTATTAAATAAAACGTGTTTATATTTTATATAATATCAGTTAAGAATTTAATTTATAAATACACTGATGTTTTACACCATCATCTAATAAAAAACTATTATAGTAAAATTGTTAATTTTTGTAATAATTATTTTAAAAATGAAAAAATAGACTATGCACTGATAATGTAAAACAGTTTTTAACTGTCATTCAATCATAACTCACCATATATGGTAAGTTTGTTGACTTTAATAATAACTACCTTAAAAGTCACACTAAGCTAATTTTCAATTGGTTGACAGTGCATAGCAATTAAACTATTTAAAAATTATACTAAGATGATTTTAGTTAGTTGTTAATTTAAATTTTTTTACACCAACATTAAATGAAAATTAAACTCTTTTATTAAATATTAAAAAGACACATCATTATTCCTCAAAGAAAAAAAAGACACATCATTACATTACATTATTATTAAACAGAAGTGGCAAGAGGCATTACATCATTACATTACTTATTATTATTTTAATCAAACTTTTTTTTATGTGCTATAAAATGTTTTTAAAACCAGATTGGTTATTGAACTGGTCAAGGCACTGATTCAAGGTTCAGTATTTCAACTGTGGTTGAACCGTGGTCAAACTGATATTAATAAAATAATAATAATAATAGTTAAATAATACACAAAATAATATTAAAAAAATACTACCATAACTTTATAATACTAAAAACTAAAAATAAAACATAATTTTATAAGTTCTTAACATGTACAATACTTAGAAAAGTTCAAATTAAATATGTCATAATACTTAAGTTTAAGTTCTAATAATACACATCAACATTTATTAATAAAAACAAGTTTATATTTAGAATAAAAAAGAAAATGACAAATATTTTAGGTTAATTTTCACTTTTTTTAAGAAAAAACATCAAAATAATGTTTTATTAGACATTTTTTATCGATACGTTGTGAACCAGTTTTTGATCGATTTACCGGTTCATAGATTAGTTCTTTAACTGATTAGTTTTTTGGTTCAATTGAATCGGATACAGGATCAGTTCACTGATTTTTTGGTTGAACTGGCCAGTCCAGTTTGATTTTTAAAAATAACAATAAAGTTTGAACATATAATTTCATACAAATTATTTAAACCTCTCACAACTAGTCTATTGAGTTTATTTTAAGAGAAATGCTATAAACACGTTTTTATTATTGACTGAAATTTGTTTAAAATTACAAAATTATGTGAATCATACTTTTTATTTAATGTACCTCTCTCATAATTTTATAATTTTTAATAAATTTTAACAAAAAAAATAATATATTAAAATAAATGGGTCAGAAAATATGCTACTAACCCTTCTCTTATTTTAATCAAACAACGCACATGTATTGGGTAGTTTTGGTGTATAAAATCATGACGGGCGACCGCACAAAGTAGAGCAATCACGCAAATGGCCCTCAACGGCTACTTCGCACTTGACGTGCTTGCTTTTGCTCTACTTTGCTCATTCACAGTTTCTTTCACAGATTCAGTTCCATTTTCGCCCGTTCATGACGCTGCTTCACTGAGCCGCAGCTCTTTTCCTGCTGGCTTCATCTTTGGGGCCGGATCCTCAGCTTACCAGGTATATACATCACATTTTGTTACTAGCAACATATATTGTTAGATATCCAACTGATTTTATTACATGATTTTATTTTGTGTGTATGTGACATGTGTACGTGCATATGTATAGTTCGAAGGTGCAGCAACAGAAGGAGGAAGAGGACCAAGCATATGGGATACGTTCACCCATAAACATCCAGGTATTTTCTCTTTCTAACATTAAGACAAGCAAGGGAAAAGATGGGATCTGGAAAGGAGATGCTTCACCTTTTTAATTTGAAAAAGGCTAACTACACATACACTTTCTAATACACTCTTTATTATTGATTTAAATTTATTAAAAATCACAAATTTTTATAAGTCTCACTTTTTATTTAATAAATTTTATTTATAATTTTATATTTTTTAATAAATTTTAACTAATAATAAAAAGTGTATCAGAATGAATAAGTTATAGAGTGTGTTTTAATTTAATTAATAAACTAAAAAATAACTCCTTCCTGTCGAGACCTCGTGGGCTGCAAGTGTTACCTATTCTCTTTATCAAATTATTTTTGAATCATTAAATTGACATTTTTTTATATTATTATCTAATCATAAATTATTATATAATTAAAAATTGTTAATTTTTATTATAACCACATTTAAAACTCATATATTGAGTAATTTTTAATTGCTTGACAGTGCAAATAATCTTTTATATTGTTAGTAAATTTAAATTAAATTCATTAAATATTATATGTTAAGTAATAGAAATTAAAAATTGAGTAATTAAAAATATAAATTAAGTAATAAAACCCGTAAACTCATACAATTATATATTTTTATCACTTAATTTATAATTCAAAACAAATAATACAATACTCTATTTTTTTAAAATTACCGAAATAAGTTCCTTGATTGTTTTTGAATTATATGAATTTCTTTTATTGATTTCATTTACATGTGTACTTAATTTATTTTATTTTGAAAAAGAAAAGGTTATTTTCTCAAAATTAAACAAAAGCAAACTGCAAACATGTACTTTAAAAGAATTTAATTATAATGTATTAATAGTGTAAAATTTTTTTACATTATCATTCATTTATATATTATTATGTAAGATAAATTTATTAACTTTTATAATAATTATTTTAAAAATTATACGTGAAACGATTTCTAGTTGACTTGCAGTATAAAAAATTTCTTATAAAAAGCTCGGGAACCGGGATCCCTCGTTGTTTGCGTAACCAATTTGTAATATTAAATTTCCTTTTTTCTTTTTTCTTTTTTATGTGCTATTATAAATATACACATCGAACACTCTAGTGCAATTCGGGACTCCTACTGTTAAATTTTAAAATTGCAAATTGTAAGCATGGTTGCAAAAGTTGGTATGTAAAACGAGGACGTGATTTTTTTACCAAAAAATAAATAAAAAAGATGCACTTTTACAAATTTAAACATTATGAGATTTAATGAATTCTCTTATTTAAAATTTTAATATGATAAAGTTATACTCAAATTTTGTATTTCTTCTTACTAAATAAACATTAAATAAAAGGGTAATAAGAAAAAATAAACAATTTTTTTGAATATAATGTATCATGTGTACGAGAGAATCTATTTTTCTCTTCATATTTATTTCTCTTTAATTACATTTATTGTTTAACTGTGAGGTATTTTTTTTTTCATAATCGTATGTAAGTCTTTAAATCTTATTTTATCTTTTAGTAGATGTTTATATTTGTTTAATTTTAGGGAAAAATTGCTTTGCCTTTTTTCAAATTTTTAGTTTAATTAGTAAAATAAAGAAATAGCTTCTTTTTGTTGTGAATAAAGATATAGTTTGATTTCTTTAAAATATTATATTATTTCTTTGGAAACCATAAACTTTACATCAAACATTATGAATTAAATAATAAAATTTAGATACTAGATAATAAAGATTATAAATTTATACAACTTACAAACTGAATAATAAAAACTACAAAGTTATAAAAATTTCATTTTTTTAATTTTATTACTTAATTTATTTCAAAAATATAAAATGGTGCTTTTTAGAAAAGTAGCCAAATAAATTCTTTTACTTGGTACTTTTAGAATTATATGAAATTATTTTATTAATTTTATCCAATTAATTGAACTTTTATGTATTCAATTTAATTTATTTTAAAAAATAAACCTTGTTTTTATTTAATGTTTAAGAAATTTTTTAAATAAAAATTGATTATTGAAAAGAAAAAACTATTCCTAAACATATGCGAACATATGGGTGGGGGTGAGGATAAAACTAAGCTCGTGATTCGTAGTTTGCGCAACACACTTGCAATATTTATTGATTCATTTATTAATAAGGTATTAGAAATACCCATGCCGAGCACAAGAGTACTATTCTTCGATCCGGATCCTTTCCTGATATCTTTAATTGCAAGCATAGTTGGAAGGATAGTATATAAAAGTAGCACGTGACTATTAGAATTTAAAATTATGATATTTTTATATTTATTTCTTTAAATTTAATTAGAATATATTAACTTTGAGTTTAATTTCTATGTACTAACAGTGTAAAAATTTTGTACTGTCAATTAATTAGAAATTATTGTAAGTATGATTTTTAAGATAATTATTGTAAGAGTCAACAAATTTATCATATATGATGATTTGTGATTGGATGATAGTGTAAAAATCTTTTACATTGTTGGTGCATGAACTATTTACTCATTAATCTTTTACATTGTAAAATAAGCACAAATTTCCATTTATGGTAAATTTATTAACTTTTATAATAACTACCTTAAAAATCATATCTAAGATAATGTTTTATTTGTTGATAATGTAAAAATCTTTACAATGACAATATATGAAAATTAAATTCTTATTTCTTTTTTACTTTGATTTTTATGTATTGTGAATGTAAAGTTTTTTTATTGTCAATTAATCAAAGATCATTTTATATATGTATAATTTTTAAGTCAACAAACTTATCATGTATAACAATTTATAATTGAATGACAGTGTAAAATATTTTTATAGCCAAAGCATTTTAATTAAATTCTTGTTTTTGTGTAATTTTAATTAAATTCTTAATTTATATGTACTATCAATGTAAAATATTTTTATATATAAACATCTAATAAAATTTTATCATTTTATTACTTCATTCTATTCATTAATATGTTCTGCCAATCAATATAAAAATATTTTACGTTGACTCTTCTTTGATTGCATCCATAGTTTAACGGTAAGGTATTGAAATTTATTATACTATAATCGCATGTGAAGTCTTTAAATATTATTTATTCTTTTAGCGGATGTTTAAATTTGTTTAATTTGAGGGTAAAGGTTGCTTTTATTTTAAAAAACTACATCAGATTTTAATTATAATTTTTTAAGCACAAAATAAACTATTCTAAATACACACTTAATTAATAGTTAAGCAAACAACTAGTGCTTAAAGATTAGAAATAACTACCCACTAGATTGACATAATGGTGAAGAGTTTAGTTTACACAAGATCTTAAGTTCTTACCTTATTATTGTTATTGTACACACACAAAAATACCATAAACAACTAGTACTTAAAGATTAGAAATAACTACTAACTAGATTGACTTAATGGTGAAGAGTTTAAATAGTTTACGCAAGATCTTAAGTTCTTACCTTATTACTGTTATTGTACACACGCAAAAATATCATAAACAAGTAAAAAAAATTACATAAATCTTGCTTCAAAGTTGAACTTTCATTTTAAGGATCTATTGAAAACAATATATATATATATATATTGTTTGTTTGTTAGTTAGTTAAAAATAAAAGTATAATTTAATCCGAAACAAATAATTATATGTTATTGTACCTTTATCAGTCAATGCTGACCTAAAAGTTGAACTTGGATCAAGAGTGATTTTATCGTATAAGCCTCTTCGTCTTTTAGGCTTAAGGCTAGGGGGCTGTGTACCCTCATAGGTCAAATGCTGACCTATAAGTTGAACTCAAATTAAGAGTGATTTTATCATATAAGCCTCTTTGTTTTCTAGGCTTAAGGCTGGGGGGCTGTGTACCCTCACAGGTCAAATGCCGACCTATAAGTTGAACTCAGATCAAAAGTGATTCTATAGTGCCTCTTCACTTTTAGGTTTGAGGCTGGGGGGGCATTGTACCCTCATAGGTCAAATGCCAACCTATTTTCATTGAGCTCGGGATAGAATGACCTTATCCTAGTAATGTAGGGATATAGTCAAAATATTCGGTTAGATATTGAGCACAGAATGATTTTCCCTTAAAGGGAGCAAAAAAATAACTGTTAAGACAAGTTTGGAAGATATATTTCAAGGCTAAGGAGGAGGAGGAGATAACACTCATTTTTAGAATGCTTTGCAAAAGTCACCTAGATTAGCCATTTGCTGATTAGACTTAACTAGAACAGTTATATATTAAAGATGTTATCATGAACACCAACACGCTGTTGGTTTGAATGAAATTAGGTTCAAATTTCTTAAGTAAAGTCTCGGGATTTGAATATTGTGAATGAAAAAAAACGTAGTTTAGACTTTAGAGGGAAGATCATACTAAAAGTGGTTAGCCAGGTTTTCTAGCAAAGATTTGTTATTGACAAAACTGATGGATATTTCACACTAATAACATAGTAAAAAAAATAAAAATAAATTGTTATCATGAACTCTATTTCAATGTACAAAAAGAAGCACAATTAAAATTGGGTTTTTTATTGGTAAAATTAAAATTAGGTATAATTGCGTTATATCAGGATCTGTAAGTCTATTTTAATTTTAACTTTAATTAATATTTAATTATTAGTTACACTTAACATTATCGTTATAATAAGAATAATGCTATTTATATAATAATTTTTATATAAGGGAAGGAAATAAGTAGAGAGGAGAGAGAAACGTAGGATGGTGTGATAAATAGATAAAATAAAATAAAATTGAATGTATAAAAATTGTAAAAGTTTTTTGTTTTTTTTAGCTTTCATATAAAATTAATATATTTGAATTGTCGTTATATTAAGTACAGCGATATATAAATCAACTACTAATGTATGAAAATAAAAAATACATGAGCATTTAACAAAATAATATTGATAGTCATCATAAAATAATATCAAATATGATAAGAAATTAAAATAAAAAATATTACACAAAACGCAAAATCAATAATTCTTATAAAAATATAATAAGACAGCTTAAAAAAAATATCATTCAACACAGTGACCTCGATCATGCAAAAGGTTTCAAATATATTTAAGTAATACAAATAAATTTTATCCAAAAAAAAAGTAATACAAATAAATGGTAGCTTATAATTATTTTGATATTTGTGAGTATATTATTATTTAATTATGTATTATCACAATATTAAATCAATTTCATTATGACAATGACATTTTCAAAAATATTTTTTTAAATATATCAGTATATAAATTGATAGTTAAGTAAAAAAAAATTAATAACAATACAAAAGAGTTTTTTTATAAATCAAAGAAGAGTAACACACTCTTTATTATTAGTTAAAATTTATTAAAAAACTGCAAAATCAAAAGAGAAATTTATTAAATAAGAAGTGAGACCTCTAAAAATTTGTGATTTTTAATAAATTTAAGTCAATAGTAAAGAATGCATTTAAAACTGTATATTAAAGAGTGTGTTATTAACATTTTTCAAAATCAAAATTAATTTCACTGATAGACATAATCAAAACTTTCAATTAATATTATTTTAAAAGCTATTGATTTGAAGATGAAGGGAGCTTAGTTGAGGTTTCTTTTCTGATATTAAATTGAATTTAATGGTCATATATTGTCAGTGTAAAAAGTTTTATATTGTCAATTAATTAAAAATTATCATTGATATGACTTTTAAAGTATTTATTATAAAAGTCAATAAATTTATAATAAATAATAGTTTATAATTAGATGACAGTATTAAACTATTTTATACTGTCAGTAGTACATGGCCTGTTTAATTTATTAAATTATCTGATTCATAATTTACATTCATGCATATATGATTTGACATGCAGAAAAGATAAGGGATGGAAGCAATGGAGACGTCGCCGTTGACCAATATCACCGCTACAAGGTATGTATGTTTGCTCCAATATGTATGTAGTTTCGTACTCTCTCTCTCTTTATAATTTCTTACAATTTAAAATTAAGACTTCACGTATATATGTTATAGTATGTGATTATTGGACAACCTTGTTGGTGTATATTTCTTTCGTAATAATGCAATTTTATCGTTTTTTTATCCGTTGTTTAAATAAGGTTATAAACACATAAATTAAGAAAAATATTTAATTTCTTTATTTTTATGAAAATGAATTATAATTTTCAGTATGTCTTTTATATCACTCTCTGCTTATTTACTATTTTGACATTTCATAATTATTTTCTTCTCTTTTTTAACAAGAAAATAATTGACAAAATAATAATTAATGCCATCTTGGAATTTTGAAGTAATATATAAATAGAAACAAATTTTTCTCAAAAGTAATAGATAAAAAATAATTGAAGTAGTAATCCTTAGCCTATCTGTCTTAAAAAGAGAAAAAAGAGGAAAGTTTTATTTTAAATAGTATAGTGTTAAATTATTACTGGTAAATTAAAAAATTTTAAAACTATTAATTACTTTGATAATAATTTATGAAGGAGTTTTTTTATTAATTGTGTTTCCATGAGCATATGGTGTAAAAACATTCAATACATCCTATTGAATATTTTAACTTTTTAAAAAGAAAACATTCAACATTTTTTGTACTTTTAATATAATAAATATTAACTTAATTAGAATGCACACAATAAAAGTTTTTATACTGTTTTTCAATCATAAATTGTCTTAAAATTTTTGTAATATTACTTCAAAAGTCATTACTAAGGTTGTTTATAATTATCTGATAGTGAGTCAAAATTAAACTCAATAAGTATTTCCTTTTTTAACAATTTTTTTTAACTTATTAGTGTGTGCTCATATACACATTGAAGATAAACCCAGTTATGAATTTGTGATTGTAAGACACTTTTTCTTTTTTTTAAAAAAAAGTTATTACTTGCACTTTTTTTTTTGTATAAATTGCTTGTAATTTTTAAAATCAATTTATAAAAAATTGAACTCAAATTATCGATTAAGAAACCAGTAATTAGACCCTATGAAATTCATCTATCAACAAATCAAACTACGTAGAAGTTAACTAAAAATTCATTAGACTTCTCACAGTAGTTTTCATATTTCATTTTGATTTTGATTTTTTGTGTAAATATATAATAATAT
Source organism: Spatholobus suberectus (assembly GCA_004329165.1). Classification (NCBI taxonomy): domain Eukaryota; kingdom Viridiplantae; phylum Streptophyta; class Magnoliopsida; order Fabales; family Fabaceae; genus Spatholobus; species Spatholobus suberectus. The sequence goes on along the minus strand of CM014731.1, from coordinate 81,418,307 downwards.
GCCGCCTTCCATATATATCACAGGAAGATGTTAAGATCATGAAGGATATGAATTTGGATTCATACAGATTCTCAATTTCTTGGCCTAGAATACTGCCAAGTAAGTTTAATAAAAGACTATTATTCTTGACTCAATTTTACCTGCTGGTTGGACGTTTTTGCGTCAGTTATTTTACTTTTATTTTTTTGATTAATTGTATATCAACAGAAGGAAAGCTAAGCGGTGGTATAAACCAAGAAGGAATCAAATATTACAACAACCTCATCAATGAACTATTGGCTAATGGTCACAAACTCACTATTCAAACTCTGTATTATACACTTTATATTTTAGCATTTTAATTATTAATTAAGTTGTTGATAATAAAAATTAATCAAATATCGTCTGTCATTGAGACAATTACAGGTTTAAAACCATTTGTGACTCTTTTTCATTGGGATCTTCCCCAAGCTTTGGAAGATGAATACGGTGGTTTCTTAAGCTCCCGTATAGTGTGAGTCTCCATTGATGTATAGCTTAGCTTATTTCCTACCTAGCAAATTCAACGTGTTGTTATGATTGCAAGTTGTTGAGCTTCCATGTTAATTTTTCAGAGAAGATTTTCGAGACTACGCTGATCTTTGCTTTAAGGAATTTGGAGATAGGGTAAAGCATTGGGTTACTTTGAATGAACCATGGTTGTTCACCCAGGGTGGCTATGCAGCGGGTACGACGGCACCAGGTCGATGTTCCGATCCAAATTGCCTCGGTGGTGATTCTGGCACAGAACCTTACATAGTTACACACAACCAAATTCTTGCTCACGCAGAAGCTGTTCATGTCTACAAGACTAAGTATCAGGTTGTTACTTAATCTTTTATTTATTACACTATAAGTTGTTCTCTACTCTATACTATTTTATAAAGGATTTTTCTCATTTTGGTACTTCATTTTTATTTTTAAATTATCATTATTGAGCACGTATTTGAAAAATTAAAGATAGATATAAGTAATAAATATTTCTTACTTCCTAATTAAATTTATCTTCAAATTCTTCTTAACATCTCAGTGTATAATTTTTTTATTGACGCACTTTCAAATAATGATCACTTTAATTGAGTACATGTGTGCAGGCATATCAGAAAGGCAAGATAGGCATAACGTTGGTAAGTAACTGGTTCATACCGCTCGCAGAAAATAGCACATCCGATCAAAGGGCTGCCAGACGTGCACTTGACTTTCAATTTGGATGGTAAGTGCTTCTCTTTCTATCCTCAAAGTAACAGGACAGCCAGACTCATTAATTAAAAAAAAAATAGTAGTTTTATTATTATTACTATTATGTATCGAATTATTAAAATTTGATTAGGGTAAAAAAAACAAGTTTGGGGGGAGAGGGGATGATTTGGAATTGACTTGTGGAAAGTATATACTTGAAAAACTAAAGTTTCACATTAGGACAAAGAAAGTTAAGTCAATAGTGTATTAAGTATAAGGAGTGTATCACCTAAAAGATTTAAACTAATTAAGCTTGATCTCTTTATTTTATATATATTTGGACTTGACTTTGTTTGTCCAATGTGGGACTTTAGTTCTTTAACAAATGGAAACTAGATCTTTCTAAGCACATTAAAGAGTTACTATAAGAAAGGCAAATTGAATAAGTAAGAAATGGAAAACCTAATGAAGCAAATAATAGAGGATAAACTTGTTAGGAATAATGAAAAACGTGATAAAATTAAAGTCTTTCGCTGAGCAGAATTTTTTGGAGACTTATGAGTAAAGCATAGATCTTTTATGATAACTTGTGAGATGATTTTGTCAAAGGAATTCCCAATTTGATTGTTTGATTGCAGGTTTATGGAACCATTAACAAGAGGAGAATATCCTAAAAACATGCGAGCCCTGGTGGGAAGTCGGTTGCCTAAGTTCTCTAAATGGCAAGCCAGGCTAGTCAATGGTTCATTTGATTTTATCGGCTTAAACTATTACTCCTCTAGTTATATTAATGGTGTACCTCGACAAAGCAACGCCAAACCCAGTTTCCTAACTGATTCTCTCACCAATACTTCATGTAAGGACACCTATCCATCTATGATCTATCTATCATCATTACCGCAAAATACAAATAACTTGCACCCTTTATTGTCTACCTTGTTTCTCTGATTGAAAAATAACATATCAGCAAAAAAAATATTTTTCTTATATGATAATATTCTTTAATTGTTAACTTTTTTTGGCTGAAATGTCATAAATCATTATTTATTGTAAGTTTGTTGACTTTTATAATAAATACTTTAAAAGTTATACTAATGGTGAATTTTAATTAGTTGACAGTATAAAACTTTTTACACTGACAGTGTATGATCATTAAATTCTTTTTTAATATAAAAAATCATAAAGTATATATGTGATTTGATTTCGTTCACTAAATACAGCGCTGCATATATAATTCATTTGTTGAAGTCGATAATGGCATGTCTTTTTATTTTTGCAATTGCAGTTGAACGCAATGGAAGACCCCTAGGTCTAAGGGTACGTGTGTGGCCACTTAAAACTATAGTTGTGTTCCAAGTTGGATTGGTTTGATAAAATATAATAAGTCTCTATTTATAATTATATGCAGGCTGCTTCAAATTGGATATACTTTTATCCAAAGGGACTTCGAGATATCTTGTTATATACCAAGAACAAATACAACAATCCTTCGGTTTACATCACTGAAAATGGTAAATACGCAAATACATGATGTTTGTTTTTATTTTCCTTGAATGCTTTTGCAATTTAAATCTAGATAAAATAAATGAGAATGTATATTGAACAATTATATATTATACAATGCATGCATGGTTATATTTGATTTTTCTTTTCCTAACTTATTTAAAAGAATATATATGGTATTTTGTATTTTATACCTCATTCAACTTGCAGGTATGAACGAATTCAATGATCCAACGCTCTCTGTCGAAGAAGCCCTTTTGGATATTTACAGAATTGATTATTATTATCGCCATTTCTTTTATCTTCGATCTGCAATTAAGTAAGTGGTTTTTATATCTCCAAAAGAGCTTGTTATTATATATATAATTCATGACTTTTTGATAATATTGACTTTTAACAAAAATATATAGGGAGGGCGTGAACGTGAAGGGATTTTACGCATGGTCATTTTTGGACTGTAATGAATGGTTTAACGGCTTCACCGTTCGCTTTGGATTGAACTTTGTAGATTACAAAGATGGCTTAAAAAGGTACCCAAAGCTTTCTGCCCAATGGTTCAAGAACTTTCTGAAAAGAAACTAGTATTAAACCTACCTTTTGAAGCTGTGCAGCACCTTTAACTAAACGGTTAAGCTCAACTGCTTGTGACTCATTCCACGCGCTAGTCGTTAGGTTGTTAGATTTCCTCACATGTTCACGTGTATTAATAAGTGCCATGCACCAGCAGCTATAAATTAATATATTATAGCTGATCCTTCATGTATTAGTTTGATTTTGAATGTTATATATATCTCTGAATTAGATTCGGTTTCAGTTTCAACAATTAGAGTTTATAACGTGATGATTCAAAATAAATAGGGATATATTCAATCGTAACTGGTCAATTGGTCATAGTAGAAACAAATTGTGATTCGTATGTAAAATTTATTTATAGAAAAATGATTCATCGACAATCAAGGGGTATACACACCTATAGAGAGATAAGAAAAAAAATAAAAGATAAATGATTCATAAGATTAGCGATGTGATGCGATCATAATTAATAATAAGGAATTTAAAAGTCAAGTGTCAAAATCTTTTGTAATTGAAGATTAAATTTATTGCTTATTAAGAGAGAAAAACACTATTAATGTCATGTGAGAGTACCGCTAATGTGCTTAAAATATGTAAATAGCTGTGGGAGGTATAATTATGTAAAAAGTGAGTAGTTTTAATTACCATTTTATATTTCTAGAATTATAACCATTGTTTTATTATTTTATGTGTGAGTGTACATGCGTGCGTGTATGTAAAATAAAATTTCAATGTTTTTAATTAATTCAAATATTTTTAACTCTTTTTTTTTCTCTCTTTCTCGCATCATCTTTCATATTCTTTTGAAGACTTGAAGTGAGTAATCAAAGTGGATAATTGATGTCAATTTTTTTTTTCCCGGTAAGCAAAGATTTTTTATGATTCATATATATGCTTGAACTGTGCATGAGTGGAGCCTAATTCAAGCCTTCAAAGTACATTATGTATTTGGACAACCCTTGTCACACTTTGGCCAATTGCCTACAGCACCAAACAAATAAACACAACCCAGATATCCAAACCCCAACGTAATAACCACCGAAGAAATTTTACAAGATAATTAGCCCCTCACCCCCCTCCACTATAACGACTCACACTGACTATCACTGCATATCAGACGCAGACTAAAACCACTGCCATCCCTACCCAAGGCATCCCTTGCATCAAAAGAGCTACGTGACTATTTTTAACAATATATTGTTGCACCTCACATTCCTTGCTACCCACACGTTGCTGGCTTTTGCTCTATTTGCATTCTTGCTACATCCAACTCGCACCAAGTCCTAGGCGCATTGAATTCTGCTGCACAATCTTGAATCGTCCGTCACAGGGGCCAATCTTTGAAAGAAATAAAACAGTACGTATTTACAATTTGGTTTGTCTTCTTTTTTGTTGGCTATTATGAACTGAACCCACTAGAAAACTGTAACAGCTTGGACACCACCTATTTCACTCTATTTTCTCCAAGAACTCCAAGAATATATACCTGTACATATTTCATTCATTACCTTTGAGCCTTTGAACATTCTCCCTACATGAGTGCCATTAAGATACAAATTTTCCAGCTTCACCCGACACAGCCTACGCTTTTTCTCTATTTGCTTCGTATCATCTCATCACCCACTTCTTTTACAATTTGCCCAGACAACCCTTGGGATTTAACATCCAACTTGATAGTGAATAGGAAAAACCACCCATCGCTTTGTTCCACTCCCAAGAGAAGACTTTCATCACCTTTTCATCTAATTCATTAATATCTCTTCTTGTTTGTGAATATGTGAGAGAATTCTGGGCCAACCAAATTACCCAGATCGCTGCAAACGACATTGTAATCCATCTCAGATTGTTCCTTTCTCCTATATTCAGATGCCCTTTGGACTGAAGAAAATTCTGCCTAACCTCATTATGCAGTACCGTACTAATTTTCCACCAACACAGGATTCTATTCCATACATTACCAGAAATCTTGCACCCAAAGATTATATGATTTGTATCTTCTACCTCCAATCCACATCTCTTACAAAGCACCTCATTTGTATCAACAATCTTTTTGTGAGCTAGATTTTGAGGCGAAGGTATCCTATCCTGGGACGCCGTCCAAACGAAGAATTGCACCTTCAGAAGTATGCCTTTCACCCACATCTTCTCAAAGAATTCATCTCTAACTCCTCGTCTCTTTACCATAATTGTCTGATAAGCTGTTTTAATAGTATATTGGCCAGACATTTCTTCCTTCCACGCCCATATATCCTCCTCACCTTATACCATTGAAACTCGACTTACTGTATCCTCCAACTCCAACAGCTGTTCCTGCTCCCATTGGAACAAAGGTCTCCTCCAGGTTCAGTTCTAATTCCACCACCCTTCCTGCCAATTCCCTAGATCAGCCACCTCAGCTCTCTTCTCTATTGCTATTTTGTACAATCACTGGAATTTCTCACACAGAATTTCCCCCTCCATCCATGGATCATGCCAAAATAGAGTCCTCCACACCTTCTTATAAATTGCCCTTGAGAACCATTTTAATTAAAAATTATGGTCCTCTTCCACCATGTGTATATCTTACCACCAATCAGAACATCCCCTACCTATGCTTTTCTGTCTCCCACCTCCCTCGTCATATTTACTTTTTAGAACCCTATACTACAATGCCTTATGCTCCCATTTCAACCCCCACCCCCATTTTCCTAGTAATGCCAAATTAAAAGCTCTTAGGTTTTTTATTCCTAAACCCTTTTCCTCTCTCCCCTTGCACACCTTCTCCCAAGCCACCTAATGTATTTTATTCTTCCCTCACCCCTTTCCCACAAGAAATTCTTATTAAGAGATTCAAAGGTAGAGATAATAACTTTTGGAGCCTTGAAGAAGAAAGAAAGTAAATTGGGAGAGACTACAAGACTGATTTAATCAAGACAATTCTGCCTCCTACAGAAATATATTTACTTTCCCATAAGGACAAATGTTGCCGCAGCACCTCCACCACCAGTTGCCATATATCCTTTTTTTTCTTGGGTTAGCCCCTATTGGCAATCCAAGATATTTAAACGGCATTGAGCTTATCTTGCAATTCAAAAGATTTGTCGCCTCCACCAACCATAATTCCTCCACATTCACTCCAACCAACTAGCTCTTGTGAAATTTCACCTTTAACCTTAAGACTAACTCAAAGAGTTGTAAAATCGCTTTGATAGCCCAAATATTTTCCTAAGACTTTTCTCCAATAATAAGGGTATGATTCGCAAATTGTAGATGAGTGATGCTTGGCCCTTCATCACCCACCCAACTTTATACCCCTTAGCTTGCTAGCCTTATTGAACATCCTACTCACACCTTTAGCGACAATTAAAAAAAGAAAAAGAGATAGAGGACCTCCTTGCCTTAGCCCTTGTTCCATGCTAAATTCTTCTGTTAGACTCCTATTTACAAGGATAGAGAGTCTAGCCATACCAAACATTTTCTAATCCATTTCTACAATTTCCCTTAAAACCCATGCATTCCATCATACCTAGCAAGTACTCCCAACACACCAAATTGCATGCCTTTTCAAAATCTACCTTAAAACATAACAACTCTTTTGCTTTTCTTTTTGCTTCATCCACTACATCATTTTCTATAAGCATTCCATCCAGAATTTGTCTTCCCTTTATAAACGCTGTTTGATTTTTAGATATGACTTCTTTTATGACCTTCCTCAATCTATTTGCCAACACTTTTGATAGCATTTTATACATACACCCAATCAGAGAAATAGGTCTATACTCCCTAAGCTTTTGAGGGTTTTCTTTCTTCGGAACAAGAGTTATAAACAAACTATTTGATCCCTTTACCAGCCTGCAATTTGCACGAAACTCTTGTAGAAACTCAATAAAATCTTGCTTAATAATTCCCCAGAAATCCTTAATGAGGGTGAAATTAATACCATCAGGCCTTGGGCCTTTGGAATAATTCCCGAAAATCCTTAGTGAAGGTAAAATTAATACCATTAGGCCTTGGGCTTTTGGTGCAACAAATAATATCAACGTGCAATTTTTTAATCCTCATGTTCTACCATTTCAACATTTATTATCCACTTTGCAAAATTATTGTATTTATATTCTTTATTGATGTATTTTATTTTATTATTATAGTTTGCAGTAATAAAAAAAGTCAAATAGAAAGTATGAATTTGATTTTGAAAAATTAAAAAAAAAAAGTTGAAAAATTAATTCAATCTCAACGTGGTGCTCTTGATAAATTTGTTACTATTTATAAAAGGGATATAGAAACGATTTCAATTGGTGAAAAAGTGATTGAATAATTATAACCTCCTATAGATGATGTTGAAAACACTAACAATCTTAATTTCAATCAATAACAAGAAGATACAAAATTGAACAAAGATGATTTATTAGAAGAGAATGTTAAGCATCATAACATATCAAGTGAAGTTCCTAAAAATATTTATGATCCAAGACCATAAAAAATACTCATGAAAAATTTAGAAATTTAATATTAAAAAATGATTAGATTAGATATGACAATTTATAATATCCAAAAGATAGAAGATTAATATGTTTTTGCAACTAATAAAGTTCAAAAGACTAAAACATTAATATGAGAATTGATCATTTATACAATATTAAACTTCTTTAAAATTTTTGCCTAAGCCCCTGAAATTCCTAGACACGTGCACTTAAAGAAAAGTGAAAGGCCTAAACAAGAAGAATGAAGTTTTGTTCGATGATAGTGATAGTGTTATTGATGGAATGAGTTGTGTGTGCTTTGGGCAAAAAGAGTGTGTTGGTTTGTCTTCCCCACCTCTGTTCTTGTGTTTCAGCCTTGGATTGAACCTGTATATGTGGTCAATGTGGAATAAATGTTTAAAGGGCTAACAGATTATGGCCTTTTGTTTCTAGATGCAGTTCTTATCCCTATTAGGAACCTCTTCCTATAATGTTTTCTAAAGTTGATTACATTGATGCTGCTTTCCACCTTGATGAGGATCTTGAATCATGTAAGTGGGATGTAGATAATTACTTCACCGACCCTTGTTATTGCAATGAGACGTGAAATTAGAGTTAATTTGACGGAGGTGATTTCTAGCAAACTAGGGTGAATTACTTTTGCCTAGTTTCTCAAATGAATTCATGTTATGTTTCTGACTGACGTGGTAAAAAAAAACGAGAGAGAGATAGAGATTAAAGGGAAATAAGAGGTGTCAAGTGGGTGTTGCACTGTTTGGAGTATCAACGAATCAATACTCTTATTTATAGTATCATGATTCAAATTTTAGAATCATATATATATGAAAAGATTGATATTTACTATATTTGTAAACTTCAATATTTTTAAAATTGGACTGGTCATTAAGTCGATTGGGGTACTAATTTAAAATTTAATGGTTCAACAGTGCTCAAATTGATATTAATAAAATAATAATTAAATGATGCATAAAATAATATTAAAAAAATGATAATATCATAATTTTATAACACTAAAAACTAAAAATATTAACATTAGAAATACACACAAATGTCTAAATTAAATATATTATAATACCTCCATCTAAGTTTCAAATAATAGACAATAATGTCAATTAATAATAACAAATTTACATTTAGAATTAAAAAGAAAATAATAATACTTAAGGTTAATTTTTCATTTTTTAAGAAAAAAAATCAAAATAATGAGGTATTAAATCTTTTTTACTGACATGTTGTAAACCAAATTTTATTAGTTTTTGATTGATTTTTCGATTCTTTGACTAATTTTTTTTTAAGACTGTTCAATGATTTATTTAAACTGGATGCTAGACTAATTCACTGGTTCTTCAGTCGAACTGATAAATATAGAGCACAGATAAACTTTGTTATTTCAATAGTACCGATAAAATAATCCACCAAAAAACATTTATTTATAAATATAGAGTAACATTATTTATAATGCCTCCATGACTGAGTAACGGGCGTGTAAATAACTAAATATTCAGACAAATGTTAATTTTTTTTTAAGTGATAGTCATTTAAGAGTTGTTGTTGTTGTGGTATGTGTATGTTTTGTTACATTTAATATTTAAAATCAAGAGTATATTTTTTTAATAATAAAAAATCAAGAGTATATTTGATTTTGCAAATCTTCATTAGCAAAACATCAGTTATATCTTAGCATATTCAATAATATAACTCTACCAAAATTTAGCTAAATTAAAGACACAGATGAAAGACATAATTAAAAATTAAAACCAATCAGCACAAATCAAAACCGGAATTATTAAACCATTACGATTTATGATTGCTCTTTTTTTTTTTTGGTCAACATGATTGCTCTGTCATTACAAAAAGCAAATGCCATAGTACAATTGCGGATTGGGCCGGGCTAGCCTTTCTTCTATTTTATTTTTCTCCGTTCTAAGATTAGGTTAAAATTTCATTTTAGGAGGGCCTGTTGTATATCAATAGATTTTAACAATTTAAAAATTAACATTGTAGGGCAAATAAATTATTGAGAATAGCTTTATTACATGCCTCAAACTACCAATTCTCTATATATTTTCTTCTAAATTTTCTAACAAAAACAAGTGATTATTTTTTTTAAAATAAGATAAATCAAATATGTTCTCCATTAATAAATGACATTTTTTTAGTGCGTTTAACTTAATATGCAAACATAATATTACAAAAGCATCCATAAAGCTTTAAAATATTTTTTAACAACAGCTTTTACACTGGTACTCCTTAAAAAAGTTATGGATAATGCTCTAGCTCCAACTGTAACTTTTAAAGTTTTGATTCAAAGCTTGCACAAACTGCCTCTCAGTTCTTGCATGACGTGGATAGTGTATGGGCAGGTTCATTTGGTAAGGATATAAGCTTTTTGTTTGGAAGGTATGCTTAAATTAAATGCCTCTAAAGTAAAGTATTCTAAAACGCTGTACATAAGTAAGTTAGAAGATGTTGTCAAGGGAGTCAAAGAAAAAAAAATTACAATTTGTTATGGGCCAAGCCCAAATTATTTTATTTTTATTTTCAAATTACATATAAAATTAATATATCTATTTTATAAAAATTGGAGTGGAAGGTTACTATATCACTTTTGGCCCAAAAAAGAGTTAAGATTCTAATTTGAAGTCATGTTCACTTATGACGCCTGTTAATGTCACTCTAATCAATTTTTTTTTTGTTGAAACATATTACAAAACAAAAGAAATATGTGACTATTATGACATGATCGTGGCAGCTAATAATTCCCATTTTCCTTAAAATTTTCTCTTCAACCGACACAAGTGACAACAAAGAGTGTGTTTGAAAAAAATTACGTTGAACTTAACTTGCATTAGCTCTAATGATATAAGGAAGTTCGTTTTCTGTTTATTGCTTTGGAATTCGCAAACTTTCGTCCAGAGGCTTTCAAACAACAATCTAAACACACATATAGAAGCATCTAGCCTTGCATGTTTAATTGAATTAAATAAAAAAATGAAGAGACTCATATTCGATCTTTGGACAAGTCCCTATGTGGAGGGTTATAGTCTTGTCACTCAAAAGAAAAAAAAATGGAGTTGAGATTCTGATACCATAGAAGAGGGAACAATTATTTGAGGAGTTACCAACAATTAAAAAAACACAAAAAGAAGGATTGAGCAATTTTTTTTCCCCAGTATCCGCTCTACTGCACACGTCTTATATAGCAGCAATTGAATTTTTAAATTAGTTCTGTTGGTTAAATTGAAATATAAATTATCAGCGTATGAGTTCGATTTTCTATAATGTTTTTTTCCCCCCATTGTTTTAGCTCTTTTCACTCTCTTTTTATAAGATTTATATTACGATTTAAGAAAAAAAAAGAAAGAATTCAATAGCAATTGTTGTACCTACTCATACCTAAAATTAGGATCGTGACTGCTGACTAGCTACTATTAGTAGTCACACTTCAGACACATTATGGTAATTATTGGGCCATTAATGGAATGCGCTTATCCATATCAAATTTCAATTTGAGGCGTGAGCGTTTCCTCATACAGAACTGCTGATAAAAAAAAAATGTCTCATGGTACATGTTTAATATTTATCTAATCCCCTTTGGTGATACGTTGAGATTCTTAATGTGACATATTTATTTATATATACCGTGATCACATTGTGCCTTTAAAAGATTACATATCTTAATTTGTTGTTTTTTTTATTAAGAATAATGTTGTTGTTAAAAGAGTGTTTGAAGTAATCAATCATAATTAATTCACTCCTATTTTATCAAGAACAACGTTATGTTGTTGTTAAATGAGTGTTTGAAGTAATCAATTTAATTAAATTACTCTTGTACTATAAATTTGAGTATTCGGAGAGTGACACTTTCTTCACTCTCTCAATTAACTCAATTTATATATTATTTTTCTTCTCTCATTACATAATGACTTCTACATACAATTTATAAGAGTAGGTTTATTTCTCTTTATTTTACATTTTTTCTCAAATTTATTGTTATTATGAGTATGGTATTATCTTTAAATTAAATCATATTTTATTTTAAATTATAATATTTACTATTATTTTTAAATTTAAATTAAATTGTATTAATTATTGTTATTATGAATATGCTATTATCTTCAAATTCAAATTACATCCTATTTTATTTTAATTTCTAACCAATCTTACTGTCTTGAAAATATTATTGTTATAATTATACTATTATTTTTAAATTTAAATCAAATTAATATTATTTTTATATTAAATTGATTCATTAAAATATATAATAAAGTGATTTAATTTATATAATTCAATACTTGTATCTAAAAAATAGATATCCCTTACATTTGTCAAAATTTGAACAAGTGACAGAGAAGACTAGACAAGAGGCAACGAAAACTAGATGGGAGGTAGAGAAGGACGAAAAATAGTGGAAAAAAAATATCGAAAGGGATATAACAACTTCTAAAAACTTAAATTTATAAAAAGTTTTTTTTTAAATGCAAAAATAATTTAATTAATTAAAACCATTTCAATTCCTTTTTATTCAAACAGGTTTTATTTTCAAATTTAAGTTTGAAAACAAAAAATTGAAAACTTACAAGTAGGGAACCTAAGAAATATTTAATTGAGCCTAACCTATGCATTTGATAGGCTTATCCTATTCACATGATGTATAAAATTGTGATAAGTGAATATTACAATAAACGTGAATTCCATGAAGTAACTAAACATTGACAATTAGGATCGGGGCTTAGAGTAAAACGATAGTGTCATAAATTGAGTTAAGAAATTTAGCTCATTTCAAATTCATATAAATACAATGTCAACAATATCAGATGCATATTTAATACACATAGTCATTATAATAAAATCACATTAAATGTCTTTTACAAATATCCAACATCTATTTACGACATCTCAGCTGCATTGAAAAGAAAGTCATCGCCAGATCTCGATCAATGAAAAGCGTAATTTAGTCAAAGCTATATCGAAGTTCAATAAAGTTAATCTTTCACACCTCAAACTCAAAATCATATACTTTATCTCTCATTTTATCAATATTTTCTACTTTTCATTTCCCATTTCCTTTTACTTCATACATTTCAAAAATAAAATGTACACCCGTCATTTCCCGTTATTATATTTGATTGGATACCAACTTCGAACACGATAGATACTGACTCTCGCCTTCACGCACCCACCAACCTTGGCGATACGCCCATTAACCATTTAATTAGTGAAGAATATTTTACATATTTATCACGCGTGCGACGATTTGTTCCATTTCCACATGCTTTTGTTAATTATTACACCTACTTTCCTCGAATCGTCTTCAGTGGATATATATACTCCACCTACTAGAAACAGACGCGTTTGTACAAAGTCCGTCCACCACCCAGTCCACACTACTCTCCAAAACCAAACGTAAAAAAATTGTCATATAGTTAACATTTGTTTAATAACAAAAATAAAGCATTATAATATAAATATTATAAAATTAAATTAACAGTATAATATATTACATTAACAAATAATTTTATGAATATAGTTAGCTACAGCGGCAAAGAACATGATGGATGACCAAGTATGACGTGGCTGATCAAGGAAAGCTGGTTTTCCAAAACAATTGAATGGAAGTTGGTCAACTGTGATGAGTTATATAAAATCTCACCAAAAAAAAAAAAAAAACTTGGACAATTATAACAGATAAGATATGACTTGTTCAATAACGAGAGTCTGTCCATTACTCCAAAAATGTTTATGTATGGATATTATAAGACGTGTTTTAAGATGAAGGATCCAAAGACGAATTGCTAAGAAATTCAGTAAAATTCAATGGGCATATTATTATTTTTTAGAAAGAATACTACTTGTACATTATGAAGTAAAGATCCTAGTAAAAAAAAAAAAAGTAAAGTTTTATGAAATTACAGCTGTTGTTTTTTGTAAATTGCCTATCAATCGAATTCAACACATTTATTAAATTATCTTAAGATTGTTCAATTGCATGTTTTCCAATTTCCCCACACGAATTTTCTTTTGACCAAAGGAAACTCAACACCCAAGAAAGTTTGAAATCTTCGTAAAATTACTAAACTAAATTTCATTGTCTCTTCCCCTCCTCCCCCTTTTTATTTCTATAAATATGTGCTGCACCAAATCAGATTTTCTCTTGCTGAATTGTGTGCAGCCAAAATCCTGCTTGTTACTGATCATTACGCAACAATTAAAGAGGAGAATAAAAAAAATGTGATTCACGGTCTAGATGTCAAAAACATCTTACTGCAGAGGTAGGAGAGGATCCAACCTTATAGAGGAGTGTTAGTAACACACTCTCTAACACATTTCTCTTAACACACACTTTATTATTGGTTGAAATTTATTAAAAACTATAAAATCAAGATAGATTCATTAAATATAATGTAGGATCCACAAATTTTTGTAATTTTTAAGAAATTTCAATCAATAAGAGAGAGTGTGTTCAAAAGAATGTATTGCTAGTATTTCTCAACCTCATATTACACTTCCTTCATTTGACATCTGCGTAGTGTATGTGACCCTGTGCGAGTTTAGCTGATTACCCTTTGACGATGGACCGTCAAAGATAGATGTTAGATCAAATTCCAAGTCAGAATAATAATACGGTTATTTGTTGCGAAGAAATAGTTACGATGGTCATTCGTTAGTGATTGGACCAAATTCGTAATCAAAATGGTAACAAGTCCTATCCGGATAAAGGTTGAACTAAACAGTTGCGAAATAGATAAAGGTTGGACCAAATTCCTAATCAGAAGAATAACTATTCAACCAGTATTTATCCATAAACTATGGATTCACACAAGGTCATGGTCTTTTAAGGATTTAATTAATTAATAAAATATTGTTTTCCTCCCTTGACTCTGACAGCTTAATTAATTTTATAAGGGCTATCTCTGTGTTGGGGAAAGAATCCGCGCAAATTGGATTTTTTGAGGAACATGTTGAAAAAGAATTTGGTTTTGTTAGACAATTAATGTGAAGTTGGTAAACAAGGATTGGTGTGTTCATGTGTGTGTGAATGAAAATAATAAATAGTAACCATTAGATTTTATAATGAATAGTCAAGATTAAAAGTTTGATGTGTGTGTGATTGAAAAAAATAAATATTAATTATTAAATTTTATTATGAATGGTTAAGAGTAAAAATTTGATGTGTGAGTGTTAACGAGAATAATAAATATTAACAATAAGATTTATCATGAATAGTCAAAATTAAAAGTTTGATTTGATAAAATATTTTCATTTTTATTTTTATTTTGTGTTCTGTATCCATGTGGAAGAATATTTGCTGGAGTAGATAGAAGCTCAAAAGAGGCCTTTGAGAAGCTTCCCAAGTCATGTTTAGGACTTTAGGCGTGACCACCTATGATGACTTTGACACTCAAGTTAGTGATTGTAAGAGGTGTGAAAAGAATAGAAATTGAAATGTAAGCATATCTTTTGCCTTTTGTGCTTGCCTTTTATCGTTGATTCCTCATTATTGGGTGGTGTCATTCTTGTGTGTGCATGATTGATACACCTGCACTAGTTTTCACGATTCTCAGGTGCTCGTTGTGAGATATTTCCTAAATTGTATTTACTGTGTTGCAGGTGCATTGCCTTTCATGCTCTACCAGGTCTAGGGTGCCCATCATTTGTGCTTAGACTGGAATTCTCTTATTAATCATACTTGGGCCAACATGTTTGTTTTGAGGATTATGAACGTCGAGTGTTGACCAAGAATACTTTATTTTTTAATTTTAATGATTTATATATAAAGTAATAAAAATCAATTTTGTTGATTTTAATATTTCTTGCACAATTATTTTAAAAAAACAAATTGAAGTAAAAACAAATTTATAATATTTGCTTATTTATAAAATAAAAATACAAATAAAAATATTTTCTCAAACCAAATCGTATCGATTAGTTGGTAAGTGTATTGAAAAAACAAATAGCAATGTCTAAAAGGACTTGTTAATAAATATGTAATCCAAATAAAAGTATGGCTTATCATTTGACATTTAAGTTAACTTATAACTTATTATTTGACTAACTTATAAATTTGTTTAACCCAGTTGAAAGTATATAATTTACGTTTAAAATTTTGAATTGACATAGTTTATGTTTTTTCTTTCAAAATTCTTTAATATGACTTTATAAAGTAGTGAATTTACACCGATTTTCTATGTTAAGAGGAATTAAATAATTTCACAATTTTTACGCTTGCTTATTTTGATTTTAGAATAATTTATAAAATATCTTAAGAAAAAAATTTGAATAAAGACATTTTATACAAATTAATTTTGACATATTAAGTGAATTTTTTATAACATAAATTTTTAGAATTTTATTCTTTATATTTAGGAATAAAATCAAATTATTTTTGGCAATAAAAATATTATTTATCCATAAAATTATTGATTAATAATGTAGTTATTGCCTCTCAAAGTAACATGGCATTAGATAGTTAATAGAAATATTTTCTCTTAAGACAATTTTATTGTACAACGAGTGTTATTTGTTTATAAATTTAATGAGTAACTTGTGGTATTAACACTTTTTAAAATATATTGCATTTAATATTAATAATAGTTTAATAGCTTCTGAAAGGAAACTTATTAATAATCAATGTTTTCAAAACCGGACCAGTCATTAAGCTTGTCAAAGTACTGGTTCAAGGTTCAATGGTTGAACCGTGGTCAAACCGATATTAATAAAATAATAATAATAATTAAATAATACATAAAATAATATTAAAAAATATATAATATCATAACTTTATAATACTAAAAACTAAAAATAAAATATAATTTTATAGGTTCTTAACATATACAATATATAGAAAAGTTCAAATTAAATATATCATAATACTTAAGTCTAATTTTTAATAATACACATTAATATTTATTAATAAAAACAAGTTTATATTTTAGAATAAAACAAATGACAAATATTTTAGGTTGATTTTTACTTTTTTAAGAAAAAACATCAAAATAATATTTTATTAGATATTTTTTATTGAACTGCTGTGAACCGATTTTTTACCGGTTTACTGATTCATAGACCGATTTTTTGTCTAACTGGTTCTCTGGTTCAATTGGACTAGATACAAAACCGATTCACTAATTTTTCGGTTGAACCAACTGGACCAGGTCTAATTCTTAAAACATAGCTAATAATATAAAAGACAGCTACAACTCACAACGTCTGACCTGTTGTAAAGTGCTGGGTAACAGCAAACGACGCAAGTTTTTGCGTGTACCTCAATTGCTGGGTTAGCAGCAAACACGACAGTTTTAGGTGTACCTTAGCCAAGAGGAGAATTTGTTGACCGTGAGAATTTGTTCCATCATATTTTTCATATATAGCTTTGAAAAGTTGTTAGAAACTAATTAGAGTTAAATATGTTTTTGGTATTTTAAAAATATGACAGAATTGATTTTAGTTTTTAGGAATTTTTTTTTTGAATAAAGTCCGTTAAGTATTAAAAATATCCTAATTAGATTCTTGTACTAAATTTTGTTTAACTTTTTTATTAAATGATGATCACATCAGTTTCCAAGTAAAGTATTTTATTACCTGAAGTATCTAGTGATAATTTTTAATAAAAATTTATGTAATTACATTTGCATTGGGGTAAAAAAGATTTGTAATTTATGGTTAAAAAAAGTCTGTAGTTTAGGATTAAATATGTAATAATTTTATTTAAAATAAAAGTATGTTATTAATCTGATCTAGACATAATAGTTGACATGGACAGCTTCATCAGCAAATTAATGGTTATTGTAATGTTGATGTGACTATCATTTAACAGAAAAGTAAAATAGAATTTAGCATATGGATCTAATTAGGGTATTTTTAATATTTGAGAAACTTTATTTTAGGAAAAAAAAATTGAGAACTAAAACCACTTTTATCATATCTTTGGAGGACCAAAAACATATTTAACCCAACTAATTATATGTAGAGCAAAATTTAGAATTGTTTTGGTTTAATCTCTAGTTTCAAATTTGAGTTTTGATTATGTAGTTGTCTTAAAAACTTTGAGAGAAATAGAGTTTTTCCGTTCATAGTAATTTTACCGACTTAAGCATGATTGTCTTTCATAAAGGATATATATGGTATGGTACAAAGAAATATAGAGCAAAATTTCCAATTTCATATTGTTTTCTTATTCTTTAATTTTCAAAGTTATAACTGTGACGATTCAAATATTTAAGGATCAACTAGAAACTATTCAATAACAGTTAGTTGAGATGGAGTATATCACAACAGCCAACAATACGGTCATAAATAAAAAAAATTTCCTCTATGACATCACAATGGCCGTCTGATTTGATTTTTAATTTGAGGGGGAAATACGCGTGGTCTGTAGATAATTAACGTGAAAGTTTGAACAAGTTTTCCTCTATAAAGGATCGCATCTGCTGAGAAACGTGAAATTCAATTAAGCAGATATGGCATATAACGGATAGGGTTAAATATGTTTTTAGTCCTTTAAAAATTAACTTATTTTAATTTTAGTCTTCAAAATTTATTTTCTTTGAATAAAATTTTCAAATATTAAAAATACCTTAATTAAATTCTTGTGTTAAACTCAACTAAACTTTTCTATTAAATGATGGTCATATTAGCTTTCAAGTAAAATATTTTATTACTTGAAGTATCCAGTGATAATTTTTAATAAAAAATTAGGTAATTACTTTTACTTTATAGTTAAAAAATTTGTAGTTTAAGATTAATCATGTAATAATTTTATTTAGAAAATATATTACTAATCTGACCTGGATATAACAGTTGATATGGACGACTACATCAGTAAATTAATGGTAATTGTAATACTGATATGACTATCATTTAACAGAAAAGTTGAACAAAGTTTAATATAAGAATCTAATTAGGTATTTTTAATATTTGTGGGACTTTATTCAAGAATTTTTTTTCTGAAGATTAAAATTAAAATGGGTCAATTTTTAAAGAACCAAAAACATATTTAACCCTAATGGATATGTAATTCTCCATCTCATTGCTGTGGTTACCTCATTGATTACTATCGTAGAAGGCGTTGCCCCTACACCTGAAATAGCTTCACTGAATCGGAACAATTTCCCAAATGGCTTCATCTTTGGTACAGCATCCTCGGCATACCAGGTAAAACATAATATATAGCTCTTACAATACATAGCATAATAATAATAATTTACTATCAATGCCCAACTCCATATGAAATACCTTAATTTCCACGGTACAAGTTAAAATTTTTAGTTTTTTTACTTTATTTTATGGTGTTATGATTATGCATGTATATATGTAGTACGGAGGTGCAGCAAATGAGGGTGGTAGAGGACCAAGTATTTGGGATATCTTCACCCATAAAGAGTCAGGTATGTATATGTATCTGGTTCTCTCCTTGTTAATTCAATGACCAATTTAGAATTTTAAGTTGGGGGTAATACTCACATATGGTTAATTATGTATTGTTGTAAAAAGTTTTACACCATCATTCAATTAAAAATCATTATTGGTATGACTTTTAAGATAATTTTTGTAAAAACCAACAAATTATCATACATGATAATTTGTGATTAAATGACAATATAAAAATATTTTATACTGTGAGTGTATAGCCTATTTTCTCATAAATTCATGAGAGCAATACTTATGTTATATATTATTTTTTTAACTACATCTCAATTTATGGGGACAATATATATATATATATATATATATATTAAGAAAAATTAAAAATTTAGTGGGACATGCTGCTCCCAATGCCTTAATTAAAGTAGATCCGTCCTTGCTTGTTATACGGGACACCCTTTTCCAAAATTTATACAATTGTTACGTACGTTCATACGCGAATTGACATGCAGATAAGAATCATAAGATGAAGGACAGAAGCAGTGGAGGTGTAGCCATTGACTCATATCATCCTTACAAGGTATTGTTGATTCAAAGTTTTTGTTTCTTCTAAAGCAAACAACTTAAAATTCATAAATTATTTCTATAATAAAATATGAATTGGAGTACTAGTAAAGATACTTATTTAATTTTCTTATCACGATCATTATACATCCACACACTTCTATTAATGATTACCGCTTAACTTTTTTTTTATTTTGAGGTCCACGTACCACTTGAAAACTTTAGAGTATTATAAAAGATTATAACCAAATTAATTAATTAGTTAAGAAATCAATTAGACCCTTGGAAATTCAACTAACAAAGAAATTTTAAACACTAAAAACTTAAAATAAATGTTAGTATATTTTATTTTTGGAAATTGCTTATTAGTACGAATTCGTGTGGTATGAATATTAAATATTGATGATTACCCATGATTTTCGTTAACAATCAAATTTCTTTTATTTTTTAATTTACAACTGAGCCAGTTATATCAAAACATGTGTTTCGTAAAATTTTCGCACCAAGAACTCTCGTACTATTTAGCATTGCTGTTTATTTTTCAAGAAAAGATAGTGATGTATTGTTCCATAATATATTATAGGAAGATGTTGGGATTATGAAGGATATGAATTTGGATGCTTACAGGTTCTCCATATCTTGGTCTAGAATACTTCCGAGTAAGTTAATTATAGATCATTGATTATTTTGGACTAAATTTTATCTGATTGGATGTTTCACTTTAACCATTTTTTTTTCATAAACTATATATCCATAGAAGGAAAGCTAAAGGAGGTATAAATCAAGAAGGAATTGATTATTATGACAACCTCATCAATGAGCTAGTGACAAATGATTAGAACAAAAACTTTATTATTGATTTTTTTTATTATGCTTTGCATTTTAGCAATTTCTCATGTTATTGTTGGGTATAATAAATTAAATACTAATTGTCATATATCAAAATAATTTCAGGTTTACAACCTTTTGTGACTCTTTTCCATTGGGATCTTCCCCAATCTTTAGAAGATGAGTATGGGGGCTTCTTAAGTCCTCGCATTGTGTAAGTGAAGCAATTTAAGATTTGTGCTTGAAAGTTTTGCTATAATATTATTGGAAACATTTTTTAAAGATCATGCATTTTGAATATAGGAAATATTTTCAAGACATGCAGAGCTTTGCTTCAAGAAATTTGGAGATAGGGTAAAACATTGGATAACTTTGAATGAGCCATGCAGTTATAGCCAACATGGTTATGCAACAGGGGAAATGGCACCAGGTCGATGTTTTGCTTGGTCGAATCCACATTGCAATGGTGGTGCTTCTGCAACAGAACCCTATTTGGTCACGTATCACCAACTTCTTGCTCATGCAGCAACTGTTCATTTGTACAAGACCAAGTTTCAGGTTAGTTAATTATTAGTTGACAACCTTGTAGCTTTAAAGTTTCTTAGACTTGAACATATTAATTGTTTTAAGGTAAGTGTGGAGGCATAAAATCTCGAGGAATGAAAAAGGGAAATGATTGATAATTGTAATTTTTAAATTTATTTTTGAATAGTTTTTAATAAAAAATTGTGGGTGCAGACATTTCTAAATGGTTTGATAGGCATAACCTTGAATGTTAATTGGTTCGTGCCACTCTTGGATAACAAACTTGATCAAAAGGCTGCTGAATGAGCTATTGACTTCATGTATGGATGGTAAGTGCTTCTCTCTATATCTTCACGCACAACTCTTACTTCATCCTCAAAATATATAGACATTAAATAGCTAGAGTGGTGCTAAAGCAATCTTATTTTATTCAATTCTAGAGTGTTGGAAACTAAAGGGCATGAAAATCTATATAAAAATAAAAATAAAAATGAATACGCAAAAAATCATGTAGGTGGAAGGACAACGAATCTTAATGTCTTATTAAGGTTGTTAGGATGTAGTATCAACTTTACTAGAGTGGTTTCATGATATTGATGTAAATCTTGTATAATAAAGAATGAATGCATTTTTCGAGTCTATTGTTCTTTGTGTTTTATTGATTATACTTCTTCAATGGCACAATAATAAATAGATAAAAATGCACTAAAACAATGAAATTAGCAGAATTACTATCCAAAGTATATACTAATAGATTGTTTATTTCATTTATTTGTTCCTTACTATATAGGTTTATGGATCCACTAACAATAGGAGATTATCCAAAAAGCATGCGATCCTTGGTGAGAGCACGATTACCAAAGTTTGCAAAGGAGCAATCTAGGTTACTTATTGGTTCATTTGATTTTATTGGCATAACTACTATACCTCTTGTTATGTCTTCAATGCACCTTAACTCATCAATGCCAAAATCAGCTACTTAACAAATTCCCATGCTAATTTTTCATGTAAGCATGCTTGTCTAATATCTACATATTATTTATATAATTATATATATGTTGAATTTGATCATTATAGATAATGACATGTTTTTTTTTATTTTTGTGATTGTGTAGTTGTGCATGATGGAAAGCCCATTGGTCTAAATGTACGTGTGTAGTGACATAAAATTGGAAATGTTTATTATGTTTTTCTCAATAATAAAGAAATTTATTTTGCATGATTATGCAGATTGCTTCAGATTGGTTGTATGTTTATCCAAGAGGAATTCGAGACCTTTTGTTATACACTAAAGATAAATACAACAACCCTCTAATTTATATTACCGAAAATGGTAAGTAACTTTGAATATCACATTTATTTTCCTTTGACTGCTATTAAAAACTTGTTATAAATAATTTAATGAGAAAGTGATAAAAAAATTTAGTATGTATATAGATGCTTATATGGGGTTTTATATTCAATATATATTGAAAACATTATATAACATAATTTTCAATTTTTATACTTATTGTATAGGTATAAATGAGTATGATGATCCATCACTATCACTTGAGGAATCTCTCCTGGATACTTATAGAATTGATTATCATTATCGCCATCTCTTTTATCTTCAAAATGCAATTAAGTAAGTAATTCTTTATGTATCTAAAGAGATTATTTTTGTTTATTTTGTTTGCTTGCATGAAATTTATATTTTAACTATTTGTTTCCTTCCAATGTAAATACAAGAATGGTGTGAATGTAAAAGGGTATTTTGCATGGTCTTTGTTGGACAATTTTGAATGGCACTTAGGCTACACTGTGCGTTTTGGAATGAATTTTGTAGATTAAAAAAATGGCTTGGAAAGACACCCAAAAATTTCTACAGTATGGTTCAAGGATTTTCTCAAAATAGAAATCAAACTTCACAAAGATTCCATACAATAGTACTATTATATGAGTTTCCTTAAACAATTATATTTGTAAACAAATAATTGTTAGGAGTATTTAATTCTTAGGCATTTTCTTATGAATTTGTAGTTCTCAAAAATATTCTGTGAATTTATAGTTCTTGGAATTTAAAATCTAAACAGAACATGTTGTAAGCTTGTTTTAAAGATGTGATGAAATTTATTAAAGTCAAGCTATCCTAAGAATGTAATATACCTCCTAATTTTAAGAAAATGAAAATATTTATCACAAGACTTGATTTAAAAAAAAGAGTTATTGATTTAATGTGTGTGTGATGTATTACAAAGATAATAGAACTTTGACAAGTGCAAGATTTGTAACGAATCTCAAAATAAAGCATACATTTTTTTTTGAAAAAGAAAAAAATTATATTACTATAACAAGAACAGAGCAAAGCATGAGAAGCTTTAGGCTCACCACATATCAAGTACAAAAACAAAATCATTGTGACAACATTACAAAACAAAATCACACTAAAACTTAATCCTAAATTAAAACCAAGGCCTAATTATCAGAACTTTAAGGAAAGATGCAAGTAACACCAACATAGTGTGGCCATACACCACAAAGCTCAAAATATAGAAGAGGAGTACCATAAAAATATGTTCTGTAATTGATTGAATAAAAGATACAAATGGATTGTGTATAGGTGCTCTCTATATAGAGCTCGTTAAAGGTAACAACTTTCTAACAAACTAATAATAGATCTAACAAACTATTCTTAACACCCCCTTGCAAGGTAATAAGTGGTATCACCACAATCATCTTGAATTACAAACAACAAAGAAAAAAAATGTAGAAAATAACTTTTTTTTACATATATTGTGAGACAAAAACAAAAAAGGGACAAGCAAACAAAATAAAAAACACATTAAAGCCCAAAGTAGCTCAATGAGTTGTAAGAGCTTAAAAATGTTGCTTGGTCGTATGCAACACGATAGTCCTATGGCCATGGCTAGAGATCCCACACAAATGGCATTGCAACAATGACATTCTCTGACCCGCCTTTTGAGTGTCTTGCTCAATCAACATTGTTGCACTATGCTGAGAAATTGGATTCAATGGCAGAAAGACCAACAATGGGGCATTAAAGAGCAAATAGATGACTGTTTTACATGATGAAATTGTTTTTGCACAAATTGAGAAATTCGCACAACGAATTCGTTTTTGCACTTTCCGCAAATGATGTCGGGGAGGTTGGTAAGTGTTTTGACGGAGACATGTTTCTTGCAAATGTAGCACCAATATGGTGGCGCAACGATGAAACCTTGACCTCAATTACCACACACCATCTTCAGATAGAAAAAAGCTCCATAGTGGGTGAGGTGGCTCCAGCAGTAAAGAAGAGGCTAAAAACCCCATCTTCAGCGACAAAAGATGCAAGAAAAATGAACAAACCTTGTGACTGCAACATTGTTGGGAAGACGAGTCAAGCTTTTCAAGCATATACCATGGATGATTGATTGAATCTTGTGCGTGAAAGATGAAATTCATATTGCAAAAAGAGTTAGCAGAGGAGGAGATGATTCGATCTGCAAAAGTGGTGTTGAAATCGACATGATAATGATGGAAGGCAGAGGAATTGTTCGGTTCTAGACTCACCATATCAACCTTCTCGAACACCTCGGTAAAAAACTCTTTTGATTTTCCAGCATCTTCAAAGATTAGATTGACAGTGGTTGAAGAGCTATTCTAATAAGCAATTGTTGTTTCTTAATCTTTTACAACTTCAATTTCAGTTTCTATATCTTTCTCATTTTCTTCAGCAGCGAAATCATTGCTCTCTCCATAAGAGAGCTCTAATAGACTGATACCATATCAGAACCTTGAGGAAGGATGCAAGTAACACCAACACAGTGTGGCCATACACCATAAAGCTCAAAATAGAGAAGAGGAGTACCATAGAAATACATTCTATAATTGATTGATTAAAAGATACAAATAGACAATGTAGGTGCTCTATTTATAGAGCTTGTTAGAGGTAACAACTATCTAACAAAATAATAACAGTTTTAACAAACAATTTTTAACACTAATCAACATTGCTTTGCATATGAGAACCAAAATTCATAGTGTTCTACATATCACCATAATCCAAGTAATACTTCCATGCACATCTGCAAGTGAAAATAAAATTGCAGAACTTGTAAGAGCAAAAAGTTCGAATGGTTAAAGCCTTAACAAGGTAAATGACATCCACTTATGTATAAAAGGTCCCATTTGCATTAGTAAAATTTATCACACAAATCACTTCCGCAATAATATATCAACTTATGATTCTATAATCAAGCTAAAAGTTCCATACTTCTTGATTTCTAAATCATAATTTTTATTCCTTCTCTCTGAATCTAACTCATCCATCATAGAAATAAGTTATTCCCCACCCAAGACAAAACAAATTTTGACAAAAAAGTTTCGTTTTAAAACATAATTTGTCATTATTTAAAGACTTTAATTACTATGCACTATTAATGTAAAAATTTTACATTGTTAACCAATCGAAAATCAGCTTTAGTGTAGTTTTTAAGGTGGCTATTATCAAAGTCATTAAATTTACCATACATGGTGGGTTGTGATTAGATGACAGTGTAAAACTGTTTAACACTATCAATGCATAGCTTATTTTCTCTTATTTAAAATGCCTTTATATATAATCATCAAGATACAACCTCTACTTCTTTATGTTGCCCCACATCTTGCTTCCCTACGTTGTTGATTCCTTACTATTGATGCCTAACATGTAGTATAGGATTCATGAACCATAGAGAAATGGGATATATGAACCTTTTTCATGAGATATCCAATCACAATGGTTGGATTACCATCACTTGTCAATTTCAGATGGCTTAATCCTTTGATGTTCCATATACTAATCACTTTCTTAGGGATTTAGTCAAATGATCATTTGAATCCATTTTTAACTTCACATTGAAGGGTAAAGTGAAATGGCATCTACTCATAAGAGTAAAGAAATAGTAGATTGAGAATGAAAAAGACCGAAGACAAAAGCAACCAAGTGGTCACGTTGGGTGATAGAGTGTGGGCGAGTGGAGTGGGGTCAGTGAAGCAACACTTTAAAATATAATTGTGTCGTACGATATTGTGATCAATTATCAATATCAATATAAGGGATATTTCTAATGATAGAACCAGATATGAGACGAGTTAATTTTGTATGTTAAAGATTATTTTAATTAATTTTAATTTCAACCATTTATTTTTTATTGGGGGGAAGCAACTATAAGTTATAGCCTATAACATTGGAAGGATATGAAGGTTTGTTAGGGTTATTCTGTTATGAGAGCTCTTTTTTCTACCCTCTTATCAATAATGAGGAAAAGAAAATAGAACAAGAACTAACTGCAGTGTTTAGATTGTTTTTCAAATCTACCGCCAAAAAGGCAGGCCATACTCTATAGATGAAGTATTTCATAAGGAATGGGAGCCATGTAGAGTATAAGGGGTTCTTGTATTTGTGGTTGTCAAGGTTTGTTTTCTCCGCTAGATCACATAAAGCCATTTTGAAAAGTGTTTTCCCTATTGCCATACATCTAGCTAGAGGGACTAAAACAGCTCTTGCATCTAGTGTTTTAGCAAGCATTTATAGATTTTAGTTTATTAAACAACAAAATTAGAACTGCCACAAAAGTTGATTTTACTTTCTTCTCTTCATTTTTTTGACCATGACTAAATTGTTAACTAACACGACTTTTACTTCCAAAAGTGGTCGTTCTAGAATGGTGCAAGAGGGCGAGGATTCAAGTTGTGGCTAAGGATTTGGGTTGGGTTAGTGGTTTGAGTTTGAGTGGTGGAACTTGCAAAATGCAACAATGGAGATGGTGATGACATTGAGGATGACGAAAAAGTAAGAAAGCTTGAAGTACGAGATGAAGAAGCTCCAATAGTTGCCTATGGAGGTGGGTGGCGGTGACGGGAAGAGACACCTTGAGGTCCGCCAAAGCATAAGCGTGTAAGACCCTCCACATGCTTTGAAACAATTAACTGTTATCATATTTTGTGAGTTTTAGTAGAGAGAAACCTTGCTAGTTTTCTCACAGCTCACACTCACATTCCCTAAGATCAATAAGCTTTAGAGTGTTTGAATATGAGCTTTTACTTAATTAGAAACCTCGCCAAAAGGAGGCTTAAATTGATAATGAGGCTCCAAGAAATCAAAATGTTTGAATATGAGCTTTTGCTTAATTGGAAACCTATAGCTTACCTTTTTTTTCCTTATTTTTTTTGTACATATGCCTCGATTAAGTGGAAACCTATCGTATTCATACCACTACTTGTATATAAAATAATATCTTAATTGTCAAAAGAAGACTTTGGTTATTCACTCCAACACTTTTCCATTTCCAATTGGCATGATTTAAATAAATTAAAAAAAAAATTAGAGCAACATTCAAGTAAGAACACAAAATTCCAACATTAATATTCAACCAAGAAAAAATTAATAATATCTAAATGCCAGCATCAAATCAATACTCAAGCAAGAACAAATTAGTAATATCAAAATTCATAGAGTAAGAACATAAAATTCCAGCATCAATATTCAAGCAAGAATAAATTAGCAATATCAAAATTTACAAAGATAGAACATAAAATTCTAGCATTAATATTCAAGCAAGAACAAATTAGCAATATCAAAATTCAAGCACCAAATCAATATTCAAGCAAGAACTAATTAGCAAAATCAAAATTCAAAGAACAAGAACATAAAATTCTAGCATCAATAATCAGAGCAATCACAAACAAGACAGAACAAAATTCAATCAAGAACATAGAGCACCTCAAACTCACAAACCAAAATTATAGAAACCAAAAATAATAAAAGAGAAATCAGGGGGTTACTTGATGTGGTGGCGATGCGGTGGTGAGACAATAGAGTGGTGGTGCATTGGTGATACGATGGTGTGGCGATGGAGTAGTGGTGCGATGGTGCGAATTTGGGAGGAAGAGAGTGAAATCGGTGGTGGCACAATGGTCGTGTGGCTGAGGTGTAATAAAGATGCAGATGTTGGTGGCTAGGAAGTGCAAAGGAGAAGGTGGAGAGACCGAAGAGGAAGAAAGAAAAATTGGGGAAAGAAGGGCAATGGGAGATAAGGGTTTGGGCATCATAATGTATTTAGATTTGTTGATCACGCTGACGCTAAATTGGAAGCTAAATCAAACGATCAAATACATTAATTACCCACTAGCGTCGACTAAGCCGACACTAAGGTAAATACAGCGACGCTAGATTAAAGATAAATCCAACCATCAAGTACATTAATTATTCATTAATGTCGGCCTAATCAATACTAAGATAAATATCTCTTTTTGTGTCAACTACAGTGGATACTAAATTTAAATTATCGTTGGCTTCAACCAGCACTAACTATTTTAATATTTAAAAAAATGAGATTTGAAACGTTGCCTTCACTCTATGATGGCCTGACCGACGCTACTAGGGTCAGTGTCAAGATCCATACTACGTTATTGACGATATTTCATATGTTTCTTAATTCTTATAGTAGTATAACTTGCAAAGTTTATCTCAAAGTCACAACAACAATCAGACTCTAAATGATCGTTGATCACAACTATAAATTTTAGCTGACAATCAACTTGTCAAATTCATGTAAAACAAAAAAAACAAAAAAACAAAAAAACATTTTATTCACAATGTGTACAGGTTGGGGGCTAGTTGACCAGCTAGGGAGGTGGTGGCATAATGCTCGAACAGGACTTGGGCGACTTTTGGATAGCACAAGTTTTGGTGTGCGATTGGGGGTCAGTCGCGCAGGGTGCGAGTGAGATTGAAAGAGAGAGCTTGAGGAGTGAAGCGAGAACTTGCGATTTAGAGGGAAAATCTAATTAATTAAGTGAGTGGAAAAAATTATAATAGGTCCAATATTTTTTTATTTTAAAAATTGATCTTATTATAGCAGATATTTTTAACTGCTATTAAATTGTTTTCGTGCCTTATTTATAATTCCTCATAAAAACTACTATAATATGTCTGCCGTAAGTTTTATAATATGTCTGCCGTAAATGGTCAAATGTGACATGGTGAACCTTTTATATGATACGATTAGCTAATAGGTATCGATTCAAATAAAATCCAATAACAGGTTTTTACTTATTTTTATTCATTTTTATTGCTAATGCTGACTTTTAATTCAACACCAAGAATTCTAACCATTTTAAATACGTAGTCAAGTAAAATACGCGAGACTTTTTATATTAATAATTTTTTTTAAATTTTTATAGGGGTGCATATAATAAAGTAAAATTTGATAATTAAACAGCTGAGATTTTTTACACGTTCAATAAATTTCAAGACTTTTTTTTAATCCACTTTAAATCTCTTGGGGCATATAAGTTGGAATTTAGTTTTTTCTTTTTTTTTTAATTCATAACTTAATCGCACCAAAAAATATACTTCTTCCGTCCCAAAATAAGTGTCATCCTAAGTTTTTTTACACAGATAAAAAAAAAACTAATAAATAGATGAAAGAGAATAACAATTTTACAAAATTAACCTTATTTATTTATTTTTGTTAGAAACGATGCAGTATAACAACAATATTTTACTTATATTATGAGGGGTATAGATGAAAAAAAATAATTAATACTACATTAAAAGTTAAAATAGCACTTGTTTTAGAATTTTTTTTTTCTTATATGATACTTATTTTGGAACTGAGGGAGTAAAATAGTTGGGTGTCTTGAATGTCCGTTGATATTGTTTTTAGTTACCTACCATTCAAGTACAACGCGTATTAATTATCTTAACTTTATTTAATTGCTACAGAACACCGATAATTTTTCAAATTTTCGTAAAATTACATAAAATTGCTAATTAGAAAACGCAAGTTTCGGGGGCAGTAGGCAACAACAACATGCATACAAAAGGTTAGGTCGTGGCTTTCTGCCAGCCAACCTTGATAATCAATGCTTGGTCTGCACAGACAATGCTTTTGGAAAAGCTTATGCACCGTTGACTAAAGAAAACATAGAAAAAGAAAAGCATATACATGCATGTATATTGATTGTATATGTATTGAAATGCTCCTTTACTTTATTCAATAATTTTTTGCTTTTCAAAATAAATAAATAAATAAATAAAAATCGTGAATAAAGTTCATTTTGTTACGGTAAATAGCTTTATATCATTTGACTGACGTGAGGGTAGAACTGAATGAATCCTCTTGTTATATTCTTATTGGTACATTATTTTTAGTGAAACAAAAAATGAATTATTTTTGATCTTATGTCATGTTTTATATTTTTAAAACATATCAAATATAAAATAAAACATAGCTTAATGAAGGTCTTCGGTTCGAGGCTTGGGAATGCAGCTATATTTGTTGGAAGAGCTTTATCATTCTATACAGTTTCTCCTCAGGTCGGAGTGGTTGCACACTTTGTCATTATTTTTTTATCAAAAAAAAAAAATACAAAATAAAACATAAATATTATATTCCGTCACATTCTATATTGTATTTTGTAAAGATTGTTTTGGGAATACAAAAAGTTTTTTGAAACATCAAAACTATTTTGAAAAAAAATATATAGTATGTTTGGTAAAATTATCAAAGTGATAAATAAACTTTATTTTATGCTAATTTTTTTATCATAGATAAAATTTTAGAACTCGTGTCAGATTATATTTTAATGAACTTTTATTGTTTTATCCCCAATGATTAAACAGTTTTTTATAAAATCAACTTTTACAAATAATTCCATGTTTGCCCCTTCATTTTGTAATTTTACTACATATATAAAAGTGAATTTTTAGACAATATAAACGAAACGAATTATGTTTGAATTGCTTCATTTAATATATATCGAAATATAAAATTTATTTAATTATATAATCGATAATAACAATAATAATCAATTATAAATATATCAATAATTAAAATATCTTTCACAATTAATTAATTCAAACGTACATATATAATTTCTTAATAATTTCCATCACCAAAATTAAAATAATTTCGTAATCAATATAGATGGAAAACTCTTGTTATAAGAATGGCTTCTGCTTCTATTTTTTAGTTGATTATATCTCTGAAATCACAATATATTGAAAAGTTTGGCCATTCACAAATTGCGTTGGTCAATTGTAACTTGCCTAATATTTTAGCAATAGGTTAAGTGAGAACAAAGATTTGGGTTGCTTGAGATAACATGAAAACTAAAAAGTGATAGCAATGAAACGCTGATGTGGTCTTGTGGTGGAATTTAAAAAGACATATTTTAATTGGAAGATAAATTACATGTATTCAACAATAAGAATTCTAAGTAGGGTGTATTTAATTAGTATTTTAAAATATTTTGAAAGACTATTGTGATAAAAAAAAAGTTGTGGTATTCAATTAGGATTCTAAAAGATTGTAAGGGAATGTTTGATTTCTTTCTCACTTTTTTGTTTTAAAAAATGTTTTTTAAAATAATTTCACACTATTTAGCAATCAATTTCTCATCTAAAATCTATTAAGTTTTGAAAATTGTTTCTAAAACAAGTATTCTGAAAACAAAAAGAATAAAAACAACTGGGAAATGATTTTTCATCCTTTGTTCTCTTCAGCTTTTCTATTCTCTATATCTCTACTTAGCTTCTCTCCCACTCTCTCCTTTCCTGTTCTCACTTTCAGCGAGATTGGCAGTGAAATTAACTTATCCCCGTCAACAAATTAAAGCTACAGTCATCGCAATATTAATGCATCTAACTTTGTTTTAGGTATTCTTTGGTTGTTTGCTGCGCGTGGTCTAATTTAACTGGAAAACTAATTTGGCTTTCTATTTGATTTAGTTTCAAATAAAACATTGTGAGAGTGATATTTTGGAAATTTTGAATTTTTTATTTGACTATGTTTTGAAATCTTGAAGGAATAGATTTTGTGATTATGTTTCAATGATTGGTGGCATAGAGGTTAATGCACCTCTGGAAGCCTCATTTAACAAAATAAAAATAAAAATGATGGAACGAGGGTTTTAAACCGCCACAAAGTGTTAAATTTAGACAAATTGTTAATCCAAAATTTCAAGGTTTTAAACAGCAAAAAGTTGGATTTTAAACCACCACAAATTACATTACCGTTACTTACAACTAATGGAGTTAGCAAAGAGGTTTATTATGATACATTTTCAGAAATGAAGTACAAAAAATCGACTTTTTTAAAAGAAAGAATTAAAAGCAAACATAAATATATTTAGAGGGTCTAAAAAAATGTTTAAGCTTATATAGTATTACCTGGGATTGTGAATCATTTAATAACAATGAATTTCACAATAGATGTTAATAACTTTATGAAAAAAAAATTGGTAATAAATATTTTGTTTGTTTTTTATCTGTGTATTTAAAAGAAAACATACGGAAGGAATGTATTAATATTCTCATTTATATTAAAATTATTTTTAACTTTTTAATTAATATGACATTCACCTTTATCTCTCATTTACGATAAATAATATATAAAATATTAGATAATTAGATAAAAATAATGATTTAACTGAAAAGATAGTAATTAATATTGTATTAAACTTTTAACCAAAAAAAAAATAGAAACAAAAATCTTCTTTTAAAAGTATAAACAGAATCAATATTAATATTGCAATGATTCCTGTAATGAACTCAAGTGATTAAGATTATATTAATGATAAGGAAATACAAACTTTTCTTTAATGATTGCATTAAATAATCAGTTTTGTTAATATTAGTTTTTAAGGTTGATTTTAAACACATAAAAGTGATAAAGTTTTTTTTTTCAAAAAAAGTATTTATTACACTTGTATATTTTGAATGTAATAAATCTTTTTTACCACTTTTAAATATTTAAAATAAAGTCTAAGGAACCAATGTTAATATTTTCCTTAACAATTAGTATTTGTTTCGTAAACTACCAATTCATGCATATGATCATAGACATATAATGTGTTTGTTTGCGCATCTTTCCTAAATTGGACGCATGTCCTGTAGAAGCCAGTAATTATATCTTCTGCGTAAAACATTGAATTTGATGTAGTTTTTAGTATATACATGCGTGTTGAGTTTCCAAACACGCACACAGTCACAATGGCTGTTTGGTTCCACATAAGAAACAATCGATCCACGTCTATAGGCAAAAGATACAATTTGAAATTTCTGTGTTTTTTCTTCACATAAAATTCATGAGAAACTTGAGTCAATGTGTATCCAAACACACACATTACGGTCATGGAATTTAGCTTGGATTGAAGAAAATAAACTATTATTTCTTGTCATCTCTGCCGTTTGAAGCAAATAAAGTATTATTTTTCCTCCTCTTATTGGTTTGATCTCTTTCTCTCTCTCTCTCTCATCCATATATAGCATTTGCTTAATTAATTTACAAATGTAATTTAATTCCGATGACAAATAGAGGAACGAGAAGTGAAATAATAAGAATGTTAATGTATGTTATCGTAGCTAATCAACTTTCGCCTCAGAAAAATAATAAAAAAACCATAGTTGAATAAACAATTAAAGTTTAAAGCACTTCAGCACATAATATGCCACAAGGTTTATGGGAACTGAAATCAAATTCTTTTGAAAATATTACCGAAAGAGATAAACATGGAATTAATTGTTGTATTATTGCGTGGATCGATAGTATGGTAAAGAAATTTCTCAGAAGAATAATTTTGAAAGTTCATTTAGATTAACATCACATTGTCGACCATTCTGTAGTTTTGGCTTTGCCATTTGGTTTTGGATAATATTTTCTTTAAAATCCACAAAAGTAGGTTAGCTCGGTCAACAAGTTACAGTGGACCTCGTCCACAAAGATTTTGTAGTTATGACGTTTATTTCAAATTTAGCATAGCATAATGCTAAGGAAATAAAGTAATTTTTTTAAAACAATATTTATTATATTAAAAAATGCAAAAAAAATATTTAATGTTTATTTTTTAAATAATTAAAAATATTTGATAAAATATTTTCAATGTTCTTAAATACTATATATCTCTAAAGACTACGTTAATAAAATTGTTAAATTTAGTTTGAAATTCTCAATATCTAAAAATTACTTTGAATCCAATTAATTAGTAGATCTATTTAAAAGTACAAAGCTTGTGAAAGTTTATTTTACCTGTTTACAAAATTTAGGTTTTTCACGTCATTTAGGATCAAGGATGTTTTGTTACTTGAATTAAATTATAGTTTTTTAATATATTATTAAATTATTAATTAAGAAATTTAATAATATCACACATATAGGACAAATTTGTTAATAATGGTTTCATGAATAATTTTTAAAAAATATTAGTTTAATAAATACTTGTACCCATAACTAGTAAGACGCATTAGTCAAATTAGTAGTTACACGTAACTAACTATTTAACCCATAACTAGGCATAACAACGGGACAGGATAGAGGTGAACATCTCTCTGACCCCACCTTCGATACTTGATGGGGGTCAATTTTGATATCCCATGGTCGAGTTTTCCTCGCCCTGCCCCATTCCCGGTGTCTCTTTAAAAAAAATATTTTTTGACAGATTACATTAAAAATGTAATTTTAGACAAATATTTCAATTCTAAAAATAAACTTTATCTAAAGTATTTTAGATACTTTTACAAAAATTACTAATTTTCTTGTACATAATATTTTAATTTTATAAAATATTACTTTTTTTTTAGGTGGGTTCGGTGGTGGGGGTGTGTATCAACTTCTCTGTTTCCGCCCTGTCCCCAACTTTGACACGTGAAAAAAATCCAACTCCAATTCCGATTAAGGTGAAAAAATTCCGTCAAAGTCAAAATGGGTTTGTACAGTACCCACAGAGCTAAGTATATTTACCATGCCTACCCCTAACAACCTTAACAGTTAACACATCACCAATGAAACGGTTGCTATCAAGTACTCCGTTTTACATCAGTCGTCAATCATATTAACGACACACAGTTTAATAAAACGATTAATGAGCTTTGAGTGATTTTTCTTCCAGTTATAAATACTAACTTATTTTTAATTTCAGAAAATAAAAAATAAGAATATATAAAAATGATAAATCATTACGTAAACGAAATGGACATTGTGAGTAACATAAAAAAAAACTGCCGCAATATTTGTTTTTCAACCTTGAATTTGTCAACGGAGATGAAACTTTTAATATATTGTTTTTCCACGGTGAGCATATGGGGATCCTGTGTCTCCCAGTCTCCACAAATAATATTATTATTATAATCTTGTTAGCTGGCTAGTTTCCCTGTATAAAGGCACACGTTTGTGCAAAACGTGAAGCAATTAATTAAGCAAAATCATTGACAGCGAAAACAAAAAGAAAGATTAAGCAGAATCGTCAGAAATGACATGCAAGCGCTTTTGCATTCTCGGCCTCGTTGCTTTTGTTCTTGTGGTTAGCAAATGCACAGAAACTGTTGCAGTTGAGCCCATTCTTGATGTGGCTTCGCTCAATCGGGACAGTTTCCCTCCAGGCTTCATCTTTGGGGCTGGATCCTCTTCGTACCAGGTATATAATATTATACATATATATATATAGACTCTTCTTACATTTATGAGATACGAGTTATTATTAACATACATTTCACTCTTTTATAATTCATTTCCATCCTATTTTTCTTTTTATCTCTTTTCTACATTTTTTATCACATCACGTATTACTTCTCTTACTTTATCATCTCTTTCTACCTTTTATTTCTTCTCTTTATCGTTATCCTCTTTCCACTTTAATCCACCCCAAAATAGGGTAAATATTGATCATTATTAGTGATTAATAATGTCTATCCTAGTAGGGATGATCTTGATTATGTTGTGCTTATCATATGTATACATGTATAGTTTGAAGGTGCAGCAAGGGAAGGTGGTCGGGGACCAAGTATATGGGATACCTTCACCCATGAATATCCAGGTATGTATATATTATATGCAGTTTCTCTATGTTTTTCTCTTTCCAAAAGACGCCAGCGGAGTGGTGTTCTAATGCAGGCTTGAATGATAATGGTCATATCCGATTTTGGTCAGCAGCAAATCTATTTTATGGGTGATTTAGTCATGGTTGTATTTTTTTCCTTTATGTCATATATTGTGATGATAGGTCCCTTTTATTCAATTGGATTGCAGGGGTGTATGCGTGAATCTCGTGATTGGTATATGTTGGGGTTTTATTATTTTTTCGGCATTGCTGAACTTGTAACTTTGCCCTATGCTACCAAACTTTATGTACACCTTGTGCTAAGCTTGGTTTCCTATTAATAAATTTTGCTTTGCTTACTAAGAAAAAACCTTTTATTTTTTATAAATATTTTGGTTAATATCTTTGTAAACATAATTTATAATTTGTACATCTTGAATTGATATGCAGAAAAGATACAGGACAGAAGCAATGGAGACGTGGCCATTGATGCATATCACCGTTACAAGGTATGGTTGCTTCAAAGTATTAATTTGTATCTTTTAACTGAAGAATGGTGTATATTTAAAAAAATGTGGAATTCATAATGGTTAAAGATAAGTAATTGAATTATAAAAAAATGGATTAAAAAATGTATTTTCTAATTTTTAAAACTAATGATTACTACTTAATTGCACCTATTTTAATAACTAACACTTGTATTTTATTTTGTGAACTGTAAAATTAAAAGGTAATTAAACTCTTGCTTTAGAGCTTAATTTATATATATTGTCCGTATATTATACAGACATTTAATAAGATTTGACTATTTTACTGCATCATTCTATTTAATAAATATATGATGTTATGCTAAAGTAATTTCTTATTAAATGTTTATATATTTTATGCTGATAATATATATAAATTAAGCTCATAAAACAAACTAATCACTTAAAGAGCAAATTAGATCTTAATTATAGTTGTGGATTTCGATCAAGTAAACAAATTTTGGATTCTAATTGAAAATAAAATAAATGAAAAAAATTAAATAGGCTATACCTCGAGTAGTGTTTTTGATTTTCATTTGATTTTGATTGTTTGGTGCAATATAATAACATATATGTTATCCATATATATTATAGGAAGATGTTAAGATTATGAAGGATATGAACTTGGATTCATACAGATTTTCGATTTCTTGGTCCAGAATACTACCAAGTAAGTCAAATGTTGATCGATGATTATTTTAGACTAAATTTGACCTATTTAATTAATTTAACCATGTAAAATTGATTTTTTTACAAACCGTACATCCACCATAGAAGGAAAGCTAAGTGGAGGTATAAATCAAGAAGGAATCAACTATTACAACAATCTCATCAACGAGCTAGTGGCTAATGGTAAGGTCCAGACTTTGTTAACTCAAATTTTTATTGTTTTTCCTTTTATCATGTTCTTTTATTATTGATAATCATATATTAATTAAATATCAACAATTTGTAGGTATACAACCATTTGTAACTCTTTTTCATTGGGATCTTCCCCAATCCTTAGAAGATGAATATGGTGGCTTCCTAAGTTCTCACATAGTGTAAGTTTTAATTCAAAGTATTATTGCACACTTAGAAAATTCAATAGCTAGATATGAATATAATTTTCTTTAACACCTACATTAATTTTTAGTAAAGATTTTCGGGATTATGCGGAACTTTGCTTCAAGGAATTTGGAGATAGAGTTAAGTATTGGGTTACTTTGAATGAGCCATGGAGTTATAGCAATAATGGCTATGCAAATGGACAAATGGCACCAGGACGTTGTTCTGCTTGGATAAATCCCAATTGCACTGGGGGTGATTCTGGTACAGAACCCTATTTAGTTACACACTACCAATTGCTTGCTCATGCAGTGGCCGTTCGTGCATACAAGACTAAGTACCAGGTTCGTTACTTTTTGTAAATTCAAAAATTGTTAGACTTTACCATATTAATTATTTTGAATCGACTTTAGTTAGGAATAAAAAAGAAATTATCAAAAAGGGCATTACTTTATTTTTGTAAATATAAGAAATTGGATAGTAATAATTAACTAAAATATTTAAATATGTGTGTGCAGGCTTCTCAAAAAGGTTTGATAGGCATAACCTTAGTAGCTAATTGGTACCTACCACTCTCAGATACTGAATTTGATCAAAAGGCTACTAAAAGAGCAATTGACTTCATGTATGGATGGTAAGAAATCCTTTTTGTTCCCCTCCCCCTTCTCTCTTCATTTTAATTTATCTACCGAATGCAATTTCATATATTGTTCCAAAAACCAAAAAAGTGCACATGTATTGGGTTGTATACTATATATGTCTAAGATTGTGGGTAGAAAGAGTTAGGTCGAGGCCTTCAAAGGTTTATATAGTAAGCTTTTCATAAGGGCAACTTGTTTTTGCTTTTGGGGGTGATAAAAGGCTGCCATGACTTATTGAGTGGAAAACTAAATCAAAAGCTTTTTGATTTCAGGTTTATGGATCCACTAACATCAGGAGATTATCCAAAAAGCATGCAATCTCTTGTGGGAACACGATTACCAAAGTTCACTATAGAGCAAGCTAGGCTACTTATTGATTCATTTGATTTTATTGGCCTAAATTATTATTCTTCAACCTATGCCTCCGATGCACCTTATCTAAGCAATTCTAGACCTAGCTATTTAACAGATTCTTTGTTTAATCCTGCATGTAAGTAATCAATCTACAACATTTTATCAATTCTTTAAATTGCTTATATATGTTGAATTTGATCATGGTTGACAATGGCTTGTTTTATGTGTGATTGATTACAGTTGAGCGTGATGGGAAACCCATAGGTATAAAGGTATATGTGTACCAACTTAAGCTTGCAAATGTTCTTTAATTTTAATCCATTTAATGAAGTATGAAACTAACCTTTTTTTTATTTTATAATTATGTAGATTGCTTCTGATTGGTTGTATGTTTGTCCAAGGGGAATTCGCGATCTTTTATTATATACGAAGGAAAAGTATAATAATCCTTTGATTTACATCACTGAAAATGGTAAATAAAACTTATTTATAAATGATATTTAGTTTCCTTGAAAGCAATAGCATATACATCACTATATGTGATCTTCTTTCTCTTTCTTTTCCTTTTAGTCTCTTGAAAGAAAAATGTTTAACAATTTGCATCATACATACTTTATTTACAGGTATAAATGAATTTAATGATCCAACACTATCGGTAGAGGAATCTCTTTTAGATACTTTCAGAATTGATTACCATTATCGCCATCTCTTTTATCTTCGATCTGCAATTAGGTAAGTAGTATGTTACATCCCTAAAAAGATTGTGTTTTTTCATTATGTAAATTAACTATTTTTTTAATTTGTTT
This sequence comes from Spatholobus suberectus, assembly GCA_004329165.1. Classification (NCBI taxonomy): domain Eukaryota; kingdom Viridiplantae; phylum Streptophyta; class Magnoliopsida; order Fabales; family Fabaceae; genus Spatholobus; species Spatholobus suberectus. The sequence goes on along the minus strand of CM014731.1, from coordinate 81,379,068 downwards.
CCTTCAAATTATGTATGACAGGCATGGTGTGAATGTAAAGGGATACTACGTATGGTCTTTATTCGACAATTTTGAATGGTCTTCTGGTTATACTGTGCGATTTGGAATGACCTTTGTGGATTACAAAAATAGCTTGAAAAGATATCAGAAACTCTCTGCAATATGGCTCAAGAATTTTCTCAAGGAAAAAACTAGACTTTATGGTTCTAGTTAGTAATACCGTTTTAAGATTCATTCATTAAACAATTATATTTGTAAATCATTATTTAATTATATATATATATATATATATATATTTATTTATTTATTTATTTATTTATTCCAATAAGGTCTTATTGGACCTGAAAGGAAATGAAAAATGAAGATATAAATTTATTGATTTTATATTTAATTATTATTAATTATTGTTACAATAAGAATGAAAATTATAGCTATCATGTTAAATATATCATTTATGATTAATTATATTTTGTTCATTTATTGGATTGTACTTTTTCCTATTTTTGTGAAGTAGATGAAAATAAAATTCAATCTGTTCTCCGGAAAAGGAATTACAAGTATCGTAAATGAATCACTTAATTAGAAAAGAGTAAAAATTTATGTCTCTAGTACTTAAGAAGACCTAATTCGGGTGTAGGTGTGTGAGTGTGTGTCTCTTAAACTTAAACACGACTATCCCATGAAAATAAGCACGATATCTATAGCTTTATTTTCACAAGATGTAAACAGAGAGGCGACAAATTAATGTACTAACAAAGAATACTTATTGGTATTAATGTAGCAAAAAATTCCATGACAACTTGAGCAAAATTTCTAAATTGTGTAAAATTGGAGCATTCCTTTGAAATACACTTGGGTTTCCTATTGAAACCAATGTTTTAAAACTCGGACTGAGTCATCGACTCGGTCAGGGCACTGGGTTACTGGTTGAACCGGAGGTCACTAATTGAACCGCATGACCCAATTTCTATTAAAAAATTTAAAAATATTCATGATATGTAAATTTCATACCTATAAAATTTATTAAATTAAATTTTAATGGTGATGTGTAAACCAAAAATAAATTAATAATCAACAATTATATTTAGGATAAAGGTGAAAGAACTGAAGGTTACACATTAAGGTCAAACAAACAAGAACAAGTGAATGAAGGTTATGCATTCATGTTAACACAAGAGACATTTATGTCATATGCATACCTGCATTCATGATTTTGGTGACTATTATCATTAGTAAAGAAATATTTTTAAATATGTAAATTATATTATAAGTTGGGGTTTTTATTTTTTTTCAATAGTTATAGTTAAATAGATGTCGTTTCACGCTTTAAAAAATAATTTTTTTTGAATTGGTCCGAATCAATTGATCGGTTTAACCTGCCAATTCACCGGTTCGACCGGCCGGTTCACTGGTTCGACCGGTTAATCCACCAAGTCAAACTGGGTCGATGGAACATCCGATCCGATCACCGGCTCGGACCGGTTCCCGGTCTAACTGGTTCGAGCTGGTTTTTAAAACATTGATTGAAACCAATCCAATCCAAAGAATTAAGTGTTGAAATTTTGGGAATTAGCATTGTCTAATTATTGAATTAAATTTTAGATTGTTTATGTCAATTATGAAAATAAGTTGTGGTATTTTAATTTACCGACATCAGTTATTTGGATTTGTGATGTGAATGAGACTATGATGAGTTAAACTTTCACTTGATACCTAAGAGATCTTTACTCTCATCTTGTGGTTATAAAATTATCATTCCATTAGATAATTTTGTGTGATACAGTCGCAAGAGAAACTCTCCCTCATTAATTCATGACTCTTTCTATCGGCCCATTTAGGAAAATTTCATCAAAACGACTTCAAAACGTTCTTAAGATGATTTTTGGTTTTGATCAAATTTCAGTCAATACGCTCGATGCTTTCTTAAAATTTTTTAGAGCTTTTACTAGAAATTTCAATTTTTTTTACCACAATCAACGAGTAATTTTGTGCTACAGTTTTGTTTAATTTTATTGCCTGTAGATCAAGTAGAGTCATGAAACCATTTTACGTTATATACATTTCATATATTAAATATGTTGCACATCAATTTCTAAAAAGCCATGAATAACGGTGCAACTTTTGCTGGGTTTTAGGTTAGTTATTTGGATCAATTTAACGTACTATGATACTTTGTATCATGTTCCGCTTCCATTTGGTTTTTAGTTTGCTTCATATCATTTTTTGATATCATTGTTTTTTTTTTTTTTTCGGATTTTCATCTTTTTCATGTTTCATGAAATTAATAATTTGGAGCTTCACATTGATGGCATAGTGTGAGTTCATTTTGGATCCACTTTTGGATGATTCTTGGTCGTAATATTTCTAAATATTTTTTTTGTGTGAAAATTTTCCCAAATTTTTTATATCCTAAATTATTTTATATTAATTTATTTAAGAGTATTTTGTATATTTTAATATTATACTCTCAGCTTTTGGCCCTGAGAATTTTTTTGAGGAATATTTTAATGTTATTAACTAAATTAGTATATTATACTCTCCCTTTTAGGGTATCTTGTTTGATATATTAATTTTGGATAATCGTGTGATTTAAATAATTGCCTTTTTGTGCTTCTTGACATATGTCATGCTTAGTGTTTTTTAATTTGTTTAATTTTTCTTGCAAGCAAGATTATTAATATTTTGAATAATTGTTATCTCACCTATTGTGAGAACAATTATGCAAAATTTGTGTGATTTATATGATTTATTTATGTTTAATATTATACAATAAGTATACCCTATTAGTATATTATTATTAATGTGATTTTTGATTGATATGCTGTATTTTGGGTTTTGTTTGTGTCTTTTTGTTCTAGCTGGTACCTTATCGGTATTGAAATTTTTTGTGTCATGATGTTGTACATTGCATTTTTGCTATATTTTTTGTTTATTGTGATTCGGGACCCTTAGGCAGGATCATGGTTGATAAGAAATTTTGTTTATTGGGCATGTTGTGTTGTGCATATTAAAGTAATTTTGTTGTTTTCTCACTCGTTACTATGCTCACTTTTGTGATAACTTTGAATGAAATCGATTATGAGGATTGGAATATATCTTTGAATTTGTATTTGGCTATTGCTAACAACTTAAGTTTGAGGGAAGATGAACATTCAGCTCTTATTGTTGAGTTTACTATTGTTCAAAGGATGTTTCGTGAGAGATGAAAACACTCAAATAAAGTGTGTCTGATGGTAATGAAGTACACTATAGAAAAGTTCATTAGATATAGTATTCCAAGGAATTATCATTTTACATATGTATATAAATATTTTAAAAATTTTATTAACTTACTCCGTATTCTAAATTTTTTAAAAGTCCCTATCTCATACTTATACGTACCCAGTACCATACTGTACCAATATCCATACAACATACACAGCACCTAACTATTTTACCATGCAACACACCCCCTTGATCTATTTGGAGTAGTGCTTAGCTCGACATTTGAAGGATGACATTACCTGTTGGTGCATCTAGAGCAAATGATTTCCGCGTGGCAGGAACATTGGACGCCACTGGAGTCCTCGCCTGAAGATTAAGATGAATTAAAATAATAATGACAAAGTGTATAGTAAACTCGATGGTTTTAAAATTATTTTAATATGATACTAATTGTTTTGTGTGAAACTTTGACATATTTGTGTGAATAGACCTGTTTCATTTCAAGTTGTGTTCCTTCTACATATTTCTCAACGTGATTTCCGTTTCCATCTAATTTTATTGTTGCCAGGAACATTTCGTACAGAATTCGTCGTGAAGACTTGTTGGTATACTAAACACCACTGTTGTTTTAATGTTAGTTTAATCTTTCAATTGATAGTGTGCGCAGATATGTGCGTTTTTTATTTTAAGATTTTTTTTTTTGATAAGCAGACGGAGGCCAAGCCCCCAACAAAACTAACATCCTCTAAAAAAGGTTACACCTGGAACAGTCCACCAAAAGATCAAACGTAAGGAAATTAGGAGGAAACTCAAAAATACGATCCTCAACATTACAAGAGAGAGACAATCCGCTAACTCATTTTCTTTTTTAAAGATATGTGCTTGTTTTGTTAACATTAGAATCAGTTCCTTCTTAATTATATATTTTACTAGTATTTAAAAATGTGTATGCTACAAAATAAATGTTTATTTTTATATATTAAAATTTATAATAAAAAAATATTTTTAAATATATAAATTATATTTTAAATTTATAATGAACAATTTAAATTGTGATGTAATATGGTTATTTTTAACTATTGACATTTTTAAAAAAATATTGAAGTTTAATTTAGAGACGGAAATAAAAAAATAGAATAGTTTGAGATGATTGAGAGAGATTTTTTTTTTTAGTTATGGAGGATAGTGCATAAAATGCACTTTCAGATAAAAAAAATGTTTAATTGAGAAAGTAAAGAGAATGTATCTCATTTTTCAAATTGTAAATTCTAATTTATAAAATATAAATAGATTTTATATGATTAAAATTAATTTAAACATACATCTCTTATTTATATTTAATATTAACTGTCAAATATTGTTGGACTCCACATGTATTTGAGGCTTTTAGCCCTTGCGTGGGAATTAGGTTGATAGGGTGAACTAAAGGGACGTAATATATATGAGAAATGTCAGCTACACACTTTGATACACTTTTTAACCATACTCTTTCGTATTAATTGAAATTTATTAAAAATTGTAAAATTTTGTGGGTCTCACATCCTATTTAATGATTTTCTCTTATGATTTTGAAGTTTTCAAATAATTTTTAACCAATAAGAGAGAGTGTGTTAGGAAGAGTGTGTTGCTAGCACTCTACAATATATATTTATTCTTATATTATAAATTAGATTTTTTTTTTGTTTTTCACATGTATACCCTTTTGAAAACAATCATACTCGAGACCTAATTGGTATTAATTGTGGGCACCTCTTCTAATAGAGATTCAAATCTTAGTTCATCATTGTAAGTCACAAACTAAACACAAGAAGAGGGGGGGGGGGGGGGGTTTAAATTGTGTTAAGGCCAATTTTCGCAATCCTTTCCGTCCTTTTTTAAAAGCAACTTAATTATTTAAATGGATCAGAAGGATTTTCAAAACTGTTTTAAAAGGCAGATGAAAGAAGAAAGAACAAATAAAATGGCACACAGATTTTATATTGGTTCGTCTTACTCATAGAGACTATGTCCAGTTCTTGGTAACAACCAAGTTTCACTAACTTTATAAGTTACAAGTATTCTTTCACAAGCCTCTTTAGGCTCAATCTCAAGTAGTCTTTCACTTGCCTCTCCAAGCAAACACCTAAGTATTCTTTGAAACAAAGCCTCTTCAGCTTCAACCAATCTCGTAAAGAAAGAGATTTGTGTGAGTTTACCTCACTGGGTTTAACATTTTATCAGACAAATATACAATGAAGTTCAAATACAGATTTTCAAACTGTTTTTGCAAAGCTTTTGTTTTCTTAAATCAGTTATGAATATTTGGATTTGGAAGCAAATATATCAACAACACTTGTAAACTTGACAATGGCTTGAAGGGGTCTCTTCTTCTATTTATAGGCTTTTCAAAAGTATCCGTTGAGTATTTTGTAGGAAATGACCTTTGTTTGATGAGGAGAGTCGTTGGAGCATTAAATGTTGCATTTAATGCTCTTTACCAACTTGTCATATGATAAGATAAAACAGTCTGCTTATCTTTTCTATTCTTGTACTCAATCTTTTAGCAGTTGTCATGTCTGCTTTCCCATTCTGACATTCGTACACATATTCCTTCTTTTTCGCTAACTTTCCTTGAGAGTAGGTGTATAGGCTTTATACATTTTGAGGTAACTTACTGCTCTAATTGATATGTAGATCTTTTTAGAGCATAGACATCGTCTGTAAGCTTTGTTAGTTACGTAGTTTATACAAGTAAAGATAAGACGATATTCAATTTGAAAAACAACGTCAGACGACATAATGCGAACTAGAGATCAGACGATAGTGTGAACGAGAGATCAGACGATAATATGAGGACACATAATTTTAACTGTTTGTTATTATCAAAATATTTAAAGACTACAAATTTGTCCTTTGTTTTAACATTCATATTATGGGAAACTAACCCCTTCCACTAAATCTAACCCTGTTGGTATAAATTAGAATATTTAACAAAGAAAATGAGAATTAGACATTCTTGATATTTTCTTTCTTCCTTGTTTAGAAGTACATTTCACAAATAATTCCAATAACTAACCAAAACATTTCTCAATCAATCGTCTCAAACTATCATTCTTTTATCTCTATATCTAAATTAAATTTCAATTTTTTTAAAAAACATCAATAATTAAAAATAATCTTATATCACAATTTAAATTATTTATTATAAATCTAAAATATAATTTGTATTCAAAAATATTTATTTATTATAAATTTTAATTACAATATAATTACTACATTAAAAATATTTATTTATTATAAATTTTCATTATATAAAAATAAGCATTTATCCTATATAATTTATGGGCTAAAATACTAATTATTTACCTTTTAGTTTTCCTGGCCGCTTGTATACCTTAACTGACATTGTGATTAAATTCAGAACGTTAAGATCCCACAATAAAAAAAAAAACAACATTTTTTCATTTCTGAATTAGAATATTTGATGTCACTAATAAAGTAACTTAATTTTGTTTGTTTACTTTTTTTAAAAAAATAATTAAATATATTAAAAATTATAATTAATTTTTTAAAAATTAAAAAATTAAAAAGTCTGTTTTAATAATAATATTGGAAATTAAAATATTAAGATATAAAAACTTAAAAAAATATTGTAAAAACCTTTTTTTATCGAAACATATTCAAATATATCCCAACCTTAGAACGATGCAGTCTCTTCTTTCATAAACTTTTTTTATAACTTTTTTTTTTGCAATAAAGAGAATTGTTTTTTTTTTTGTTATTTATACTTATAAATCAGATGAAACAAACTTAATAAATTAAAATAAATTTTTGCTAGTTTTCTACGCAACTATCATTTAAGAAAAGGAAGCAAACTTGACACCAGGATTTTTTTTTTTTTTAAGAGAATACCGAGATGTTAAGTTTCTAGTCTTTTTTAAAATTATGACTTTCTTACTTTTGAGTAAGATTTAATACATCCGTAGGTCTTTAAACTTTTTGACAATTTTTAATCAAGTCCTTAAACTAAAAAAAAATTATAATTGAATCCTTAATCTTTTACAATTTTTGTAATTGAGTTCTTAGAGTTAGTAAAATTGTCACAAAGTGTAAATTTTTTGACGGTTTCAAGCCGTCATAAACTAACTTTAGGGACCCAAATATAAAAATTATAAAAGATCAAAAACTTAATTATAACTTTTTTTTAGTTTAAAGACTTAATTAAAAATTGCCAAAAAGTTTAGGGACTACAGATATATTAAACCTTTGAATAATTATTGTTCGTTGCACTTTGATTCTCATTAGAATAATATAATTATATAGCTAACCGAAAAACATAAGATAATTCTATATAGCAATTAGCAACTATGACCGGGTGTTTTGATGCATCATAGTTGGCCGTTAGTTGAGAACAGATGAAAGGACCTTACCTAATCTTTAGTCACTAATTTTAAGGGCTAAAATCCATAGAGTATATTATCATATAACGACTGACTCACACATGGTCAATGGTTTTTCGTACTATAGGTTGAATAAAATAAAGTTTAAATTAATTATTAAGTTCCTGAATTATTTGAAAATTTTTAATTAAGTTCTTAAACTAAAAAATTGTAATTGAGTCATTGATCTTGTAAAATTTTTATAATTAGGTCTCTAATGTTAGTTTATGACAACTTGAAATTGTCAAAAATTAACAATTTGTGGCAATTTTAAAGACCTTAGGGACTTAATTACAAAAATTTTACAAAATTAAGGATCCAATTGCAATTATTTTTGTTTGGGGACCTGATTAAAAATTTCTACATAGTTCAGGGACCTATTGATTAATTTAACCTAAAATACACTAGTGGTTATTATAAAAATCTTTTTGAACTATCAACAAATTACATCTGTCATATATGATAAATTTGTTGATTTTTGTAATAATTATTTCAAAATCATATCAAGAATGAATTTTGATTGATTGCCAGTATAAAAACTTACATCGACAATGCATGTTTATTAAACTTTTCTTTTAATAGCTTATTTTATTATACTACTATTATTCACACAAAAAATTCATATTCTGTTATATTAATTTTCACTTAGAGATTATTTTATATCTGTTACTTTTGGTATAGAACACATGTATTCTTTACTAGAGGCAATCCAGCTCCAGTCAGGTAGGACCACTATGGGCCGTAAAGCTCTCCCTTCGAGTATTTAACGCAATTACATACCCAGGATTCAAACTTGAAACCATTGGTTAAGTTGGAACAACCTTGTGCCAGTTAATCCATGCATTCAGTAGTGTTATATCTGTTACTTATTACCATATTTCAATCAATATTTTTTAAACTAGATTTTTTTATAGGTGTCAAATCTTTAAACATATACTCTTCTTAAAAAAATGTCATTCTTTCACTTTAGAATTTAACTATTTTGAATTAATTGTTATATTTTTATACTTTTAAATATTTTCATAATTTTAAATATCTCATTGTACATTTTACACAAATTTGAAAATACTTGAATAATGTACAATTAATTGTATAATTTGAATTTACATACTTCAAAATGACTACAATTAGGGATGGATCCAGAAACCTATTAAAGGGGGGCCTAAATTTTTTTAATAATAAATATTAAATGAACATTAAATCATAATAGTTAAATACAACATACCATTTAATTAAGCTGTGAATATTGCTCTTTTAAATCCTAAAATTGATCAACAATTGAATATGTATCAAATTCAATTATTTTCTCAATATAAATATCAAAAAATCAATTAAAAATTCATCTTTAATCAAGTCATGCCATTATATAATTTTCAAAAAGTTAAGGAAGAGAGGGGGGCCAAGGCCCCTGCTTACACCCCCTTGAAGCTGTCCTTGACTACAATAAGTAATATGCCGCTAATTGTAAGTACATCAATTGGGTAGAATGGGGTTAATTGTAAGTACATAAATTAGGTAGAAAGTCTCTCTCTCTCTCTACATATAAAGTATACTTAAATATGTGAAATTTTAAGTATGTTTTATTGTGAATAAACAATATAAACAAATTATAAATATATATACATTTAAATATTTTGATTTTAAAATCTTAAAATTTATTTAATCAATAAAATATTGTTTTAACAATACTTTATAAGTATCTCATTATATTTAATATTGTTGAAAATTTAATAATTGATTAAAGTGATTAACGATATTAAAATTATGTGTGCACTTGATCGATAATCCAGCAACTTTGAATGAAGCTAACCCACTAGAGTCGGTTTAGTGCTAGGGGTTTGGGTATTATATATAAAGTCATAGGTTCTAACTTTAGTGAGATTGTTGTACACAAAACAAAAAAAAACTTTGAATGAAGGTGATAGTATTTTAATAATTTAATTAGTCGATATTTTGTAGCTGGTTTGACCAATTTCGAAAATTTCTGAAAGAGATCAGTTAATATGAATTCGTCATTTTATGTGAGTTTGATTTCTTGAAAATTTTTGACAAATTACACCCAGAAGTATTTAGCAAATAAAATAACACTATTCAAAAATATTATAAACTGACTTTTAATTATTTTTTTTTTATGATAACTGACTTTTAATTTAAAATGTCATTTATTATTTTGATTAATATTTTCCGGCTGGTCTTGCTATGGTACAAGAGGAGTTTGTTGAACACAAAAATGCGGATTCAAAATTCCGTAAAGAACTCTTTTTTTTTTGGCTTCCTCTTTCTCTTTTCCGGGCAACTTCGTGTGGGCATTCCTCTTTTCAAACTAATGCTGTTTTGTCTTTGACCGTACAAGTTAAGATAATATGAAGACCATAATAAAACTTATTTTCTTGTTAAAAAAGTGTCGAATACAGCTGTCTTTTTTGATGTTCAACTTTACTGGGAAAATGGCCAAATTGAGGAAAACGTGGGGCAGTAATCTATAAAGCAAGGTAGGTATAAACATAAAATTTACTCAGTCTAAGTCAACAGTGGGTAGTATATATTATATTATTATCAAACAACTTCATAGTTCATAGTGTGGGAGTGGGTATCCCTATATAAAGAGGCAAGCATTCTCAGAGAGAACATCAAACGACTAAGCAAAATATATCACACGATATGGCATTCAACGGCTATTTCTTTCTGGGCCTCATTGCTCTTGTTCTTGTTAGTTCTTCCAAAGTTACATGCGATGAAGCAGTTACGGTTGCACCTATTATTGACATTTCACTCAATCGGAACAGTTTCCCTGAAGGGTTCATCTTTGGGGCGGGATCTTCGTCCTACCAGGTATATATATATAGCTCTTCTTACTACAAACACAAACATATAGGGAATGTTCAATATCTAGCTACTAACTTAATTTATTGCATGATTTTGATTTTGTTTATGTTTGCTATGCGCATGAACATATATATAGTTCGAAGGTGCAGCAACGGAAGGTGGTAGAGGACCAAGTGTATGGGATACCTTCACTCATAAATATCCAGGTAACTAACTATATCTGATTCCCCCTACAAACGGATCAATGTATGGGAAAGGAAGGGAATGCTTTACCTGTGTGATCTTTTCTAGTTTAATTGATAAATGAAAAAAGATTTTTTTCTTCTTGATTTTATGTCTCCTTTACTGGGCCCACAATTCATTATAGGTTGCATGCTTAATCCTCTTGTAATATAATATTTTAAAAAAATGACATATAGGAACAGATTATAACAACCATTAATTTCTTTGAACAATGCCAGTAATAGCACATGCATGTCCCACACTATCCGTCAATGACAAAATAAAAAAACATTTGTATGATTTACATTTGCTTATTTTGAATTAATGAAATGCAGATAAGATCGAGGATAGAAGCAACGGAGACGTAGCCATTGACTCATATCACCATTACAAGGTATATTTCCTGTGACAATTTTTTTTTTTTTTGTATCTTGTAGTACGAATTATTTATTTCCAAAAATATATAGTTCTTGGTGTTCATAATGTGAAAATCCTTTTTTTTTTTTTTTTAATGTGTGTGTAGGAAGATGTCGGGATGATGAAGGATATGAATTTGGATTCATATAGATTTTCCATATCTTGGTCAAGGATTCTCCCAAGTAAGTTAACTGCTTATAATGACTAATTTGAACTAAGTTTTACCTAGCTGGATGTTACCCTTTAACCATTTTTTTTAATTTTATTATTAAACTATCTATCCACAGAAGGAAAGCTAAGTGGAGGTGTAAATCAAGAAGGAATCAACTATTACAACAACCTTATCAATGAGCTAGTGGCTAATGGTTAGAATTTAAACTCAATTGATTAAACTTTTAGTATACTTGGACTTTATTTTTATAATATTTCCTTATTGTTGATAATCACAATTAATTAAATATTAACAACTACAGGGATACAACCATTTGTGACTCTTTTTCATTGGGATCTTCCCCAAGCATTAGAAGATGAGTATGGTGGCTTCTTAAGTCCACGCATAGTGTGAGTTTCAATTCTAAAACATAGCTTACTTATGTTCTTAGCACATTTAACATCTAGATATGAATACAATTTGTTGACAAACATATATTGATCTTCAGGAAAGATTTTCGAGACTATGCTGAACTTTGCTTCAAGAAATTTGGTGATAGGGTGAAGTATTGGGTTACTTTGAACGAGCCATGGAGTTATAGCAACAATGGCTATGCAAATGGGCGAATGGCACCAGGTCGTTGTTCTGCTTGGTTGAATTCAAATTGCACCGGTGGCGATTCTGCAACAGAGCCTTATTTGGTTACACATCACCAACTTCTTGCTCATGCAACTGTCGTTCGTGTGTACAAGACCAAATATCAAGTTAGTTAATTTGTTCTTAAATTAACTTTAAGCTTGGAATTAGAAACAGAAAATCATTAATAAAGGTGTTTTATATTTCTTTTTAAAAACTAAATATTTGAATACTAAATACATAGGTACCTCAAAAGGGTTTGATAGGCATAACCTTGGTAGCTAATTGGTTTTTGCCGCTTAGAGATACCAAATCTGATCAAAAGGCTGCTGAGAGAGCAATTGACTTCATGTATGGATGGTAAGAGTTCCTCCTTCCCTTTGTCTAACTTTGGTTTTTACAAAATGCGTGTGCATTTATTGCACCAAAAATAATAACTAAATACCGTGCACAAGTAGTATCCACTGGTGTATATATTAAGGATTTGATAAGGGAAACTTATTATTTTCTCTATTTGGTGTTGAGAATGCATGACTTGTTGAACTGATAGCTACTTGATTTCAGGTTTATGGATCCATTAACATCTGGAGACTATCCAAAAAGCATGCGATCTCTTGTGAGAACACGATTACCAAAGTTTACTACAGAGCAAGCCAAACTACTTGTTGGTTCATTTGATTTTATTGGCCTAAACTATTACTCTACAACATATGCCTCTGATGCACCTCATCTAAGCAATACTAGACCTAGCTACATCACAGATTCTCTTGTTAATCCTGCATGTAAGGACTTCAATATTCTATTATTCTTTCAATTCCCTAAATTGCATGTATACAGTTGTTGAATATGATCATGATTGATAATGACTTGTCTTTTGTATTCGTGATGATTGATTACAGATGAACGTGATGGGAAACCTATAGGTATAAAGGTATGTGTATACCTACCTAAAAATGCAAATTGCTCTACAAGTTCAATCCTTTTAATAAAATATAAAACTAACTTTTTTTTCCGTAATTGTGTAGATTGCTTCTGATTGGTTATATGTTTATCCAAGAGGAATTCGTGACCTTTTATTATACACCAAGGAAAAGTATAACAATCCTTTAATTTACATCACTGAAAACGGTAAATAATACTTGTTTATATGTATTTAATTTCCTTTAATGCAATAGCATACATTGTTATACATGATTTTCAATTTTCCTATTTTATTCACATTTTGTCCTAACTTATATTTTACATTCTTCACTTAATTTATAGGTATAAATGAGTATGATGAACCAACACTATCACTTGAGGAATCTCTTATGGATACCTTTAGAATTGATTATCATTATCGTCATCTCTTTTACCTTCAATCTGCAATTAGGTAAGTAATCTATTATTTATAACAAGGTTTTTGTTATTTTGTCATACAACTTAATAGTTTTTAATTATTTTCTTTTAACTTATACATGATATAGGAATGGCGCAAATGTAAAAGGATATTATGCATGGTCTTTGTTCGACAATTTTGAGTGGTCTTCAGGCTATACATCACGATTCGGAATGATCTTTGTGGATTACAAAAATGGTTTGAAGAGATACCAAAAACTCTCAGCATTATGGTTCAAGAATTTTCTCAAGAAAGAAACTAGACTTTATGGTTCTAGTAAATAATATTATAAAATTCGTTTATTAAATGATTATATTTGTAAATAATTATTTGATTATTCATTTATTCTATAGAGGTTCTATTGGACTTAGAGGGGAAATAGAGATGCAAATCTGTTGATAATTGCTATTATTGTTACAATAAGAATGAAAGTAGCATTTTGTTTTGATAAAGATATCATTTATGATTAATTATATTTGTTGATTTACTGCGTCTTCTAACGGGAGATTTTGCGAAAGTTGATGACAGTAAAGCTCATTCTTAATCTATTCTTATCACATGTGGCTATAAAATAGAACTAAAATGAACCTGCGAACTATAAGCACTACATCAATCGATCACTCTTATATTAAAAAAAGTACAGAAAGAATGATGTACTGAATTTAAAGATATAAATATATCCCCATGAACGTTAGCACAAGATCTTTATAACTTTTGGAGTCCTAGTGTAGACAATGAAATTTAATTCGTGGGTTGATCTTAATGTAATTAATTGTGTAACTTAATTCGAATTCTCAATGGAATGTTTTCACTGTCTGATTCTAAATGATAGAATGAGGACTTATAATTAAATCCTCTTTGTGTTCAAGGTGTGGATGAGAATGGGTAGTATATATGCTCAAAAGGGGGTGAATTGAGCACTTTAAAGCCTTTTCTAAATCAATTTTCAATTTCTCTTGAAAACTTTTCAAAATTTCCTTTGAGGTTTTGTGATAGATAATTAGAAGTATGCTCCTATGTTCTAATGAAATTTTAATGAATAATGACTCAAACTGAATGCTTAGACTAATACAATGACGATATGCAGTGATCTGGTGATCAATATAGTCAATAAGATAATCAAGATTGTAGTCAATCATTAATATGTAATGTCAAAATATCCAACTGAATTAGCCAATGTCAAGAATCGACCCAATTCAATCAATATAGACAATTTAATTCAAGAAACAATCCAATATGTTCAAAAAAGAACTAATAAAAAAAATTAAGGAGTTTAGAGTTTATAGAAGATTGCGCAATCAATTTATACTACTTCACTCTCTAGCACTAAGAACTACATCTAGTCCTCAATTAATCCAATTGAGATTTCCCACTAAATCACTCAATTGTATAGTCAAGATACTTCACCTAATCAATCTTAGGATTCCTTACTCAAAATCCAACTTTTTCTATGGATTCATCCCCCTAAGAAAGTTTGAGATCCTCTCTCAAGACTCACAAATTAAACGTGGCATGAACAAAGAGCACACAAATCCTAGTGTTCCAATTTAATCTAATCTTTAAAAATCCAATAAGAGTAATCAAAATTTAAGTTGATAGAGTTTTCTCACTATAAACTAGTATTTTTGCACTTAAAAAATAAAGAAAAATGAACCCCTCTTTTATAGAGAATCAATTGGGCTTCGAACGAGTGGATTAATTACCTGTATGAGAAATGAAACATAATAATCGATTACCTCTCATCCTATAATTGATTATTTCAACTATAAAAAGTAACTTGAAGGTAATTCATTACACTAATATGTTATCCAAAGATTACTCATAAATTACTTAGCCCAAATGATAAACATAAAAGAGTATATGAGTTTTAAAACTGATTTTCACAAAAAATATAATATGAAAACTCATTTTTAGGAAAAACTTATGCCAAAGCTATCATGGATAATTAAATATAAGATCTAACTATCCAAAATAGAAACCCAGAAGCACTTAATGTTCAATAATAAAGAAAGAACATATTACATTGAAATAGATATACAAGAGCAGAATCATCAAAATAAACTAATCAAAGCAACCATTTATAAGCTCTTAAGAGATAGCATATCATCCACGATCTCCATCACCTACACAAGGTAGTTAACATCGGTGATAGATGTAAAATCTTTTAACATATGCTCTTCAAAAAAAAATGTCATTCTTTCACTTTAAACTTTAACTATTTTGAATTAATTTATATATTTATAATATTAAATATTTCATTCTACATTTTACCCAAATTTAAAAATACTTGAACAATGTACATTATACTTACTGATTTCTTCTATAAAATTTACATACTTCAAAATGATTCCAATAAGTAATATGCGACTAACTGTATGCACATAAAATAGTTAGCAAGTGTGTCTCTCTATCTCCCCCCCCCCCCCCCCCCCCGGTCTCTCTCTCTCTCTCTCTCTATATATATATGTATATATATGGATTTGCTACCCCCCCCCCCCTCTCTCTCTCTCTCTATATATATATATATGTATATATATAGATTTGCTAACACACACTCGTTGTTTAATTAAAATACGTTAACAAGTTCACCATTCATGTATTTTAAGATAATTATAGTTATAACTTGTTAAGATACACCAACCAAAAAAACAAGTGGGTATACGTTAACAATTTACTAACATACACTTTCTTGTTTTTTAATTAAAATACGTTAGCAAGCTATATCATGAGTATATTTTAAAATAATTTTTAATTATAACTTACTAACGTATTTTAACTATATATATATATATATATATATAGATGAGGAATCAAATTACATCAATGTAACTCTCACTAATTATTTACCATTTAATAACTTTTAATAGATTTTTTTTTTCTTTTGGGCAGCTGATGTGCTTCAGATTTATGTCGAACAACGTGTGTGCATATGGCAGTCTATAGGTGCAGATATGGTAGTGTGTATATAGCCAGCAAAGGAAATAATGTGTTAATTCAATTCCAGGCTTTCACAAAGATATTGGAGTCTATAAGGCACAATCTTATTTTTGCAAATCAAAGGGGAAGATGGATTTGGTGATCTCGGGCACATGTAAGAATAACGTACTGCTCTGTCATCTGTCTGTTGAGTGGGGCGGTGGCTCCAATTATTTTGTTTCTCTTGATTATGTATGCGGTGTGAGGGTGGTCTTGTGGCCAAAAGAGGGATTTTGCATAGCCACATCCAGGTTTATCTCTGAATTGGTTTTATGTACCTGAGTGTTGTATAGGAGTGGAACTGTGTTACACTGAGTTATATGTGTTTTGCCTTTTGCTTTCAATTCATGCACATCTTTTACTTAATTGGACTGTTTTTAAAAGTATTTATTAGCTTATAAAAAATTTGGATAATATTATCTCAAAACCTTCTATTGAATTGAATTTTTTTTCTTTTTTGAGTTTAATGATTATACACTGTTAATATAAAAAGTTTTATATTATCAATCAATCAAAAATGACTGTTTGTATGGCTTTTAAAGTAGTTATTGTAAAAGTCAACAAACTTACCATACATTGTAGTTTATGATTGATTAACATTATAAAACTTTTTTATACTATCAATGCATAGCCTATTTTCTCTCTCTCTCTCTCTTTTTTACGTGGATCATATTTAAAATTTTTTATATTAATCCAAAATAATTTAATACCTCATTCATATACATTAAAATTGACATAATATATACTTTTTAAAATATACTAAAATATGAATCATTTGATTATTTTTTTTATTGTAGTTTATTTTATAAAATTTGACACAAGCAATCAATGTAATATATAGTTATAATTCAACAGTTAGATTGATAAAGAAAATATGTTCTATAAAAAGTTATTGATCATATAATAGTATATGTGTGTGTGTATGTATCCTAGTATAATTCTTACCAACTATTATATCATCAATAACTTTATATAAAACGTATTTTGGTTATCAATTTAACCGTTGAATTATAACTATATATATATATACTATATATATATATATATATATATATATATATATATATATAGAGAGAGAGAGAGAGAGAGAGAGAGAGAGAGAGAGAGAGAGAGAGAGAGATCTATATATAGATATAGATAGATAGCTAACTATAGCTGGAGTTAAATCTATGCATATTTAATAAATACAAGCCTTATTATGCACTCTAATCGTATTCTCCAAAAAAGAGTAAAAAAAAATCTCCTTTTTTTGCAAATTCAAATTCTTTTTTGAACAACAAAAAAGATTAAGTGTTAAAAAAAGGAATTCTATGTTGTTTCGGATTATTAGATTAGATTAGATCCTTATCTCATTGAGTAGAACAAATCCCGAATTCATTTTTTATTTTATTTTTCTGGTATCCAATTGAATTGAATATGTAATATCATAATAATGATAAAAATGGAATGCATTTTTTTTTATGTTCTTAATAATTGATTGGCTTTAATACGTTATTCACAATAATTGGATTTTCGGAGAGACATAATCAAAGGATCTATATATGCTCAAAGACATTAAAATAGTTACTTGGAAATTTTTTCAAAAAAGTGTGCATTCCTCTCTTTTTTTGGATAAAATTGAGGAACCATTATTCTTTTCTATTGATAGTTTCAAATCAATGAAATATTTTTTATGTTAAAAAATTGGATGGAAAAAAAGACAAAATTTCAATTTTCGAATTATACAGAGGAGAAGACAAAAGAAATTTCAAAAAAAGAGGAGGAAAAAAAATGAGGAAAAAAACATATAGAAATAGCAGAAGCCTGGGATAGCATTATATTTGCTCAAGTAGTAACGAATGTTTTATTAATAACCCAATCGATTCTTAAAAATTATATTACCTTCATTGATAATAATTAAAAATATTGTACTATATATATGTGTGTGTGTGTGTGTGTGTGTGTGTGTGTGTGTGTGTGTGTATGTATCATAATATACGTGTATACATACATATAAACATATACATATACATGGATATGTATATGTATATACATATATACAAACACACACACACACATATAAAGATCAAGTTACTCGAAGAATAACTCTTGATAGAGTTAGTCTGTTCTATAACTCTTGATATGTATTAAATTTCAACTGATCTAACTATTAAATTAAAAGATTTTATTGAATAAATCAAGTCTACAAATCTTTATAAAGTTTAAAAACTATTTGATACTTCATTAAATAAATTCAAATTAACGTATAATATATTTTTCTAAATAATAAGTAAATGTTGGCTATAAGACTAATTGGTTACAAATGTACGATTTATCTAAAATTTGATATGCATGATCGTTGACATAATATCAAAATATTCAACAGTTAGATCATTGAAATTTAATATATATTAAGGGTTCTTAAGTGGAGTAATTCTACTAAGAGTTACTCTTGAAGTAAGTTGATCTCCACCTATATATACAGGGGTTTGTTAACGTACACCAACTTGTTTTTTAGTTAGAATACATTAGTAAGCTACACCATTAGTGTATTTTAAGATACATTATAGTTATAATTTACTAACATACTCTAACTAAAAAAGTGTGTGTATGTTAGCAAACTTCACAAGTATTTGCTAAGGTATACACGCACACACTTATTTTTTAGTTGGAATACGTTAGCAAGTTATACCGTGGTGTATTTTAAAATACATTATAGTTCTAACTTGCTAACGTACTCTAATTAAAAAATAAGTAGGTGTATGTTACCAAATCCCATATATATATATATATATTAAAAAATATATTTAAACATTTTTATTTTAAAAATCTTAAAAATTATTTAATCAATAAAATATTGTTTTAATAATAATTTATAAGTATATTATTATATTTGATATTGGTTGAAAATTTTATAATTGATTAAAGTAATTGAAGAAATTAAAAATATATGTGTGCGCTTGCTAGATAATCCGGCGACTTTGAATAAAGGTAATAATATTTTAATTTGTCAATATTCCTTAGCTCGCTCGACCAATTTCGAAAATTGCTGAAAGAGATTAACATGAATTAGTCATTTTTGTTGGACCTCTATCATGAATACTAAATAATATTCATTTAATTTGTCATTGGTCCTTGATACAAAGCAAGAGTAACTATAAGATCTTAAATATAGAAAAGATATAAAAGGGTATAATGCGGAAGCTTACCTCCACTTGCAGCCATTGTTATCACAAGAAAGAAACGAATGTCTAAATCTTACAATAAAGTTTAGAAAGAGAAAGAAAAAAAATAGAAGGTTCTTCTAACCTTAGCCTTTTCTGAGGTGTGTGAATCAATGGAGCATCACAGGACTATTTATAGGCAAGGCAAGGGACCCCTTCATAAAATCAAAAATCGTAATTGTCCCTTAATTGGCTCCTCCATTAAAAGCCAATAATACTAATTAAAAGCTAATAATTCAAAATTTGTAATAGTTACATGAAATTAAATTATGAATATTGCCAAAATATTAGTCACATTCATGTTATTTTCCAACATTCTCCCACTTGGCTCATATATTGTCAATGATAATCTTTATTTTGAAAATATGGCCACAACTTGTCTATTTAAACTTTATATAGTCACTTAGAAATTATCATGCAGGAATCATGGCGGTTATATTCTAGATAAAACCTTTCCTTCCATGCAATACAATGCATAACCTTTTCTAAGTGAATAAAATGGGGTCCGAAACTTTATTGATTCGAATCAAAACTTTACATGAGAAACTTAATGTGCACAAAGTCATATAATTGAAAACACATCAATGTAAACTAGTAAGACCCATATGAATTACATGATTCTGAAATACTTTGGCTGGCAATCCTTTAGTTAATGGATCAGCAATCATGGATTCTGTGTCTATGTGTTCTATGGAAATTACCTCCCTCTTAATGTCTTCTCTTACAACCAAAACTTGATATCTATATGCTTACTTCGGCGTCCACCTTTATTATTCTTTGAGAAGAATATTGTAGCCGAATTATCACAAAAGATTTTTACTGGTCTTTGAATAGAATTTACAACCTTAAGACCAGAAACAAAATTCTTTAACCATTTAGCCTGTGATGTCGCTTCGTAGCAACCAATAAATTCTGCTTCCATAGTGGATGATGCAATGATTGTTTGCTTTTTGCTTCTCCAAGAGATAGCACCTTCGGCTAAAAAGAAGATATAGCCTGAAGTTGACCTTTTTGAGTCCATGCATCTAGCAAAGTCTGAATTTGTATATCATTTTATTTCCAAATTATCAGAATGCTTGTATATTAGCTTATAATCCTTGGTTCCTTGAAGGTATCTCATAATCTTTTTTGCTATCTTCTAATGTACCATGCCTGGATTGCTTTGATATCTTCCTAGCATTCCTATTGCGAATGCAATATCTGGCCTAGTGCTTACTTGAGCATACATGAGTCTTCCTACCGTTGAAGTATAAGGAATACTTTTTATCTCTTCTTGTTCCAATGTTGTTTGAGGACATTGATTGAGATTAAATTTTCCCCTTTAACTATAGGTGTAGCAATTGATGAACAATTCTGCATATTAAATCTTTTCAAAACCTTTTCTATATAGGTCTTTTGAGATAATCCCAATGTTCTTAAAGATTTATCTCTAATCTCTATGCCAATGACATAGGAGGCTTCACCCATATCCTTCATATCAAAGTTTTGTGAGAGGAAAAATTTGGTATCATGCAAAAGCCCTAAGTCACTACTTGCAAGTAAAATGTCATCTACATATAAGACTAAAAAGATAAACTTACTCCCACTGACTTTAAGGTATATGCATTGGTCTACAACATTTTCCTCAAATCCATATTTGGAAACAACATTGTGAAACTTTATATACCATTGCCGGGATGCTTGTTTTAGCCTATATATAGATCTTTTAAGCTTGCAAACTAAGTGATTACCTTTTTCGCTTTCAAACCTTATAGGTTGAGACATGTACACTTCTTCTTCAAGATCCCCATTCAGAAATGTTGTTTTCACATCCATTTGATGTAATTCAAGGTCAAAATAAGCTACCAAGGCCATGATTATCCTAAATGAATCTTTCTTAGAAACTACAGAGAAAGTTTTATGATAATCAATACCTTTTTTTTGAGTAAAGCCTTTGACAACAAGTCTTGCTTTATATCTTTCGACATTACCGGTTGAGTCTCTTTTAGTTTTAAAGATCCATTTACAACCTACTAAAGAGACACCCTTTAGGTAATTCTACTAGATCCCAAACTTTATTTTTAGTCATAGATTCCATTTCTTCATTCATGGCTTCATACCATAGCTTAGAATCTTCTCTACTCATGGCTTATGAAAACGTAGTAGGATCATCCTTAAGTTCGACATCAAAGTCAAATTCTTGAAGGTACACAATATAGTCACTAGAAATTGCTGACTTTCTAGTTCTTGTAGATCTCCTTGTTTCTATTCGTTCTTGATTAATAGGTTCTATATTAGTGGGTTCCTCATGTGGTATATTCTCAACTTGTGGTTCTTGATGAGTTGGTTGATGTTCAATAGTGTCATGTTGATTATTTTGAATGCCAATCAACTTTATTGCTTTTAAAGGTATCATAGGTGATTCTTTTATTTCTTCAAATTCCACTTGTTGAGTGTTCCACTCCCACTAACTTCATGATCTTTAAGAAACTTTGCATTTCTAGCTTCAACTATTTTAGGAGTGTGAGAAGGACAGTAAAACCTATAGCCTTTGGAGTTATTTGGATATCCAATAAAATATCCACTAGTGGTTCTTGAGTCCAATTTCCCAATGTTTGGATTATAAATCCTGACTTCAACTGGACAACCCTATATGTGTAAATGTCTTAAACTAGGTTTCCATCCATTCCAAATTTCAAAGGGTGTTTTTGGAACGACTTTAGATGGTACCCTATTTAATATATACACAGCTGTTTTCAAAGCTTCACTCCATAAGGACATAAGTAATACCTTTGAGCTGCTAATCATGCTTCTAACCATTTCCATGAGCGTGCGATTTCGTCTTTCGGCAACACCATTTTGTTATGGTGTACCCGCCATAGTATATTAGGCAACAATACCCTCCTCTATAAGAAACTTTGCAAATGGACCAGTTTGTTGTCTTTTTTCTGTGTATCTACCATAATATTCCACACCTCTATCAGATCTTATAATCTTTATTTTCTTTTCCTTTTGTTTCTTTACTTCGGCTTTGAAAACTTTAAAAGCATCAAGTGCTTCAGATTTTTCATATAGAAGATAGAGATACATAAATCTTGAGTGGCCATCGATAAATGAAATAAAATATTTCTGACCATTTAAACAAGGTGTGGGAAAAGGTCCACAAATATCCGTATGAATAATTTCAAGAAGCTCACTACTTCTTTTGGCACTTTTAGTAGTCTTGTTAGTATGCTTTCCCTTTATGCATTCTACACAAGTACTAAAATCAGTAAAGTCAAGGTTCGTAAGAATTTCTTCCTTTACTAATCTCTTAATTCTTTCGAGAGAAATGTGCCCTAAACGTTTATGCCAAAGCATGGATGAATTTTCGTTTACAATACTTCGCTTAGTACCAATGTTGGTATGTAAGGCTATGAGACTTGTTTCAAAAATAGGATCTAATGAAAGCTTAAATAAATTTTCAACTAAAAAACCACAACCAACAACTTTATTATCTTTAAGCAGTTCAAAAGAAACATCACGAAAAAGAAAAGAAAAACCAATATACGTAAGCTTAGAAATAGAAATCAAGTTTCTAGAAAAAGAAGGAACATAGAAAGTGTTTTCTAATAACAAGCAAAAACTAGAATTCAAAACAAGTTTAAAAGTTCCAATAGCCTCCACATGTGAACTCATTCGATTTCCTGCATAGATGCTTTGTTCATTTCCCACTAGATTTCGCAGGTTTAGAAAGGCCCTGCACATTATTAGCAATGTGAATTGTAGAACTTAAATCAATCCACCAAGTATTGCTAGGAGCTTCAATAAAATTTGATTCAAAACAAGTTAAGGCAAAATTACCTTTCTTTTCAAGCCACTTCTTGTATTTGAGACAATCTTTCTTCATATGTCCCACCTTCTTGCAGAAAAAGCAATTCATCTTTTTCCCATTTTGCTTCATTTGGACAATCTTGCGGACTTCGGGAACACCGTTACCTCTTCTCCCATTTCCTTTATCATGAGTCACCATATGAGCACTTTCAGGTGTCTCATGCTTTAGTCTCTTTTCCTCTTGAACACACATGGTCAAAAGTTCATTAATAGACCATTTATCCTTATGTGTTGTAAGAAATTTTAAAAGGACCATATTCCATAGGAAGTGAGTTAAGAATGAAATGAACAAGAAATGACTCAGAAATTTCAACTTCTAGGGACTTAAGTTTAGCAGTAGTATCCCTCATTTCCATGATGTGTTCACGCACACCTTTACTCTTGTCATACTTCATGCTTGAAAGCTTCTTCATTAGGGTGCTGGCCATGGACTTATCAGAGCTAACAAATTGCTCCTCAATAGCCTTCATATAAGCCTTAACCTCATCACAATCGAGAATGGATCCCTAATGCTTTTGCTTATATGACACTTAATGAGCATTAAACTTAAGTGATTTGATTGCTCCCATTGGTCATAGTTAGCCTTGTCCGCTTGAGCACTACCTTTCGTAGGGATGGGTGGTTCATCCACACGAAATGCTAAGTCCAGTTCCATACACCCCAAGGTCAAGAGAATGTGCTCTTTCCAATCAACATAGTTATCACCAATCAACAAAGGCATACGGAGATTCAAGCAAATTACTAGAAATAACTGCAATACAAGGATCACATAAATCAATGCTACAAATAAAATTTAACAAGTAAATTCAAGCCTTCCTATGGCCAGAGGTGCAAGACATGCATAGAATTTACAAGTTTCATGTACAAATACCATAATAAATCACGTCTATGGGTATAGAAATATCATGATATTTGATCTTGATTAATTATTACTTCCCTATGGGGCCAAGTAATAATTTCTTTATCACATGCCTAGGATGCTATGGCTATTCCTAAACATGTAATCATTACAATTTTCGGTCAAAAGAATGCATGGCACAAATTGCTTTAATAATTTATATATATTGATCCAATATTTATTTAACATATAAAATTAAAGCATAATTAAATTCAATGAATTTTAATAGAGTTAACGTGATGTCTTATAATAAAGTTGCTTTATAGGACATATGAAGTTGATTACTCGTGATTTATAATTCATTGAAAACAACAACAAAAGTGATAAAAAAAATGTAAAAGAGGAGTTTGTGGTGCATAGCTTACGATGTGCAGTGATTAATTATATAAAATAAATTTCTTTAATGCTAACATATCCCATAATAACATTTTGGCCATACTTATATATTCAAATTGACTTGTAATGCTGGAAGAATATAAAAAAAATGAATAACAAGGCTACAAGCCTGACTCTGATATCAATTGTTGGACCTCTATCATGAATACTAAATAATATTCATTTAATTTGTCATTGGTCCTTGATACAAAGCAAGAGTAACTATAAGATCTTAAATATAGAAAAGATATAAAAGGGTATAATGTGGAAGCTTACCTTCACTTGCAGCCATTGTTATCACAAGAAAGAAACGAATGCCTAAATCTTACAATAAAGTTTAGAAAGAGAAAGAAAGAAAATAGAAGGTTCTTTTAGCCTTAGCCTTTTCTGAGGTGTGTGAATCAATGGAATATCACAGGCTATTTATAGACAAGGCAAGGACACCCCTTCATAAAATCAAAATCGTAACTGTCCCTTAATTGGCTCCTCCATTAAAAGCCAATAATACTAATTAAAAGCTAATAATTCAAAATTTGTAACAGTTACATGAAATTAAATTATGAATATTGCCAAAATATGAGCCACATTCATGCTATTTTCCAACAATTTTATGAAAGTTGGACAAAATATACTCAAAAGTATATATTTACCAAAAAAAAATATATATCAAAGATTATTATAAAACAACTTTTAATTTAAAATGTTGAGTAAATAGTCACTTGAATTCCTAAAAGTGGTGGACACTGTCACATTAATTCTTAAAATTAAGAAAATGTCAAATAAGTCTCTAAAATATTAAATAAACCTTTAAACTAAATTACTTATAGTGATTTTAATTTCTAAACATATGTTAATATTATCACTTAAGTTACACATTTTTTAAATTTTGGATTAATGTGATTGTCGATTTGCACTTTTAAAAACTTTTTTTTCAATTTCCTTTGATTCTAAGACTAATGTGACAGCTTATAATTTTAGGACCTAAGTGACTGTTTACTGTGAATACCCAATTTTGTCCACCCTTTTATTTCTATTTCATTTTTATTTAAATTTCTTTTTTGCCTGGCTATTTCAAATTATTTTCTTCTTTTCTTATTTTCTTTTAAATCCAAATTTCTTTTTGTCCAAGTTCTTTTCTGAAAGCCCAAAATCAGTGTGAGATTGGGCTGCCACAAGCCCAAAAATTCACTTTCTGTTTGCTTAAAAATTAATAAAATAAAAGTACCAAACAAATTAAGAAAAAGGGGGTCACGATCATCCACGTTCAGAATGCTACAAAGCATCCTTTCTCCTTGTTTGCTGTTTTTTCCCATTTTGGTGGAGACACTTCAGCTTTGTAGGCACCATCTCTGAAGCCACTAACCTACCCTAACCTGTCCCTGCTAGTTTGTCTGTTGTCCTTGCAAGAAGACAAGGAAATCAACGTCCAATGCAAGAGAAAGCGGTGAATAAATAGAGAAGATTATACGGTGAAGGGGAGATTTTTTGGGGAAGGGAATTAAAAACTAGGATGCTCACATCGCTTGCTCTTACACAACAATCAGAGGGCCGTGGGATTGAGGAGAAGAAGTACAAGCAGTGAAGAGGATACAAAAGAAAGAGAGGGAGTGCTGGAGATTGAAGTTCATTTGTTACTCTATTTTGAAGCCACAGAGGTGTTAATCAATTTTTACCATTCTGTTCTTTATGCTTCAATACAATATCGCGTTGCTTGCTTGAGTTTTACTCTACATATGTGTGTTTAAGCTGCTCCTGAATTTTCCTCCTAATTACTCTCTATTATTTGTATTAATACATTTTGCCAATGAACCACAACAGAGACTGAGGAGGCAGAGTTAGGCCTATTATGATATATTGATTCAGTTCTTGTATACAGCTTCATTCAAACACATAAAACAAAACAAATAGGGATCATAACACTACCCTTACTCTTCTCGATTGATGCACTTGTTTCAATTTGTTTTTACAATTCCCACATCAACACAGAATCACAAATAATTTTCAGTCTTTAATACATCAGTTTCGTTTTATTTTCCAAAAATCACAAACATTATACAATTACAACAAAGATCACAAACAACATGCATAAAGATCCTCATAGTGCTCAACATTTGGACAAAGAATTCCATGAACCCCATTTGCTCAGCCCTCTGTGATGCCGTAAGTGCGATCGCGCAATCTCAGCGGAGCGGGCCACTTTTGGTCCCTATAATGGTGTTGCGTCACTACAGTGATGCCATGCCACCGTAACGCGCTGGTGTCGGTGCAAGCATGTTTCTCTTGTGCAAATCTCTGCCATTGTGCTACCACGCTGTCATGCTCCTTCACTGAAAACGGCCTCTCCACAGGCTCCTTCGCTTTCTCCGGCAAGATCTACGCTTGTCGTTACCTCCTCGCCAGCCTCGGCGCAAGCTCTCCACCATTTTGGTATCGCTAGTTCCACTTTGTTTTTCTCCACCACCTCCCATCTGTTGTAGTGGCGCAACACATTTCCCCTAGGTTATCGAAGTCATGCCTCTTAGAGGGGCTATGCACCTCTGATTCTTCTGCAGGGACGAAGTGGGCTTGCGCCCAAATGCTATTCTATTTAGATGCATAAAGAAACGAAGCTTGGTCTGCTAGTTACGTTTTTTTTTTCTCTTCTTTTTTTCTTTACGTTGGATCCATTTTTTTTTATATATCCTAGATTTGTAAATCTGATTAAAAGATAAGTAAAAGCCATGAAATTTTATAATGGAAATACAGTGAGGTCTTTTAGGTTTTGCCTTTTGGCACAACGTTTAATAATCTTTTTTTTTGGTTAGCAATTAAAAAAAAAGTGCTTATTCCCTTTTTATTTCATTTATAACATCTGTATTTCCTCTTGAACTTTTTTATGAAATTAATTAAAAGTTATTAATCAATAAATTCTCTTTAAATAAATAATTAAACTTGATAATGGCCATCTTGGATGCACTTTCTATTTGGACATTATTAAAGTTTTAAATATTAATGATAACGATTTTAGATGCATTTCTTATTTGGTTATCACATATCTACATACATACATACATATAATTAATATAGATATAGAGATATATATCTATATATTATTATATATATATATATATATATATATATATATATATATATATATATATATATATATACACACATAATTATTTTTTGAATATTTATACATATTAAGTTTAATTAACAAAAAGGTTTTAATGAGAGTCATTTTGGATGCACTTTCTATTTGACTATCATGAAAATCTTAAAAGGTGAAACGATAATCATTTTGGATGCACTTCCTAGTTGGTTATTGTAAAAGCCTTTTAAATAAAAATCTAAAATTTAAAACAAACATTTATTTAATAATAAAGGTTTAGTAATGACCATTTTGGATGCACTTCCTGCTTGGGTATTACAAAAGCCTTGAAAGGTATACCGATAATTATTTTGGATGCACTTCCTGTTTGATTATCGTAAAAGCCTTTTTTTAAATAAAAAAAAACAACAAAAAAATCAAGAATAAAAAATATCAACACATAAACTTTTTCTACCCAAAGAACTACGTGAGTCTGATTCTCCATTGCACTCGGAGATATGTAGGAGCAGGATACCTCTCCTGTCGATCTCAAAAATAATAAAAATTTAATCATTTCAAGATAAAAAAAAATTTAACAAAGTTTCCTTCATAAATAAATAAGCAAATAAAACACCAAAAAATGTTTTAACTTCTTAGGGGTAAAATAAATAATTTTAAAGTTATATTAATTGTGCACATTTAATTAGGAGTAATCGTCTTTATGACGAACGTTGTAGGGTGCTAACACCTTCCCTATACGTAATTGACTCCCGAACGCAAAATTTGGTTTTGAAGATCATGTTCCTTTTAAAGGCTTTTTTCAATGTTTTCCTAAATAAATATTGGTGGCGACTCCATTGTTTTTAACGTATTTTTCGCCGTCATGCCGTAACTCCGGTTGCGACTGTTTACTCTAAAATATTATTTATTATTTAGATTAATATTTTCCGGCTAGTCCTAAATCGTTGCTTGTGATGGTTATAAGAGATGTTGGACCCAAAAAAATGAGGATTCAAAATTCCTTAAAGAACTCTTTTTTATTTTTTTCGTCCTCTTTTCCATGTAACTTCGTGTGAAGAACAAGATGGGCATTAGCATCTTCAAAATACTGTTTTGTCTTTGACCACCATACAAATTAAGATAATATGAAGACCATTGTAAAAGTTTTATTTTATTGTTAAAAAAATGTCGAATGATAGACGGCCGTCTTTTTTGATATTCAACTTTATTACTGGGAAAATGGCCAAAGAAAAACGTGGGAAAAGTTAACAATAATCTATCAAACAATGTAAGCATAAAGTTTAGTCACTCTTCAAAGTCAACAGTAGTACATATTATATTATTATCAAATCAACGTCATAGTGTGTTAGTAGGTACTCTATGTAAAGAAGGCAAGCATTCGCAGAAAGAACATCAAACGACTATGCAAAATATATCACACGATATGGCGTTCAACGGCTATTTCTTTCTGGGCCTCATTGCTCTTGTTCTTGTTAGTTCTTCCAAAGTTACATGCGATGAAGCAGTTACAGTTGCACCTATTATTGACATTTCACTCAATCGGAACAGTTTCCCTGAAGGGTTCATCTTTGGGCGGGATCTTCGTCCTACCAGGTATATTTATATAGCTCTTCTTACTACAAACACAAACATATAGGGAATGTTCAATATCTAGCTACTAACTTAATTTATTGCATGATTTTGATTTTGTTTATGTTTGCTATGCGCATGAACATATATATAGTTCGAAGGTGCAGCAACGGAAGGTGGTAGAGGACCAAGCATATGGGATACCTTCACCCGTAAATATCCAGGTAACTATATCTCTGATTCCCTACAAACAGAGCAACGTATATGGGAAAGGAAAGGACTGCTTTACTAGTTTAATTAATAAACCAAAATATTATTCCTTTTTCTTTTGATTCTTATTGATTTTATGTCTCCTTCCTAGGCCCACAATATAGCACCGTTAATTTATTTAAACAATGCCATTAATAGTACATGCATGTCATCCGTCAGTGACAAAACAAAAATAAAATACATATATATGATTTAAATTGATTTATTTTGAATTAACGAAATGCAGAGAAGATCAAGGATAGAAGCAACGGAGACGTAGCCATTGACTCATATCACCACTACAAGGTATGTTTGCTGTCACAGTGTGTGTGTATATATATATATATATATATATATATATATATATATATATATATGTATGTATATATTTGTATCTTGTAATACGAATTATTTATTTCAAAAAATATATAGTTCTTGGTGTTCATAACGTGAAAATCCTCCTTTTTTATCTTATGTATGTGTGTAGGAAGATGTTGGGATGATGAAGGATATGAATTTGGATTCATATAGATTTTCCATATCTTGGTCAAGGATTCTCCCAAGTAAGTTAACTGCTTATAATGACTAATTTGAACTAAGTTTTACCTAGCTGGATGTTACCCTTTAACCATTTAATTTTATTTTTTTATTAAACTATCTATCCACAGAAGGAAAGCTAACTGGAGGTGTAAATCAAGAAGGAATCAACTATTACAACAACCTTATCAATGAACTAGTGGCTAACGGTTAGAATTTAAACTCAATTGATTCAACTTTTAGTATACTTGGACTTTATTTTTATAATATTTCCTTATTGTTGATAATCACAATTAATTAAATATTAACGACTACAGGGATACAACCATTTGTGACTCTTTTTCATTGGGATCTTCCCCAAGCATTAGAAGATGACTATGGTGGCTTCTTAAGTCCCCGCATAGTGTGAGTTTCAGTTCTAAAACATAGCTTACTTATGTTCTTAGCACATTTAACATCTAGATATGAATATAATTTGTTGACAAACATATATTGATCTTCAGGAAAGATTTTCGAGACTATGCTGAACTTTGCTTCAAGAAATTTGGTGATAGGGTGAAGTATTGGGTTACTTTGAACGAGCCATGGAGTTATAGCAACAATGGCTATGCAAATGGACGAATGGCACCAGGTCGTTGTTCTGCTTGGTTGAATTCAAATTGCACTGGTGGCGATTCTGCAATAGAACCTTATTTGGTTACACATCACCAACTTCTTGCTCATGCAATTGTCGTTCGTGTGTACAAGAGCAAATATCAAGTTAGTTAATTTGTTCTTAAATTAATTTTAAGCTTGGAATTAGAAAAAGAAAATCATTAATAAAGGTGTTTTATATTTCTTTTTAAAAACTAAATATTTGAATACTAAATACATAGGTATCTCAAAAGGGTTTGATAGGCATAACCTTGGTAGCTAATTGGTTTTTGCCACTCAGAGATACCAAATTTGATCAAAATGCTGCTGAAAGAGCAATTGACTTCATGTATGGATGGTAAGAGTTCCTCCTTCCCTTTGTCTAACTTTGGTTTTTACAAAATGCGTGTGCATTTATTGCACCAAAAATCAATAACTAAATACCGTGCACAAGTAGTATCCAATGGTGTATATATTAAGGATTTGATAAGGGAAACTTATTATTTTCTCTATTTGGTGTTGAGAATGCATGACTTGTTGAACTGATAACTACTTGATTTCAGGTTTATGGATCCATTAACATCTGGAGACTATCCAAAAAGCATGCGATCTCTTGTGAGAACACGATTACCAAAGTTTACTACAGAGCAAGCCAAACTACTTGTTGGTTCATTTGATTTTATTGGCCTAAACTATTACTCTACAACATATGCCTCTGACGCACCTCATCTAAGCAACGCCAAACCTAACTACATCACAGATTCTCTTGTTAATCCTGCATGTGAGGACTTCAATATTCTATCATTCTTTCAATTCCCTAAATTGCATGCATACATTATTGAATATGATCATGATTGATAATGACTCGTCTTTTATATTTGTGATGATTGATTGCAGATGAACGTGATGGGAAACCTATAGGTATAAAGGTACGTGTATACCTACCTAAAAATGCAAATGCTCTACAAGTTCAATCCTTTTAATAAAATATAAAACTAACTTTTTTTTTTCCCGTAACTAAGCAGATTGCTTCTGATTGGTTATATGTTTATCCAAGAGGAATTCGTGACCTTTTATTATACACCAAGGAAAAGTACAATAATCCTTTAATTTACATCACTGAAAATGGTAAATAATACTTGTTTATATGTATTTAATTTCCTTTAATGCAATAGCATACATTGTTGTACATGATTTTCAATTTTCCTATTTTATTCACATTTTGTCCTAACTTATATTTTACATTCTTCACTTAATTTATAGGTATAAATGAGTATGATGAACCAACACTATCACTTGAGGAATCTCTTATGGATACCTTTAGAATTGACTATCATTATCGTCATCTCTTTTACCTTCAATCTGCAATTAGGTAAGTAATCTATTATTTATAACAAGGTTTTTGTTATTTTGTCATACAACTTAATAGTTTTTAATTATTTTCTTTTAACTTATACATGATATAGGAATGGCGCAAATGTAAAAGGATATTATGCATGGTCTTTGTTCGACAATTTTGAGTGGTCTTCAGGCTATACATCACGATTTGGAATGATCTTTGTGGATTACAAAAATGGTTTGAAGAGATACCAAAAACTCTCGGCATTATGGTTCAAGAATTTTCTCAAGAAAGAAACTAGACTTTATGGTTCTAGTAAATAATATTATAAAATTCGTTTATTAAATGATTATATTTGTAAATAATTATTTGATTATTCATTTATTCTATAGAGGTTCTATTGGACTAAGAGGGGAAATAGAGATGCAAATCTGTTGATAATTGCTATTATTGCTACAATAAGAATGAAAGTAGCATTTTGTTTTGATAAAGATATCATTTATGATTAATTATATTTGTTGATTTACTGCGTCTTCTAACGGGAGATTTTGCGAAAGTTGATGACAGTAAAGCTCATTCTTAATCTATTCTTATCACATGTGGCTATAAAATAGAACTAAAATGAACCTGCGAACTATAAGCACTACATCAATCGATCACTCTTATATTAAAAAATGAAAGAAAAAAGAAAGATATACTGAATTTATACATATAAATATATCCCCATGAACACTAGTTAAATGCCTCTATAACTTTTAGCGTCCTAGTGTTGACCGTGAAATTTAATTTGAGGCTTGATCTTTAACGTGATTGTGTAATTTAAATCGAATTCTCAATAAATTGTATTTTTTTTGTTTCTTCTCATTTCTTTTATTTTTCTTTTTTAAGAGGCTGTGTCAGAGACCCAAAAACTAAGCTTTGCAATTTATTTTTTCTTGTCCCAATCACATGAAGTAAAAAGAAATAGGAAATAAAATAAAATAAAAGATAAAACAAAACAAAACAAACGACAAGTAAACAAGTAAATTGGACAAAATGCATAAAAAAAGGAATATAAAAAGAAAAGAAACAAATAAGTAAATTAAAAAAAATAAAAGATGGACAAATTTGAGTGTTCACAAATTTTTATTTTTATTTTCATCTATAATTAAACGTATTGTGATATCAAGTGGTGTGGCAAATAATGTTGGACTTAGGTTATGTTTGACCTAACTTTTTTTTGGCTTAAAAGCTACTTTAAATTTAATGCTCAAAATAAGAGCTTTAAAAATAAAGTAGAAGTTGTTTGGCAATTTATATTTTTTTTAAAATATAATGCTCCTTTTAAGTTGAAAGTTATTTGGTAAAAAATTTTAAAATTTTACATTTACTTAAAACTAATTGCCTCACTCAATAGAATAATATATATATATTGGTAAATAAAAAAATTATGTATAGTTAATTTTGAGTTACAATTATGTAAAATTAATTTAATCAATATAAATTTATTTAATAAAAATAAAAATACATAATAGTATTACATAAATTTCAAATTTTTATTTTTAAAAATGTTAAAACTATTTTAATTAATAAAATTTAATTTTAAATATGATTTATAAATATTTTATTATATATAATACTTATTACAAAAGTATTAATTACAAAAGATAAAATATTTTTAAAGAATTGTATTATTGTTCAATAATATTTTCAAAAATAAAAAATAAATTATTTAAACAAAATTGAATAATGCCAATATATATTAAATAGTATTTAACAAATAATTGAAAAAGTATTTAATAAATATATTTTTATAATTAAAAATGAAAAAACTTAGGCATAAATTAAAATTAAAAAAATCTTAAATCTAAATAAAATTTAAAGAAGAAAGATTATAAATATTTTTAAATATAAAATTTTTATTTAACTATATTATTTGAAAATTTTAGTAATGCTTTATCTTTATTTCATGTGATAAATATATTTAAAAAAATTGTTTTAAAAATGTAAAAAGTTAATTTAATCATAAATTTTTTTTACAGATAATTTACAAATATCTTATAATATATAATATTAATTAAATAAATTTAATTATTAACTATAAAATTTAAAATATTTGAAAACCTTTATATTATTGTTTAATAATATTTTAGAAGATAAATATAATTTATTTTTAAAAAATTCAATAATGTCAATATATATTAAAAAGTATTTAATAAATAATCCAAAAACTATTTAATTAATATATTGTTGCAATTAAGAATTCAAAAACTTAACTTTAAATTAAAAAATTTTAAAAAACATGGCATCTAGATTAATTTAAAGAATAAAAATTATAAATATTTTAAATATAAAATAATTATTTGACTATATTA
Source organism: Spatholobus suberectus (assembly GCA_004329165.1). Lineage (NCBI taxonomy): Eukaryota > Viridiplantae > Streptophyta > Magnoliopsida > Fabales > Fabaceae > Spatholobus > Spatholobus suberectus. The sequence goes on along the minus strand of CM014731.1, from coordinate 81,344,740 downwards.
TGTATTCGTGTTATTAATGTTCTTTTATTTTATGCAAAGAATATTTAAAAAGTTAAAAATTAAATATTATTTTTTAATTTTTAAAATAAATAATTTAAAAATAAATTAAAACCATACATTAAATAAACATAATTAAAATAAAGTATTATTTAAGAGGAAAGTCGATGAAGCACTCAAATTGAAAAGGCAATGAAAAATTAAAAAAAGATGGTATTTTTTGTCGTGTTGAGATTCAAAGAGAGGACTGCATGAATAAGCTCTCCATAAGCCCCAAAAAAGCTTCCCTTAACAACTTAATTATAAGTTACTTTTCTTCAAATTTTGTTCTATAAATATAAATAACTTATTTTTTTAAGAGCTTTTCATGAAATATGTTTGGCCCAGCTTTTCTTTTTAAGGAAAAAAAAAAAACTAAAAAAAATTGGGCCAAACACACTCTTAATTTATTCTTATTTATTAAATTTGAGTACTTATATTTAATGGTAATTCAACTTTTATTTTTAAATGACATGTATCTTTTTTTTTTTCAACTTCAAACACATTGTAATTTAAATTATATTTTCTATTTTTTATTTATTATTTTCTATGATAGTTAGATATATTTTTAACGTTTTTAATAAAAAATTATTTAAATAAATTTAATTTACTAAATTATATTTATATGTTATTAATAAGGAGTATGAATAAGTAATTAAAAATATTTAATGATTTATTAATATAAATTCTTATATTTAATTCTAACTAATTAAAAATTTGTAGAACACAAAGATAACACAAGAAGGGGAGTTGAATTGTGTTATATCAAATTTTCGCAAAACCTTTTCAAAGATGTATTTGTCTGAAGGGTTATTCAAAAGATTTTTCAAAATGATATTGCAAGAAAGACGAATGCTGAAAGAGAAACAAAAATGCACACAAGAAATATGCTGGTTCGTCTCACCCAGAGACTATGTCTAGTTCTTGGCAACAACCAAATTCCACTAACTTATTTAAGTTACAAGTATTCTTTCAACAAGCCTCTTCAGGATCAATCCAAGTAGTCTTTAACTTGCCTCTCCAAACAATAACCCAAGTATTTTTTGAATCAAAGTCTCTTCAGGCTTCTACCAATTTCTTAAAGAAAAGGTTGAACGTGAGTTTCACTGATTTAATGTCCTAATAGACGAATATACAATGAAGTACAAATAAAATTTTTACAATCAGAATATATGAAAAGATTACAATATCAGAGCTTTTTTGATAGATAGAGATATAAACAGCCAGCCAACCAACTCTTGAGACTGAGGTCTCTTCTTCTATTTATAAGCTTCTCTAGAAAAGTATCCGTTGTGAGTGCTTGCAGGAGACAACCTTCGTCTGTTGGGGAAGAGTCGTTGAGGCATTAAATGCAGCATTTAATGCATTTCACCAACTTGTCACTCTGATAAAATAAAGTAGTCTACTTATCTTTACCATTCTTGTACTCAATCTCTTAGCAGTGACCTTATCTGCTTTTCTGTTCTGACACCCGCACACACATTCCTTCTTTTACGCGTAAAGTGATCTTTCCTAGAGAGTAGGTACGTAGACTTTATTTATTTTGAGCTTGTTTACGCTTTTTACAACTAACTGGTGTGTAGATCGTTAGAACATTTGTCTAAAAGCCATTAGTTACTAAATCTTTTAAAAGAAAGATAAAGATGTTATAAGCTCAAGATATCAAATGATGCAGATTACAAGTGACCAAATGATTACTTGAAAAGCTCTTTTTAATTGTTTGTTATTATCAAAATATTTGAGAGTTATAGATTCGTCCTTTGTTTTAACAAAATTAAAAGATTTTATTTAAAAATATTTACATCAAAATAAAAAATAAGTATTGTATGCATTGACACTATAAAAAAAATTATATTGTCATTCAATTATAAATTTACATATATAATAAATTTGTTGACTTTGCAAAACTATATTAAAAGTCATATATATCATGATTTATAATTGATTATTAGTTGATAGTTTAAAAACTCTTCAATACAGTTAGTGCATAGAAATTAAACTAAAAGAAATCACTTTTTCTTGTCCTAAGATCAATCCTAAAAATTTTTATTAGCAAAACCGATATTAAATCTCTCTCTCTCTCTCTCTCTCTCTCTCTCTCTCTCTCTCTCTATATATATATATATATATATATATATATATATATGAGACATATCTAGTGAGAGGAGAAAGAATAAAAAAAAAAAAATCTAGTGAGAGAGTCATTTTTATATAAAAATAAAGGGGTAAATCTTGATCATATAACCAAACATGAAGGATTAAAATTTAATGTTATGTAACTCCTAAAAAAGTCATGTGATTTTTAAAAAACTTCTATGACTTTGTATGTTTTAATTTTGATCATTCATGACAAAATCTAATAGTAAATATTTATTCTTTTTACTCTCACTTTTAAAAGGCCTACTCACTTGATAGGTTCGTGTGTGTGTATATATATATATATATATATACATGAAACAGTAAAACAGTGAGGTTAAGAAAATTAGACTATAGAGCCAACCACTGATGACATGCCACAATCCTTGATTGGTAGAGAAAACTCCGATTGACGTTGTCGTAAGAAGTTCGAAATTCGAACATGTTGATGCGGAAACGACCTTCGCTTTATCCCTGTTTTCGGATCTACACAAAGTGGAACGAATATTTCGTAATAAAATTTCCTCAAATAAACAGAAAATAAAACTATATAAAGGTGAGAAACATTAAAGGGATAGAGCACAATCACTTACCTTAACTTCACTTTGTGAATTATGATGATGGCATTGAAAATGTTTCCACTGCTCTGCTTTTTGTCTCTTTTTGTTACCATCGCTCATTCCAAGGCCGTTGCACCCATTCTTGACGTTTCTTATCTCAACCGGAGCAGTTTCCCGCAAGGCTTTATTTTCGGGACAGCATCCGCGGCATACCAGGTACATAATATATCCTATTAATTTGCCAATTAATTTGAACCATCTTCCAATGTGGTTATTGCGATCAATTACCGTTATATAATGTATTCAAAAGCTAAGAGATATAATTTTGCTGTGTAGTATGAAGGTGCTGCAAAGGAAGGTGGAAGAGGACCGAGTATATGGGACACTTTCACTCATAAATACCCACGTACATTTCTCCTCCACTAGTGCTGTTTAATATTATTTATTTTTGTTTTCAAAGGTTTATTTGGAAAATAAAAAGATTTATCATATCCTGTGCATTCGACCGCTTTGCCTTGAATATAATATGGAACTCATATTGGATTTGGAAGAGGAACTCTCTTTCCGTATGTGAGATCCTGCAAGTTCCATTCACTTTTGTGCAACCTACTAGCTCTTCTCCATTGACATAAAATACTTAGTGTTGGGTCATGTTTGAGGGTCACTTTAAGAATAAACTAAAATAGCTGTTGAATTGCTCCAGCCTTGTAGAATGTTAGGTCTCTGGGTGCAATTTTGGACCCTGTTACACCTATCAGAACATAAAGGAGGTTGATAGGATGGGGACAGACATCATAGAGATTAATGAAAGTAAAGGAGAGGGTTCATAGAGAATTCTGTATTTGATTGAATAATATGATTGTACCTATTTATAAAACAAGAGAGATCATGCAGTGATATAGTGAGAGTCTTCTAACAGTCATCCAACTGCTCACTTGACTAACATCTAACTCGTAACTAACCGAATGAGTAATACGCCAGATTGCCACCTGTGTGAGTTGAGTATGTTCTCTGATACTTGCTTTAACTATAAATTGCAGACTTAAATGTATAATTTTCGCTTATTTATCAATGACGTTATGGCTTGCAGAAAAAATAAAAGATGGAAGTAATGGAGATGTAGCAGACGACTCATATCATCGATATAAGGTATATATGGTTTCAATAAAAGTACTACGTAAGTAGTTTCTATATGAATAAAAATATATATATAACTAATATGTAGAGTCATGATAGTCTGGTCCACGTGTTTTAGGAGGATATTGGAATCATGAAGTACATGAATTTGGATGCTTATAGGTTCTCCATTTCTTGGTCTAGGGTACTACCGAGTAAGTCAAGTTTTGTTGTCCCCCCAAATAATTTTTTCTTGGTTTGTGTTCCATCGTAACTATTATTAAGTTTTTATAAATTATTTGCAGAAGGAAAGCTTAGCGCAGGTGTAAACCACGAAGGAATAAACTATTACAACAACCTCATCAACGAGCTAATGGCTAATGGTCATAATTTGTTAATATTTATTTACTTAACTCCTTACATTGCGTTAGTATCATATCCATATGGTTGTTAATCATAAATAATTATTGTGAATCATGCAGGTCTGCAACCATATGTGACCCTTTTTCATTGGGATGTTCCCCAAGCCTTAGAGGATGAGTATGGCGGTTTTTTAAGCCCTGACATTGTGTGAGTGACACCAATTTTCACTTGGAGCTATATAATTAATTGATAAACATTGTATGAATATTGAGGGAAAGTTTTAGTAAATCTAATGACCTGATAAACACATATAATTCATATGAACATGCAGAGATGATTTTAGGGACTACGCTGAACTTTGCTTCAAGGAATTTGGTGATAGGGTGAAACATTGGATTACTTTGAATGAACCAAGGAGTGTGAGCGATCTTGGCTATGCAAATGGTCAGTTTGCGCCTGGTCGGTGTTCTGATTGGCTAAAACTAAATTGCACAGGTGGTGATTCAGGAATTGAGCCCTATTTGACCTCACACTATCAACTTCTTGCTCATGCTGCAGCTGCTAAACTGTATAAGACCAAGTATCAGGTCCTCTGTATTCTTGAGCTGTTTTAAATCACCAAAGGCTTTTTAAACCAACAATGAATCTTTATGTCCTGAAATTTAAAGAAAATGAGACTTGAACTCTTTTGATCGAAGGGTTAAAAGAGTATAAAAGCCACGTATAATTTCTTTTAGGTGAAGGACCATGCTTTATTTTCGTGTAAAATTATTGAACACTGTTAGTAATTAAATTGCAAAATATTTTGAAAATGTGTATGCAGGCATCTCAAAAGGGTTTAATAGGGATTACCTTGAATTCTGACTGGTATGTGCCAGTTTCTAAAAAGAAATCAGATCGAGATGCTGCACGTCGAGGCCTTGACTTCTTTATTGGATGGTAAGGTTATACTCAACTGTTCATAGCTTGAAAGGGAAGGAAAACTAAAATATGATCATGGCGTGATTTATGGTATACTACTCCATTTAGTAGGAAGAATGTGGACCAACCACATTATATATCTGTGCAATTATGTGATCTAATTGTTACTGTTAAGTGTTCCACACTATTGATCGCTATTAGTAGATGATACCACTTGGATTGATGTGTTGGTACTCATCTTTATGTCGGGTAATTTGTGTTTACACAAATTATATGTCTTCTCAGAAACCTGTATAAAATCTTCAAGGTAAATTACATATGAATCCAAATTGACTCTACTTGAGTTTAAAAGAAACATACCAAGTCTAACCAACTGCATTCAAATGTAGTGATGTGTCATTTGTGCTGTTAGGAAATTAATAGAGTGTTTCAGTGCTTCTTGTTGATTGCATCTACATTTTGCATTTTGAGTTAGGTATATGGAACCACTCACAAAAGGAAAGTATCCAAAAAGCATGCGATCTATGTTGGGAGCCAGGCTACCAAAGTTCTCCAAAGAAGAAGCCAGGCAACTTAATGGGTCGTTTGATTTTTTGGGCCTAAACTACTACTCAGCCTCTTATGTTGTCGATGCACCTCACCAACCTGGTGCCAGACCAGCCCTACAAACTGATGCTCTTATTAATACTTCAAGTAATTATCAAGTTGTTTATATGCCTGCACTAGTTGCTTCAGTTCTAATGAATTGCCAAACAGAACTGAAAGCAAACTTATTGTGCTTACCATGAATTACATAAGAAAATATGGTTTTTTAATTTTTATTTTTAAATGACAGAGGAACATGACGGCAAGCCCCTTGGTCCATTGGTATGTATTTCATCATTTCTTTGGCACCTACGTTACATATCAATGCTTATGCTTTTCATTTGTTACTTCTTTCACTCCAAAAGATCATATCAGAAATGTTAAGAGAACTCAATTTATAATAATTTTTAGGCTGCTTCCAGCTGGTTGTGCGTCTATCCACGAGCATTCCGAGAACTGTTGCTTTTCGTCAAGAAGAAATACAACAACCCCGTAATTTACATCACTGAAAATGGTAATTGATCAGTCATATTTGGTTTTTTCTCAGATAATTCCTTGCATACTATATTGATAAAGCTAATGCTTCATCAAAAAAGAAAAGCTAATGAAAAAGTCTAACAAAATGAATTGATAGGTACTGATGAGTTCAACGATCCAACACTATCACTTGAAGAAAGCCTTATAGATACATTCAGAGTTGATTACTTATATCGTCATCTTTATTATCTTCAAAGTGCAATCAAGTAAGTAATGCATTAGGAGCCTCCCTGTATTTATTGATCTGCAAGTTTTATGCATCTTACTTCATAGTAGTACTAAGTTATACTTGTTTTTCATACTTCCCTTTTACATTTACCTTTTATAGGAAAAGGGGAGAGAGAGAAGGGGAAGATGAGTTTCGTTCTCCCTTTTTATTATAAAAAGTTAAGTGTAAAAGGGTAGAAAACCAGTATAGGAGTGACTCTTTTAGTTAATTCTTTTGTTTTTGTTGACTTTTCTGCTTAGCAGGGATGGTGTGAATGTAAAGGGATATTTTGCATGGTCATTACTGGATAACTTTGAGTGGGCCACTGGCTATACTGTGCGATTTGGACTCGTCTTCGTCGATTACAAAGATGGCTTGAAAAGATACCCCAAACTCTCGGCACATTGGTACAAGAATTTCCTCAGTAAATCTTAGTTAGACATATATATTCAGCATGGTTCCAAGGAAATACGAGGTACGAAATTCGGGTTTAAAAAGAAGTGATACGAAATTTTTTCATTCAGATCTATGGGAAAATAAAAGAATTGTAACTAATAAAAACTCGCCACAATTGTTAGATGGTTGAATTGTTTAACATATTGATAAGGATTCATTTTCTACCCCAATACCGTATGTATGAGGTTTTTGTTGAGAGAAGCAAAACTTATTTTAATAATTTTACACTTGAAAAGATTAATCTTGAACTATCTATTTAGTGGTAGGCAAATATATATAAACACACTCTACTGATGAAATCAATTAAGTGTAGAGAAACGCTAACAATACACTCTCTAATACAGTCTTTTTAACACAATTTATTATGAGTTGAAATTTATTGAAAACTACAAAATTAAAAAAGAGATTAGATGAAGTAAGATCTACATAAATTTGTGATTTTTAATAAATTTTAGTTAATGGTAGAGAATATATTCAAGAGATTGTGTTGTTAGCGTTTCTCATTAAACATATATGTTGCTTGCACATCTTGGACGTGCAGTAATAGACTTTTTCATGTCAAAACACCTAAAAAAACAAAAAAAAACAGAAACTATTTTGTGTCTTCTGCTTTAACATGGATCAAATGGCTGGCCAACGTAAATCCAAACACGCTGTAATTATCACTGACCGATCACGCGCACGGCCACGCTACAAAAATGCTATATTTTAGTTTCTATGAGACACTTTTGTTTATAACTGTCAAACGTGTAAGATTGTGAAGAAACTTTGCAATTGACATTGCATTCTGCTGCTTTTGTTTATAGCTTTTCCATCCCTATTTCACTCTCTCAGGGTCTGTTTTAGTACTGAGCCGTCTCTTTAATCCAAAAGTGTTACATTCTCTATTTACAGCTAGTAAATTTCTCGTGTATAATATACGTACTTTTATATTTAAGAAAAATTTATAAAAAGGATATTTTCGTTTGACTTGTACATGATATAGGAATGACACAAATGTAAAAGGATATTATGTATTGTCTTTATTCAACAATCTTGAGTGGTCTTCAGGCTATACATCATGATTTGGAATGATCTTTGTGGATTACAAAACTGGTCTAGATATAAAAAAACTCTCTGCACTGTGGTTCAAAAATTTTCTCAAGAAAGAAATCAGACTTTATGGTTCTAGTAAATAATGTTATGAAATTCTTTTATTAAATGACTATATTTGTAAATAACTATTTGATTTTTATTTGATTATTCTTTTATTCTAAAGAGGTCCTATTGGACTTAGAGGGGAAATAGAACTGTAGATTTATTGATAATTGCTACTATTGTTACAAATAAGAATGAAAGTAACATTTTGTTTTGATATCATATATGATTAATCATATTTGTTAATTTACTGCGTCTTGTATCGGGAGATTTTGTGAAAGTTGACGACGGTAAAGCTCACTCTCGCTCGTTCTCATCACATTTGGTTAGAACAGAAAATAAAAAAATATAACGAACACCGAGATCACGATAGAATGGCAAAAAATATTTAAAAAAAAATAAAAGAGATGCCAATAAGGTTTATTAGGCAAAACATTAAAAAAAAAAAAAACCTTTTAAAAAAATTGGTCTTTGAAGCCAACTTTGAGTTTGGAAGTCGATTACATATAAAAAAGATGTTAGTACTTTATAATGTCCGTCATAAAAATAATTACCTCTAATTAAATGTATAAAATTAATATAATTTTAAAATTATTTATTTTACCCCTTAAAAGAAAACAAGAAATATTTTTAAATGTTTTATTTGTTTGTTTATTTATTTATCAAGCTAATTTTATTATTAAAAACATATTTATTATTATTTTTTAAAAAAGAGGATTTTATTTATTATAAAATTTAGTTTCATTTTATCTTGAAATTATTTAATTTTTATTTTTTTTGAAATCGACAAAAGTGGTCTCTTACTCTTACATATCTTCCAATACAATGGAGAATTAGACTCAGGTACTTTTTTTAATAGAAAATATTTGTGTGTTGACATTTTATAATTATTATTATTTTATTTTTATTTTAGAATTTCTAATCCATCATGGCTCATATGTCATAAAACACAAAATTGATAGAGGTATACACTCAAGCAATTTCATTTTAACTTTTTTTAATGTTTATTTAATATTTTTATTTTTGTTTTATAGAATTTATAAGACATCAAACTATTACAACTTGTGTCTTGAAATCTCATATTAAGAGGTTATCACATCTAATTAATCTTTTTTGTTAGATTTTATCATTATCTTAATTTTAAGTTAAATTGTAAAACTTGATTTTTTGTTATTTTTATTTTTTTTTCTTATTGTAAATAATAATTTTATTTTTTTTATTTAGAGAAGAGCTTTAAGATAACAAGTTGAACAGCTTGCGTCCTTAAACCCTAGGATTAAAATAATGTCACATCCATTTAATCATTTCTCTATTAAAGACCATGGTTAGTATTGTTTTTATTTGTTTTAGTAAAATAATTGAAATTAATTAAGAGAGAAATTAGAGTATACCAAGTTGTTACAACTTGTATTCTCAAAATTTCAGAAGGTGAAAAAGATGTCCCATCCAATCATCCTCTTTTTTGCCTTAATAAATTTTGTTTATTTAACTTTGCTATTTTTAGTTAAATTATAACTGCTTGCTTTCAAACATTTCACTTCACCACAATTTCATTGATATTTTATGTTTATTATGTTCTTGGGCTCAATAAAACATAAAATAACACAATGGCAACCACATGCATCAGATTCAAGTCACATATACAGGGATAGAAAATCACAATGATTCGTCCACACACACACACACATATATATACATGCATAAAAAAAAGAGGAGTGTTACGGTTTTTCCATGCATCAACACAGTTCCCACAGGAAAGAAATAGTAAAACCAACAACACCTATAATACTATAATTAAAGAGCAAAGGGTAACGCCGAGGTTGTGAAACCACACCTGACGTAACAACATGGAATGGGGAAAGACTTGCTAGTGCGTGGTTGGCTCAGATGGCATGTGTTTGGCGATGTGTGGATGTGAGTTTGGTTCAGTGATTGGTCCGAGCTTCTGGTATATAGTGATGGTTCGGATTTTGTGCTCCCTATGATGTGGTTAATTGCAGATTCGAGTTTTTAGTGGGGCAGGTGGTGCGGGCTTGTTATACATGGAGTTGCAGGGTTGACTAGGTCCGTGGTTACGTTCTTGAGTGATTGTGCGGAAAAAGTGTGGAAAGGAGAGAGTGATGCTATGTGGTGTGAAGGTTTTGTGTGTGTTGAGAGAAAAGAGCGAATGAGTGTTGTGGAGTGCTGTGATATTTTGTTGAAGAGTATGTAATAATGTGAGTGACATGAAGGTGATTGTGTATGCTGTGAGCTTGTTGTGGTTGAGTAACTGTGAAGGGAATGTGTGGGAAAAAGTGAGGAAGGAGGTGAAAACCGTGTGTGAGTTGAGTGAGAATTTGTGTCTAGTAAAAAAAAAAAAAGTGCTAGTGTATGTGCAAGTGTGCAGCGAGAGTGTGTTGAAGATGGTAGTTTTATGGAGGTTCAAAAGGGGCTTTCATGTTTTTTTGAGAAAGAGGAGAGGGTCCGAGAGATGTTATGCTGGTGTGTGTGTAAAAATGAAAAATGACCCTTGCTGCTGGGTGATTACTGTGAGTGGGTGTTGAAAAATGTTAAAGAAAGGATGAGGGAGATGCTCATGGAGGATCACAATTTTGTTCCATTTTTTTCTTTTTCTTTTCAAAGCCCTTTCCGCTATTTTGGTTTTTTTTTTTTTTTGTATTTTACTTTTTGAAATATTCATTGTTTTCTATTGTTTTAAGTGAAATTTAATTTGAGGGTTGATCTTAACATGATTGGCTATCTTCGACAAAAATTGTTAAAAAGGTTAGTGGAAGCGAAAAAATTAACTAAAAGCTGAAAAATTAGCTAGTAACTAATAGCTGAAAGTTGTGGAGTTACCTTATTTATAAGTGTTTGGTAAAATTATCTGTTGAAATAGCTGATCAATGTAAAATGATAGAAATAGACATGTTAATATGATATTTTTATATAAATTTTAATTTTATTTTATTGATAAAAATATATTTTGGGTATTTATAATTTTAGTTTTCTAATTAATTTTATACTCTTGTAATTTTTTATTTATATATCAATATATTATTTTAATTGCATTTTAAGTTTCAATTATTATATTTCTTTTTGTATTGTGTATTCTAACTATTATTAATCTTATACTGTATCTTAAAATATTTTCAACCAAGTTTAAAATAAAGTAAAAATAGTATACACTTAAGTAAACATCATATTTTCATTATGTTAATTAGTGTAATGGTTAAAATATCTTGAAGTATAATGTTAAAAATAATAAAATAAATAATATAAAGAGTATAATGGTTAAAACAAATAGTGTAATATAAGAAAATATTCAAAAAATAATAAAAAATAAACCTATCATTTATTTATATCAATATCTTCAAGTATAATGCTGAAATAATAAAATAAATATTGTAAATAATATAATAGTTAAAATAAACAATATAATATAAAAATATGCTAAAAATAATAATAATAATAATAATAGAACAAAATAAACTTATTATCTATCATTATCAATATCTTAGTAATAAAAGGATAAAATTAAGAAATCATACCTTATGTAAAAAAAAGATAAATATAATAAAATCTTACCTTATGCGTGGAAGAAGAGAAACAAATATATATATATATATATATATATATATATATATATATATATATAATAATAATAATAATAATAAAATCCTATCTTATGTAGAAAAGGATAAAAGAAAATTTAATAAATATTTTAAGGACAAAAGGAGCATAAAATATAGAATAAATTACACTGATATTTCTTGAGGTTTTTTCATATTGCACAATTTTTTTCATATAATTAAGGGGGGTTAGTGTAATATATAAAAAGTGTCAGTACAATATTTTTCAAACAATTAAGAGGATTAGTGTAAGGATATAAAACAGAGAGATATCATATACAATTTGAAAAAATCTTAAGGGATACAAGTGTAATTTACTCTAAAATATAAGAAGTTAGAAATTAGAAACTAATGTTTTAAAAAATGCTAGTTGAAGTAGCATATCAAAAAATGTTACAAACCATTAAAAAAAGTTTGTTTATCAAACACTACTAATAAGATCAAACAAGATTTTCAGCTAATAAAAAAAGCTAAGAGCTAGCTAAATTGGGATGCCAAACACAATGATTGTGTAACTTAATTCAAATTTATCCTATATATTAAATGAGAACATATATCTTAAACAAGAATATTTTTAGCTGCTATTTTTCAACGAGAATGTTTTTAGCTATCATTCTTCAATGAAAACGTTTTTAGGAATTTTTTGACCTCTTATCTCTTTCAATTTATCATTTTCATTATCTTTAGTTCAAAATTGAATTTTAATTTTTTTAAAAGAAATTATTAATAATTAAAAATTAACATTTTATTATAATAATTGTTTATTATAAATTTAAAATATAGTCTATATGTTCAAAAATATTTATTTAATACAAATTTTAATTATAATATTATTTATATATTTAGAAATATTTATTTATTATAATTTTAAGTTATGTGAAATAAATATTTATTTTGTGCAATGCACATATTAAATTACTAATTCTCCATAAACTGTAAAGTCTTTCTTTTTTCTTCTCTTTTCTTTTCTTTTCTTTTTTTTGGAGGCTATGTCACAAACCCAAAAACTAAGCTTTCCAACCTTTTTCTTTCTTATTCCAATCACATGAAGTAAAAAGAAATAGGAAATGAAATAAAATAATAAATAAATAAAAACAAAACAAAAGCCAAGTAAACAAGTAAATTTGATAAAATACATAAAAAAATAGAACATAAAAATAAAAGAAAAAAATAAGTAAATGAAAGAAAATAAAAGATGGACAAATTTGAGTTTTTACAAATTTTTATTTTTTTCATCTACAATTAAATGTATTGTGATATCAAGTAGCAAATGCCGTTGGGCTTAATTTATTCTTATTTATTAAATGTGTGTGAGTACTTGTATTTAAGGGTAATTCAATTTTTTATTTTTTAAATGACATTTTTTTTTTTGAAAATTTCGAACTCATTTTAATTTAAAATATATTTTCCATTTTTTATTTAATATTTTCTATGGTAGTCAGACACATTTTTAGTGTTTTTAATAAAAAATATTTAAATACATTTAATTTAGAAATTATAATTGTATGTTATTAATGAGGAGTGTGAATAGGTATTTAAAAATATTTATTCCATTTTATTTATATAAATTACTACATTTAATTTCAGTAATTAAAAATTAAAATATTTTATTTAAAAATATTTACATAAAAAAACATAATAAATAGTATATGCACTACATTGTACGGAGTTTTTACTCATCCAATTATGATGAAAAATAAAATAAAAACAAAACAAAAGCCAAGTAAACAAGTAAATTGGATACAATGCATAAAAAATAAAACATAAAAAAAAAGAAAAAAAAAGTAAATAAAAGATGGCCAAATTTGAGTTGTGACAAATTTTTATTTTTTCTTATCTACAATTAAACGTATTGCGATATCAAGTAGCAAATACTATTGGACTATTTATTAAATTTGAGTACTTTTATTTAAGGGTAATCAATTTTTTATTTTTTAAATGACATGTATCTTTATTGAAAATTTCAAACACAATTTAATTTAAAATATATATTTCCATTTTTTATTTAATATTTTCTATGGTAGTCAGATATATTTTTAATTTTTTTAATAAAAATTATTTAAATACATTTAATTTAAGAAATTACAATTGCATGTTATTAATAAGGAGTGTGGATAAGTATTTTAAAATATTTATTCTATTTTATTCATATAAATTCTTATATTTAATTTTAAGTGATTAAAAATTTAATGATTTTATTTAAAAAAATTTACAGAAAAAAAAAAAAACATAGTAAATAGATGTGCGCTACATTATACAGAGTTTTTACTCACCCAATTATGATGAAAAATAAAATAAAAAATAAAATGAAAACGAAACAAAAGCCAAGTAAACTAGTAATGCACAAAAAATAGAACATAAAAATAAAAGAAACAAATAAGTTAATAAAAGAAAATAAAAGATGAACAAATTTGAGTTTTCACAATTTTTTATTTTTTTTTCTTCTACAATTAAACGTAGTGTGATATCAAGTAGCAAATACGGTTGGACTTGATTTATTCTTATTTATTAAATTTGAGTACTTGAGTTGAAGGGTAATTCAATTTTTTATTTTTTAAATGACATTTTTTTTTGTTGAAAATTTCAAAAACATTTGAATTTAAAATATATTTTCCATTTTTTATTTAATATATTCAATGGTAGTCACATATATTTTTAATGTTTTTTGATAAAAATTATTTAAATACATTTAATTTAAAAAATTATAATTGTATGTTACTAATATGGAGTATGAATAAGTGTTTAAAAATATTTATTCTATTTTATTTGTATAAATTCTTACATTTAATTTTATGTAATTAAAAATTAAAAGATTTTATTTAAAAATATTTGCATCAAAATAAAAAACATAGTAAATAGTATATGCACTACATTGTACAGAGTTTTTACTCATCCAAATATGATGAAAAATAAAATAAAAACAAAACAAAAGCCAAGTAAACAAGTAAATTGGATAAAATGCATAAGAAATTCAACATAAAAATAAAAGAAACAAATAAGAAAATAAAAGATGGACAAATTTGAGTTTTCACAAATTTTTATTTTTTCATCTGCAATTAAACGTACTGTGATATCAAGTAGCAAATGCCGTTGGACTTAATTTATTCTTATTTATTAAATTTAAGTACTTGTATTTAAGGGTAATTCAATTTTTTATTTTTTAAATGACATTAAATTCGCTTTATCCGTGTTTTCGGATCTACACAAAAGGAAACGAATATTTCGTAATAAAATTTCCTCAAATAAACAAACTCGCGGTTGTTTTTTATTTTATTCCAACAGAAAATAAAACTATATAAAGTGATAGAGCACAATCACTTACCTTTGTGAATTATGATGATGGCATTGAACATGTTTCCGCTGCTCTGCGTTTTGTCTCTTTTTGTTACCATCACTCATTCCAAGGCCGTTGCACCCATTCTTGACGTTTCGTATCTCAACCGGAGCAGTTTTCCGCAGGCTTTATTTTCGGGGCAGCATCCTCGGCGTACCAGGTACACATAATATATCATATTAATTTTTCTTATTATTAATTTGTAAATTAATTTGAACGATCTTCCAATTTGGTTATTGCTCTCAATTACCGATATATATGTATTCAGAAGCTAAGAGACATAATTTTGCTGTGTAGTATGAAGGTGCTGCAAGGGAAGGTGGAAGAGGACCAAGTATATGGGATACTTTCACTCATAAATACCCACGTATATTTCTCCTCCACTACTGCTGTTTGATTTTTTTGTTTTTTTTATTTTTTAAAATACATTGTATGTGTTTTTCTAAGGTTCATTATGGATTTGACCTCTTTGCCTTGAATATAATATGGAACTCATAGTGGATTTGGAAGAGGAACTCTCTTTCCGTATGTGAGATCCTGCAAATTCCATTCACTTTTGTGCAACCTGGTAGCTCTTCTCCGTTGATATAAAATACTTTGTGTTGGATCATGTCTGAGGGTCACTTTGAGAATAAACTAAAGTAGCTGTTGAATTGCTCCAGCCTTATAGAATATTAGGTCTCTGGGTGCAATTTTGGACCCTGTTACACCTATCAGAACTCAAAGGATGTTGATAGGATGGGGACAGACATCATAGAGATTAATGTAAGTAAAGGAGAGGGTTCATAGAGAATTCTGTAGTTGATTGAATAATATGATTGTACCTATTTATAAAACAAGAGAGATCATGCAGTGATAGTGAGAGTCTTCTAACAGTCATCTAACCGCTCACTTGACTAACATCTAACTCCTAACCAACCAAATGAGTAATATGCCAGATTGCCAGCCGTATGAGTTGAGTATGTTCTCTGATACTTGCTTTAACTGTAAATTGCCTACTTAAATCTATAATTTCAACTTATTTATCAATGACGTTATGGCGTGCAGAAAAATAACAGATGGAAGTAATGGAGATGTAGCGGACGACTCATATCATCGGTATAAGGTATATATATGGTTTCACTAAAAGTACTACTTAAGTAGTTTCTATATGAATAAAAAATATAACTAATATGTAGAGTCATGATAGACTGGTCCACATGTTTTAGGAGGATATTGGAATCATGAAGTACATGAATTTGGATGCTTATA
This sequence comes from Spatholobus suberectus, assembly GCA_004329165.1. Lineage (NCBI taxonomy): Eukaryota > Viridiplantae > Streptophyta > Magnoliopsida > Fabales > Fabaceae > Spatholobus > Spatholobus suberectus. The sequence continues at coordinate 81,328,489 of CM014731.1, read as the reverse complement.
GATTCTCCATTTCTTGGTCTAGGGTACTACCGAGTAAGTCAAGTTTTGGTGTCCCCCCAAATAATTTTTTTCCTAGTTCGTGTTCCATAGTAACTATTATTACTTATAAATTATTTGCAGAAGGAAAGCTTAGCGCAGGTGTAAACCATGAAGGAATAAAGTACTACAACAACCTCATCAACGAGCTAGTTGTTAATGGTCATAACTCATTAATATTTATTTACTTAACTCCTTACATTGTGTTAGTATCATATCCATATGTTTGTTAATCATAAATAATCATCGTGAACCATGCAGGTTTGCAACCATATGTGACCATTTTTCATTGGGATGTTCCCCAAGCCTTAGATGATGAGTATGGCGGTTTTTTAAGCCCTCACATTGTGTGAGTGACACCAATTTCCACTTAGAGCTATATAATTAACTGATAAATGTTGTATGAATATTGAGGGAAAGTTTTAGTAAATCTAACGAACTGATAAACATATATAATTCATATGAGCATGCAGAGATGATTTTAGGGACTATGCTGAATTTTGCTTCAAGGAATTTGGTGATAGGGTGAAACATTGGATTACTTTAAATGAACCGAGGAGTGTGAGCAAGAATGGCTATGCAAATGGTAGGTTTGCACCTGGTCGGTGTTCTGATTGGCTAAAACTGAATTGCACAGGTGGTGATTCAGGAACTGAGCCCTATTTGACTTCACACTACCAACTTCTTGCCCATGCTGCTGCTGCTAAACTGTATAAGACCAAGTATCAGGTGCTCTGTATTCTTGACCTGTTTTAAATCACCAAATGCTTTTTAAACCAGCAATGAATCTTTATGTCCTAAAATTTAAAGAACTTGAGACTTGAACTTTTCAGATAGAAGGGTCAAAAAGTATAAAAGCCACGTGTAATTTCTTTTTGGTGAAGGACCATACTTTATTTTCATGTAAAAATATTGAATGCTGTTAGTAATTAAATTGCCAAAATATTTTGAAAATGCGTATGCAGGCATCTCAAAAGGGTTTAATAGGGATTACCTTGAATTCTGACTG